>BSBK01009169.1:0-135795 GCA_027943335.1 Chamaecyparis obtusa
TCTATATATATATATATATATGTATATATATATATATATATATATATATATATGTATATATATGTATATATATATATATATATATATATATATATATATATATGATATATATATATGTATATATATATGTATGTATGTATATGTATATATATATATATAAAGTAATATCAATTATTATATATATTGATATATATGAATATATATAATAAATAATTTCTCATAATAATCATATAGTCAATATTAATTATCTGATTGATGCTACAAATATCAACACTCCCTCTTAGTTAGGGAGGATAAATCAATCCAATGTCAACACTTATGACACTTGGCAACATCAATCATATGATGTAAGAAATAAAGTCATCATCCTCAAGATGTATTCAATAGAAACATAGTCTCAATATGTGGATTGCCTCCATCGATGATTCTATCCACAAGCTCTCAGGTGGATTGCCTCCATCGACGATTCTATCTACAAGTCTCAGGTGGATTTCCTCCATCGGTGATTCGATCCACAAGCTCTTGTGTGGATTTCCGCCATCGGCGATTTGATCCACAAACTCACGAGCTTTGGTGTGGATTGCCTCCATCGGTGATTCTATCCACAAGCTCTCGTGTGAATTGCCTCCATCGGCGATTCTATTCACAAGCTCACGAGATTTGGTGTGGGATTGCCTCCATAGGCGATTCTATCCACAAGCTCTCGTGTGAATTACCTCCTTCGGTGATTCTATTCACAAACTCACGAGCTTTGGTGTGGATTTCATCCATTAGCGATTCTATCGACAATCTCTCGTGTGAATTGCCTCCATCGACGATTCTATTCGCAAACTCACAAGCTTTGGTGTGGATTGCCTCCATCGGCGATTCTATCCACAAGTTCTATCTATTATGATCGGTTCAGCCATCACAAGATGTCTATCATAATAGAAGTTCAATTTATTGTAAGATCATCACCTTACAATAACTTTAACAAATACAAGTGATAATCATTTGGAAGTCATCACTTCCTCATGATTTTCACAAGGGGCAGGCCCATTAAAAACATTCATGATTCATTAGTATAATAATCAATTATATCAAGATTACCTCAGAAGTGTTTCACCTTTAATAGTGAACTCCCTCTCAATCAACAATTCATTTACATGCATCAAGTTATTTCTCCCTTGAATGTAATTATCTTGTGCTTCTGTCCTGAAGGTATCTCAGAGAGAGATTACAAATAGCTCACTAAACTATCTCAACCAAAAATACCAATGATAGAAGCATACAATATTTTACTAACCAATATTATAGCATGAATTACAACTCAAAAATTATGTGCATTAATAAAACATGAAATACTTATCTTTTATAAATTTCAAGTATTTAATTCTGTAAGGTGAGCCCATATAGAAAATATCATGCAAATTCAAAGAATGATTTCTTCATTCTCGAACATTACTTGAATTATTCACATGACTTTTCTTCAATATCCAAAGGTTCTATACACTATTAAAACCTTCAATTTGATTGGATCTCTCTTCAAATGGTTAGGCTTATAAAGAAGGAACCTCACTCTTTTACATATTTGTTTTTTTTTATAGACCCATACATAGTCGGCCATAACTTTTGAACTTGAAATTTTCTCTTCAATCGCTCCGATGATATTATTGTAAATTTGTTTATCACCAACATATCCAAAATTTAGAAAAATCCAATGGTGCATTTGTGAGATATGGTCCTCGTACCGAGACTATATTTTTTGAGACAGTCACACATTCACCATCAATAAACTACTCTCTTACAATTGCAACTTGGCTCTGATACCATGTTAAGGTTTTAGGATCATTGCAAATGTAATAGCACTATCTCATTGTATGTGTTTTCCAAATGCAACAATCTCTTGCATTTATATTGAGAATGAGCCAAGAAGAGACGTGTCCCTTCATGGGACATGTCTATTCATTATTTTGTAATTAATATAATGACAATTATGATTATATATATATAATATCTCTTGAGTATTATATTAATTTATCTAATATTTACATAATAATAATAATAATAATAATTTTATCAATTTAACTATTTAGTTATTATGAGAATAATTATAATCTAACTTCATACACACACACACAAATATATATATATATATATATATATATATATATAGTAATATCAATTATTATATATATTGATATATATTGATATATATATAATAAATAATTTCTCATAATAATCATATAGTCAATATTAATTATTTGACTGATGCTACAAATATCAACAATATTGAAAGTGAGAAAGGAAGTTTGAAATAAAGCAAGGCATCCCACATTAAAAACTAAGTTTGGGGAAGGAAAATAGAAAAAAAAAATGTAAATTTAAATGAATTAACAATGATAGGATCACTTATGTTATAGGTTGAATAACCTCTCTTACCAAGGCATATCACCCAATTGACCTTACAACTTCATATGGGTTTTCCAAGTCATCTTGAGGTCTCTCGAGTGCCTTTATAACTTAAGACAACAAAGCTCAAGAATTCTTCTATAGACTTAAGATATTTCTCTAAATTTTATGGTTTTTTATATTGGAATGGGAGGTTAAGAGGTTTAGATAGGTAAAGGAACAAGGATAACATAAAATAAGGAATGAATAAAATAAATATTTAAAGTGAGAAAGGAAGTTTGAATGAAAGAAAGGTGCCCCACATTAAAAACTAAGTTCCAGGAAGGAAAATAGAAAAAAAATGCAAATTTAAATGAATTGAGAATGATAGGATCACTTATGTTATAGGTTGAGTAACCTCTCTTACCAAGGCATATCACCCAATTGACCTTACAACTTCATATGGGCTTTCCAAGTCATCTTGAGGTCTCTTGACTACCTTTATAGCTTAAAATAAGAGACTAAAGTTTACTAAGAAGAAAAAGGATAGTGGGCCAATAAGAGGGAAAATAAGGGTGGATGGCACCTAAAGGAGGGTACTAGAGAATTAGGGAGGCTTCCATCCAATAGGAAATGACTATGAGGATAAATGAGCACATAACATTGATCATGGACTTGATCACAAAATTATCATTGTATGTGTATGTTGACTCATGCAATTTCGGGTGCTTATAGACTGCCCATTGAGTATCAAAAACTACATCGAGTTAGGTTTCAATTTCATAATGACATGTCATTCTTGTAGTTACCTATTTGTTATTTTCTCTCATCTTGTCCTATAGTCAACTTGGTTAATCACATGCATATGACAATCAAGAAAATCACATTGAAAAGATGGCAAAATAATTTATTATTGATGTGGGATTAGTGAAATGTAACCTTCATTACATGCCTCCATTTACTTGAAATGTTTTTAAAATAAGTTAACCAAATCAAGTACATTTGGTAAATGTTCGTCTCAATATTAGTGGAAAGAAATGACAAAAGGATGTATTATTTTTGTGAAGTTTAATGTACACCTATGTTGACCCAATCTCATCCGTAAAAATAATCAAGGAAAAAATGAAATAGAAGGAAAATTAACTCTTTAAAGGCAAGAATGGACAAACGGAAGGCCCTTCTTACTTGCAATGATGAATAGAGGAGGGTAAAGAAAAGAAGGAAGATAGAAAAAAATACTCAAATGGTAATGTATTGATATAAAGAAATAGTAAAAAAGAACTAGGGATGTAGATATCAATCTTATGTAGGTGCAAAAACTCCAATGGTCCCATAAGTATAAGAATCGAGGAAATTCCATCACTTCCCCCTATTTTAACTTCTATTGATTCCTTTCAAAATTAATTCTTGAATTTGAGCCGACTTATTGATTTAGGTTGATTTCTAGAATAGAAATACTTTTGTATTTTAATTTTGTTAATTTTTATTTAGAGTTGATTGTTTTTAGGTGCCAAGGGTTGTTACATGGCATATGCAAGGTTTCTCCTTTTAACCCTACTTGGTCACCCAAGTTGATGTATTGATAACACTTGTCAATTTCCTGATTAAGGCAATATTATGATCACTCAAATTGGCTAGGAATGATAAGAGTTTCTTTATTTCACGTCATTTAATAGTCATTTTCATTTATTGCAAGTTGTAGATTTTGTTATTATTTTTATTTATTTTCCAATTTTTTGTGTGTTTTTTTAATAATAAATTTTATGATTTTTTTAAGTTCAACATGGCTTCACTAGTTTTATAAGATACTTATGTTTAATTAAGACCACTAGGAAGAAAACATAGCTTGGTTGGAATAATGAAATCTTTATGTGCTTTGGTTGTTCTTTTTTCCACATGTATCTATTATGATACCTTAAACTATTGGTCTTTTAATTAAAAGTCCTTCCAATTTATTAGGCTGGAGGAGAGTGAAAACACTCTTTATGACGTGTTCATAGCCTAGGTTTTCTAGTTTGAGGATATAGGTTGATATTGCGAGAGGTTGAGTCTAATGATTAGAGACTTTCACGGGGCACTTAAAACTTGTTAGTATATCAAACTTATCCTATGAATAAATTTATGCCTCATTTCACCCTTGGATTTAAAAAAATTAAAATTAAACTCTCTTTCTCTCTATGACTTGTTCATAGCCTAGGTTTTCTAGTTTGAGGATATAGGTTGATATTGCGGGAGGTTGAGTCTAATGATTAGAGACTTTCATGGGACACTTAAAACTTGTTAGTGTATCAAACTTAAATCCTATGAACAAATTTATGCGTCATTTCACCCTTGGATTATTTTATAAAAAATTAATCTCTCTCTCTCTCTCTCTCACACACACACACACACATTTTTTGTTTTTTACTTTTATTTTTTATATGTAGTCTTTTAAATTTTATTATTATTTTTTAATTCTTTCTAATCTTTTCTCCTTACCGTTTAAATTAAATAATTATTTTTCTTTTTTCTTTTTTTGTACCTATGCATGTATTTTTAATTATGTGTTGCTATATTCCCTTGGCTCCCTATATATTATTTAGTTTGAAATAATATACATTTCCATGTTTTCATTTTTTTGTATATATTTACTTGCATTTTCTTTTCTTTTATCTTTATTTTTTATCCTTTTGGTTTATTGAGTATGTATATATCGTCATCTTGTTTATATTTTATTATTGTCTTAATATATTCCTATTATTATACTTGGTAATTTATTTATTTATCATTTTTTAATATTATTTTTTAGTATTTGTAATCCTTTCTTTTTATTTTCCTTTTAGGTTTAATTAAATAAATGGCTCCTTCCCGCTTTTCCCTCTTTGGTCTTCTTGGCTTCTGGACCTAATTGCAATTTGTGTCACCTTTTTATCTAGCTTGGTTTTCTATCTATCTTACAATTCTCTTATATTGTCTTACATCTTGATAAAGATCATGGAGTTTGATCTAAAATGTTGAGGAAAAAAATTGCACAGACAAAACCATAGACTATGATACAGAGCATGGAAACCATATGTCTACAACTTTAAAATGGTTGGAATCTTTTGTGCTAAGTTATGTGTAATTTATTTTCTTTTTGAATCTCTCCCACACTCAACTCATCCTCAACAATGAATCTTTCATTTGTCTTGATTTAGACTTGGGGAGGTTCTCATGTGTCATTTGATTGTATTAAAGTGTTCAAGGAGGTAGGTTGGTTGGATCACATCTTATGAAGGCTCTTAAGAGAATATTGAGATTTTTTATTGATATATTATCAATAAATAAATCATACACATGATCAATGAAACTTGTGGGTGCTTTCTCTATCAATGGGATCCATACTATATATAATATTCACTTTCTTGTGTCCAAGGATCATAAGGAGTAAATTTTTGTAGGGAGTATAAGATTCTCTTCAATATGTGTATTTAGCAAGGTATATCTTCTGAATAAAGTAGTTCTTCTGGGTTATCTTGCAAATATATTTAGTTATATAGTATTATATTGGTCATGCAACCATATTTGAAAAGAGTTTGGAAGCATTGAATATGATATATAAGTTCAATGATCCTTGCAATAGTCTGTTCAAAGTGACTAGAACATGTTTAGAAGTTTTTACCTTTTGTAGGTTCTAAAATTTTACTTTTTAGTATATTTTAATTTTGTCACAACCATGGATACTTGGTCCACTTTTTTTTTTATCAAGGTACTTTGATGTATTAACTTAAAGGTGTCATAGTTTTCTAAAAGCTATTCCTTCTTCTTGGTTGCATCTAATTTGATAATGTTAATGTTTTGACTCTCCCTTGGTAATGCAATCATTTTCTAAGAGAAGGAAGTGGGTCTATAAAATAACATGGAAAGAATTACCTTCATCTTATGGATTCAAATTTTTTTTAGAAATAGTTTGCAACCTATTTTTGTCAATTATGCAAATGGATATGGACACCATATTGGATCTTACTTAAAAGATGAGGGTAGCATGTATCATATTTTTAAATAATGGTTACGGATTCATGTTTTGATGATTTTATGTCTTCTCTCAACCATACTAACATTCAATTTCATAGGTCAACTATGCCCTATAATTTTAGATCTAGGGACAATATGAATGAATATAGTATCTATTAATTTGTTGTATGTTCTTTCGTATATCTCACATAGATTTCGATATTTTACAAGCTATTTCACATTATTTGAGATGCAAATAGAAACATGTGGACAATTATGAATTTTCTATATGGTATTTATGATTTTATAATTTTTAGACTACCACAAGTTTCCAAAATTGTAAAAATGATGGATCTATTTCTCTAGTTGGTAATTCACTCGAACGATTGTCACCATGCCAATTTTGGGTTTCGTAAGGTTTATATGGTATTTTAGGCATCAAAATTTGAGTGTATGCATTGTAAATGATAGGATATTCTTTGCAATAATATAGGTAATGTTTTGTATTAGACATTCTTTGTAATATATGTCTTTGTGACTATTAATGGTGATTCAAGGAAATATATAATCGTAGTTTCTAGGATAGATAGGTTGTTCACAATTCAATGTTACAATCTAGGGAAATATTTCAATCAACCCTGATGGTTATATCATGATATAAATTATACATGGATGTCTACACTTGACCACTATGTAAAAGTAATAAATGAAACTAATTTTATGGATTATAAGAAAGATGATATATGTAGGTACATGCACAAGGTGTGTTATTAGATATATAGAGGTCTTATGCAACTAGTTAATCTTGCTCTATTAACAATTATGAGGCTCGAGTGTAAATTTATGGATAGATATTATTTTTTATAATTATTTTATATTATATCTAATTTAAACATATGTTAGTGTATGCCTTTGGGAATACTCTCATAGGTTTAAGTTTAGCCCAAAGAGTATGAGAGATTACCCACTCTTGTCATAGGTCTTTAAATAACAATAATTTTATGGTAAAACCTTATTTTACCTCCCTAATGATCTATCCATGTCCTTGAAGGTCATAAGTGTTGGTATTTTCAATATCAATAAGAAAAAAAAAAACTTCCACAAACTATAAGCACACCAAGACAAATGAATAATATCAAAGAGTTGAATAACATGTACATAGAAGGCTTGCATATATAGGAAAGGTAGTGATGTGAGAAGGTAGGAGGTAATGACTAAACACCCATTCATATATGGGACACTTATGAGCACACTTGACAAAATTGTACCAAGCGGCATGCACATGTGTAAGAGTTGTCTCACTGAGTATACATGTCTCAACTACACGAGGTGAGACAAAATACTGAAAGTCCCCCAATGGAGAGTTAAACAATATGAATAAGAATCTACCTGAGTAAGCTAGAATACATATTCATAAAGCCACTATGTATACTAATAGGAAGAAGTTTTAGGATTGTAGAGTCACGATTTGGGTATCTAACAGGTCTAAGGACTTGCAAGATTCATAAAGCCTTGTTTGAATCATGATCATATTCCTCTTGATCACTTGTACAGGTCTCCTCTTAAACTCCATAAAAGATTTTGTTGTTGTCATATTGAGAGGTCATGTTTGGGTTTACTTTAGTATTTGTCCTCAATATAACTTTATGATTGTGAGCAATTCATTCCACAAATAATAATATGAAAACGGGTAACTAATTTCATATTATAAAATATAAAATTAAATGTACATCAGAATTGAAAACAAGTATGCTGTCAAGAATATCATGCCACTAATTACTAGTCATGGATCCCTTGTGATAGGTTTGGTAGTATGAACATTAGAATGTCATGTGTATAAGATAATATAATATCATTAACTTCATGTAATGCCTTATTTATAAACATTTTCAAATTAAAGATAATGTTAGTCCATTTCACATTTTCAGTGGGGTAATGTATGAAAATAAGAAATAGTAAATTTAATATTTAAATACATTAAAGATGCCAAACCAAAGAATTCCTACTATAGTAGTTGTCTTTCAATTTATCAAGTTGATGGAGGGAAAATATTTAAGTGTTAGTTATCTCTAACTATCATGGAGTTTTCCAATTCATCTGAAGTGCAAATATGTAGCAAATTTTGAAGGTTCACCAGTTCATTGAAAATTTGAAAGTGTGACAAGGTATGTAGGCTCATTAGTTTGTGAAAAAGGGTTACAAGGTTTTTAAGTTTATGAGTTTGTCGAAACTAATTTTTTTGACAAGATTCTTAAGTTCATGAGTTTATCAAAAGTGTGATAAAGTTGATGAGTTCACTAGTTCATGGAAAGTGTAATAATAATTATAGGTTCACCAATTCTTTGAAGGTTTACAAAGCTTACATGAGGCCAAATGTTAAGGTAAATACAAAAATGTCTATGAGTATTTAAGCTCACAAACTTGTTCATAATAGGTGTTGGCTTAATTGGCAAGAGCTTCCTATGGTAAAGCACAAGGTCACAAGGTCTAGTCTTCCCCTAGCCCATGCGGTAATGAAGGATGTGTTGCACTAACATCACTAGTCACGTTAAAAACTTTACGCGGTGCATTGCAGTTTATAGGGGGGCCACCTAATTCCTACAATCTAAAAAAAAGGTTCACAAAATTGTTGAAAATGTGACAATTTAGAAAAGGGACAAAATCTCTAATCTATGTGATACATGATAAATTTGAATTTTAATTAAGAAAAAAGGGGAACTAAAATGTGTTCACATTATAACTAGTTGATTTCATCTACCCTAAAATGTGTTAGCTACTCCTTGTAGACTAATTTTCATGGTCGATGAATAATTAATTACATAAAACCCTTGTATGATCAAAGGCACTCTTTTGGGAAAGAATAGTTACTAAAAATACATTTTGATGATTTAAAGCATGAATGTGTTCACTATAAGATGAAATTTTAATTCTACATGAAAACTCTTATCAAAACTATGCTCAGCACTTGTGTTTATATGCAATCAAGTTTGAGGAGGAGAACCATTGGATTGCTAGAAATGAGAGGATGAAACATCTTTAATTTCAAGATTAAAGGATGAAACCTATTTGCCCTATAATAAAATCTTTCTCAAAGGTTGTGATTGAACTTTTAAAGTTGTAGGGTTCAACTACCCCAATTTTACACATTTTGTAGTATGTTGTAGATTTAAGCATACATCTTCTTTTTGTTGTTATAATTTGGTTGCTATTTTTGTAAGAGTTTCATCATATTTGTAGTATTTCATATTTCATTACAATTATAGAAGGTGCTAGAAAGCACCTTCTTCTACTAGCTAATTTATTATTAAGATTGGGTTGTTGGTTGTGTATACTGTAAAGAAATTTGAGTTTTTTAATTAGATATGGTCATTACATTGTATAGGTATTTAAATTAAAGATCTATATGCCAAATTTAATTATGCAGTCATTACATGTACATGTATTTGTAAGGATTGTATTATTCATTATTAAAATAACTAGTCTATGTAAAGGAGTGGGTATAGGAGGTCTTCTATAATATAAGAGTCACAAGTCCTATAAATTAGTGTTATGTACTATTGAATAAGATGAATAATAAAATGTAGCATTTCTAAGAACCTATTTTGTACTATGTAAACGTCAAGGATGACACAAGGGTGTGTATGAGGATTGAAATATATGATAGCCAAATAAGCATCAAACTCTAGAATAAGAACTAGTTAATCAAACAAAAAGATTGAAAAAGGAGATTATGTTTGAAAAATGAGATGTGAAATTAAAAAATATTTATTTGAAAATCCCAATGGTGAAGAGAAACCTTAGGAGGAGGAAATTAATTTGTTTATGGTCAAAGGGCACTGCACAAAAAATTAAAGGAAACTAACCTTTACCCAAGCTTAATATTAGTTAATATTCAATAAAACAAATACACGTAAACATAAATAAACCCAGCTTAATTAAATGTAGTTCATGACATATACAATTATAAATTAAATGTTACTCTAATAAAGTAATTACAAAATGGATAAAATGAATTCCCTTGGTTAAGATTTTTAGATCTATTTTTTGAATAATCTAGAAATGGTACCTATTTTTCTATGTGATTCATCAAATTCTATGCAAGACTTGTGCTTTATTTGGGGTCAATTTTGTACCTCTTGGTATTTTTTGCATTCATAGATTTTATCTTATTGGATTTATGCTCTTACTCTCTAGTTCACTAATTTTGTCTATGTTTTCTCTATTTTGAAGGCTTGTGGTAATTATAAATGAATTTAGAGGATTCTTGGTATGTCACTAGGGGACATGTTCTCCCAGGCCAATCTCTTAAAAATAAGTATAATGCATAAAAGAAATGAGCTTAAACCATGCAAATGCCCCTAAGATGAATATGTAGATCTAGATCCACCTTAGTGCACTGATTCCAAATGTTATTCTTTGAATTGTTCCTTGGGATGAAAGAGGGTGTTGAAATATGATGTAAATCCCCAGTAAGGAACCCTAGAGGAAACTACTAAGAACTAAAAGAACATAGCAATTTTTTTAAAAATATAGATACATCTTGATCTAAGCATAATGATTTCATTTACTCACTAAGATTATAAATTTAAAGATATAATTGCACATTATATTTACAATCATTACAAAGCACAACCAAGTCCTTAGTGGGCTCCATAACGTCGCTACTTTGCAACGCCAAAACCTTCTAGAACATCTCTAACTTAAACAATATTGAAATACATCTAATTTGTTATGAACATCATTACAATTATCGCTAGGTTCAATTTAAACACCAATTCTAAATATTTTAGTTAAAATATTATATATACATGCATATGTGTGTATGTTGTAACACCCCACTAAGAAACCCTATAGGAAACTACTAACAACTAAAACAACATAGATTTTTTTAAAATATATATAAATACATATTCATCTAAACATAATTATTTTATTTACTCACTAAGATTATGGAATTAAAGATAATTACACATCATATTTACATACATTATAAAACACAAGGAGAAGATAAACTATATTAAGAAACTAAGTCCTCTATGGGTTCCCTAACATCGCTACTTTGCAACGCAACACCATCTAAAACATCTCTAATTTAAATAATAATGAAATACATCTCATTTGTTATGAACATCATTGCCATTATCACTAGGTTCATTTTAAACACCAATTCCAAATGTTCTTTAATTAATTTCCAACATGACAATGATTATATATAATTTCCTATTGATAGTCGATACCAACATCGATCTATTAAACTCTAAACTATCCTTTTATTAATCCATTTATTGCATAATTACTATGTCATCAACACAATTACAATTGCATCATACTCCTCCAGGAGTATCCAATTACAATATTAAATACAAGTAATCAAAGGTACATGATAGGATACAATATGCAAATAAAGATCATTAGGAAACAAGAATAAGGGTGTGGAAACAAGGGTCCATCCACGCTAACGAACAATCCACCGAGCCATGATATCTTGCATTTCCTTTGTCTTTGTAGGTACAATCACATCCTTATTCCTTTCTTGGCTTGCTTGTGTGTGGGGTCTTGTGTCTATATCCTTAGCACTATGGGGTAGGCCTCAGGCCTCCACATGGTTGGGTGGTTGTGATCTACCTCCATCAAGGTTTGGTGAATTTTTTGTGAGTGTAGATGAGTCCTTGTTTCCACACCATTTTTTTTGTTTCCTAATGATCTTCATTTGCATATTGTATCCTATCATGCACCTTTGATTACTTGTATTTGTTATTATAATTGGATACTCCATGAGGAGTATGGTGTAATTATAATTATGTTGATGACATTATAATTATGTTGATGTAGTAAGAATCATGTAATACATGTATTAATGAAATGATATTTTAGAGTTTGATAGATCAATGTTAGCATCGACTATCAATATGATATCATATGTTATCATTGCCACGTTGGAAATTGATTTATGAACATTTGGATTTGGTGTTTAAAATAAACGTAGTGATAATGGAAATGATGTTCATAACAAATTTGTTCTAGATGGTGTTGCATTGCAAAGTAGTGACGTCAGGGAGCCCATAGAGGACTTGGCTTCTTAATATAGTTTATATCCCACTTTGGCTTTGTAATGAATGTAAACATGGTGTGTAATTATATCTTTAACTCTGTAATCTCAACAAGTAAATGAAATCATTATGTTTAGATGAAGACGTGCTTGCATTTAAAAAAATGCTACGACCTTTTGGTTGTTAGTAGTTTCATCCGGGTTTCCTTAGCATGGCGTTACATACGAGAGAATGCAAAATGAATGCAAATGAATGCTCTTAAATACTAAGACCCATGAACAATTTGTGCAAATGTGTGTTTAGTTGGCTCACAACAATTATTGGAATACATGACAAATGACCGAATTTGAATTTGAATTTTAGAAATTTGAGGATTGGATGTGCGATCATAGGATTGACCTTGCACCTGCGAAAATGACAAAGGATGACATAACAATAAAATTTATGCATGAAATAAATTTATGATTATAGTTGGTGTAATAAACATGGTCTCTACAAGGAGAGGTGAAAAAATGGATAAAATACAAATGAATATATAAAAATGTGTTGTATGATGAAAGCTAAAGGAATGAGCCTAACTTCTCACAAAATTAGGCCGGGGTCCCATGGACTTAGGCTTCTTGATTTTTTTAAGAATATTTTGAAGTGAATGGTCCCATGAATTTTGTTGTGTAGTTTAAGCTTTAAAAAAAAAGCTTTGGAATTTATAGAAACTTACAATCTCAGGAATTTTATTATTTTTCATATTTAATTTGATAGAGTACATAAATATAAAAATAATAAAAAATTAATTGGTGCGAATTTAAAAACTTTAAATGATTGAGAAGTGGTAGAAAGGAAATTTAAGTTGGTGGGACAATTTCTAGCCCGCCCCAAATACACGTGTTCAAATCTTCAAACTAAAAAATAGGGGCCACTATTATTTATGGAAAGATTCAAATTATTCTATAGCATATTATTTTTTGCTTCATCAAACCTTGCTCCTTCTAAGTAGATTTTGAAGCCCCACACAAAACTCCAAACTTATACTATTTGTAAATATAATTATATTAAGACACCCTCTTAAAATAAAGGGTCTGTTTGGTTGTTGAAATTAAATAACACTAAAATTGTCAAATTCCAGTATTTGACAATTCTAGAAGTTTTAAATCTGGAAAATGGTTTTTGGAATATCGCTGGAACCGTTTGATTCACCTAGAATTCATAATGAGATGGAAAATGTTGTTTGCATATGGATTTCAAAATTTTATAAATTTTGCTTTACCCTCAATTCCCATTTAAGTGGAATTGGAATTGGTTTTCCAATTTTTAGATGGAAGATTCAAATGTTGGTTTTGGGGGTAAATGAGAATTAACAAATCCCTATTCCAGTTTCATGTTTTGAACACAAACATAAAAAATGTCAATTCCAGGATTTGCCGATCCCAATTCTAGTGTAATGCGAGCAAACAAACGACCCCAAAAATAGAAAATAAAGGTAGTGATCAATATGCACGAAGAGCAAAAAAAAATGTTCATTTCAAAATGTCATCTTGAGACCTACTTAAAGATGCCCAAATAATTAATCCAATACATATTCATCCATAAAGAATCAATACATTTTTTCCTAATAACTATTTTTCAAAATTATTTATTAATTTCTTTTTAAAATTAGAATTGAAGGATTAGGTGAAAGGAGTTAACCGTTTTATTGGAAAATGGCCCCTAATTGTTCTCTCTTTCAAATAACTTAAATGTTTTCAATTTCCCTCGTCGTCATCTGATCTCTGGGCAGCCGTGGTGGGCCAGGTAAGCTCTATTATCATACCAGACGGTCCTCGACACTGGATCGCGTGACCTTGTCGAAAAAAAGCCCCTGGAGTAAGCTTCAAGAACAATGGGAACAGATCTCAGGGTAAAGAAATATCCTCTGGTTTTAACAACTTTAGCTACGCTGTATTTTTTGTTGCTAAATTTGAAATATAATTTTTTTATTGTTATTTTCCCCTCAATAAGATGAATGCTTCCCCTGACTTATTTTGTTGGTTTATTTTATACAACTTCTGAAGTCTTCAATGGAGCTCGGGTACGGCCTAGGGTAAGTAGAGAGCCGCCTTTTGCCTAAATATCATCTTTACGAAGTACATTGCATTTTCAGCGACTCGAATTTTCGACCTTCAGACACTTTGCCAAGAAAATGGATTTAATATAAATTGTATTTGTATTTGATTTTGTTATGGACGCTTACATATTTTATTATTATAATGTTATATTATTGTTGCTTTTTCCCCTCCAGAGAGTACATTTTTGCAGATGTGAATAATTTAGAGCATTGTGTAAAGTACCTGAACCAGACCTTGGTTATTTATGGCTTTCCGGCGTCTCTTGACTTACAGACGAATGACCCCGTAAGCAAACCACTTTTCACCTAGTTTTTTTTTTGGTTAAAGTTGCCTTTTCCAGTTTTCTATTAAAGACATTAATGCACTTGTGTTTTCAAGTGTATGTGGATGTGATTTTTTTTGTAACGTTTCCTTCCTGAAATAGAAAAAGTATTTAGCAAATGTTGATCTAAATTGTAGTTACCATATTGGTGTGGTGGATGTCAGTTTTGTCATTTTTTCATATTAGAAAGGCGCCGCAGTAATAAGTTTTGGTTTGCTTAACAATTTTGATGTCATTGAACTTTTTGAGGGCTGTGCTAAGTATATAAACTACAATAATCAGAACAATTGTCCTAAACTTCAAAATAAAGGGCTACTCTGTAGGTCATGACCTATGCTCGGATAATCAGCTTGGCAGTAGAAGTCAAATTTTCACTCTTAAATGGTCATTCTCTTGCTAAATTTACTCTTCTTCTTCTTCTTCTTCTTTACCCTCTGCCTCTTCCTGTCACAACCCTCACACCCTCTCTCCCTTCACCCACCCACCCCCATTTCTTCTCCTTGAGAATTCCCTTGCCTTGTCATTGAGATAAAATCCACTTAAACATTCACACCAAGAATCTTAGGACAAGACACCTGTCCATGTAGTGTTCATAATTTAAATTTGCATGCCCCATTATATATGTGGGTTCATTTTCATGGCAGATTAGCGTCACAAGGTTGTTTACAATGCAATATTACAAGGGATCACCATTAATCAAATTTGCCAGTAAATACTTAATAATAAACCTAGTTCACTTAATTAAAAGTATGATTTGATGCTGTGTTTATGGTATCTGAAGGTTGCATGTCTGCATATCATATTCTTATAAGGGTTAATTTAAGGTTTTTTTTTAACAGGTCTCAGTTGCCCACACATGCAATTGCATTTACGCTCTTTTACAGCAGCGGAAACGTGATATTGAGTTTCGAGAATCATCTAATGAACAGAGACAAAGGTAAAATCCATAAATTTGTTTTTCTAGGAGATGGATCTTGCTTTCCTTAAATTTGTTTGAGTTTTGATAACATATTGCTGAAACTGTGAACTCATTGAAGGTCAAGCCAGGTTAATATCATTTAATATATGATAATACTCTAGGAGCTCTATCATCCAGATTCATTATGCTCTGTCAGTGATAAAGGTTTTTTAATGCTGAATGGTAGAGCTTTCACTTTCGGAATTGCCAAAACTATGCTGAACTAATGAAATATGCTGTTGTCAATCTGAAAAAAATAGTGACATTTTTTTATTTTACAATAAGGTGGGCAATTATGGTGGCAAACTATTTGAGATATATTGTCCTTGCACGTAAATAGCAATTACAAACAATCAACAACACAAGTTGCCTAAAGAAGAAGAAAAATTGAAGATAACTTGATACTTTCAAGCATATTTTGCAGACTTGGATTCGGAGAGTACTTGTCAAGCCCAAAATTTTCAACTAGACAAAAAATTGACAGAAACTCTGCAAATACTCGACAGAAATTCGGCAACTGAAAGAGAAAATGCATGGCGATCAAAAACATGTTTTAACCAATGTTTTACTTGTGTCCACATGTTTACCCATGTTTTTCGGTGCATATAAAAATGCGAGAGTTAAACTTGTGAAAACTCGCCCAGCTAAAAAAATAAAGTACTGTGCAACGTGGAGAGTAGTGTGTCGAGGCATTTGTCTAATTACGACACAAAAAATCTATAGTCATATGCATACATAAAAAACTATATGTATGTATACAAACAAACATTCACTAATAAAGTTTGAAATGTCATAGACTACTTGTTACCACAAACAAACATAAGTTGGCTTACACACCCAAAATAAGTTGTATTACTGGCATCTCCCCATCACATTTATTAGCAAGCTAAGACCATGAATCACAATTACAAATAAATTTTTTCACATCATAACTCCATACTATTTGGTTCGGAGACACATTTTCTTTCTAAAGACAATCTTTGTTAATCTGTATCTTCAGTGTATACCAATCTGCATTGCAGATCCTTAAACATAATATTTTTGATCTGTGTGTCCTCTATAATCATTGTCATCTTCTTTACAATCTTCAAGTTCTTCAAAAGGTATATCTTATATTTGGTGAAGCTAATCTGCATCTAATTTGTGCTAGCTGTGTTGACCATTGCAATGACTTATTCCATTTAAGGAGCCAACTTCTAAGCATATATGTTGTGTCAACATTTAATAATTTTTTCTTACACTATGTTCACATGAATTTTTGTATTTTACTCTACAAAGTGATATATCATTGTAGATATTGCTTTTTAAGCAATGGTAATTTCTTGCTTCAAGTTCCAAATTTCACTATGTAACTTGGCAGGTATTCCTTGTTTGCCTTCATCTTATTGTTGAATTTCATCTTTCAAATATTTCTTTTAAACCATAAGTGCTCAATTTGTCCTCCTCATAGCTTCAATTTCTTCCTTCTGACTAGAAATTATGTTAGTGTGCCACTTAACGTTTCGTGCACTGCCTTATATTCATCATCAACAGTGGTCAGTGACTCAGTACTATTTTGCAATAATATAATGCAGGCTTCTTGTTATTAATCTTGTATACATGTTTTGCTATTATGTGAAAGTGCTTTTACAAGCATGGTTGAGGTTGTGACCTAACAGTGGTTAGGATAGAATTTAATCATGTGGACATTTCCAAGATTTCAGTTTATAGAGAGCAAAGCCTTTTGAAGTTTAGAGACATAAAGTACATTATTCCTTTCCATCATGTATCTAAAACACAAGATTTACCCATTTGATGATAAGAGAGATGTTATTGTGAAGTCTGACCCTATTTTCCTCATTTTCAGTGAGTCTAAATTTTTTTGCCTATTTTGAGTCAAATGCTGTAATGCACCAGGTTAAGTAGTAAGTACCATACATCTGAAGCTGAAATATTGTCTGAAATAGTTATTCATGCATTACCTTTGCGCTTCTTGTCTTTACTTTTGAAGTTTAGAGACATAAAGTACATTACTCCTTTCCATCGTGTATTTAAAACACAAGATTTACCCATTTGATGATAAGAGAGATGTTATTGTGAAGTCTGACCCTATTTTCCTCATTTTCTGTGAGTCTAAATTTTTTTGCCTATTTTGAGTCAAATGCTGTAATGCACCAGGTTAAGTAGTAAGTACCATACATCTGAAGCTGAAACATTGTCTGAAATAGTTATTCATGCATTACCTTTGCGCTTCTTGTCTTCTCTTAGTAATTGCCTCATGGGACTTTTGTTTGACCATGGAGATAGCCACATAAGATCAAGAAGGCCTAACAGAAAGCGCAGAGAACTCAAAAGATCAACATGATAGAATATACTCTATTCTCATCAAAGGATACAATAGAACAAGATTGAGATAGAAGAGTTCATGAGGTAGGTATATAGGATAAACCACCAAGAGATATGAATGTAGAACCAATGTGGGAGAAAAGAGATAGTTGTATTTGTGTACATTTCCACCCAACTAGGAAAGTGCAAGTCACATGATGCACAAACAACCTGCCTCAATAGACATCCTAAGTAAGTTTATCGAACTTGCTAGATGCATATTATTCAATAAAGTAAATAAACTAAATGCAAGAAAATAAAATAATGCACTAGCATCCCCCATAAGTCTAGCTTAGGTGGGTATATAGAGATGGATAAATGGGTTTTGATAAGAATAAGCCATGATATTTATTTATGTATAAGACGACACCTCCAAAAAGAAAAGGAGAAACCCCATAGGAAAAAAACTCCCCCCATGAGAGGATGAAGGGAGAAGGTCTAAGTGACTTACCCTAAAGGAAGTTTCCCGCACCCCCAAGAGAGCTTGTACGTGATGGAACTCTCTTTGCTGTGCTGTAGGATAATTTGCAAAATGACGACCTACTCCTATATAATCTTCTTGCTGTGTATATGGATCTCAATGTGTGTGGTAACTTGGTTTGCGGATGATGGATTGGGCATTCTTTGAGATTTGAATGTCACTTTGGTTGTCGTAGAAGATAAATGTTGACTCTTGAAAAGGAATGCCAAACTCAGTAAGGATATTTTGAAGCCAAAGGGCCTGAATGGTGGTGCTAGCAGCTTGTTGATACTCAAGTCTTAGTCATGGAAAGAGAAATAGAGTATTGCTTCTTGCTCTACCACCAAATGGGGACAAAACCAAAGTGAAAATTGTACCTAGATGTGGACTTATGATCATCAAGATTGCTAGTTAAATTATAATTTGCATGTTTGACCAAAATTGAGCTTGTACTTGCTGCATGGTGAATCCCATATCTTTGGGTGCTTGTATATTGTGTAAAATGAGTTTAGCAGCTTTCTAGTGAGCTCATGTGGTTCTTCAATAAAGTGTGAAACCATGCTACTAGCATTTAAGATGTTAGGGCAAGTGTGAGTTAGATAGATGAGGCTACCAACAAACTAACTATACAATATGACATTGATAAGTGCAGTGGAACACTTAGCCTCAAGCTTGACTCTTGAGAAAAGGGGGGTCAAGGCAAGCTTACAATCAGCAATGCGAAACTCAACTAGAATTTCAAATGAATACTTGGGCCAAGGAAGAGTATTCCCAAAAGAAGATTGAGTGATCTCAATCCTACTATGGCAAACCTATTGTGCAAAGCAAATTTTACTTCTCCAAGGATGGATGATGAGCCCTTTGTAATGATCAAGTCGTTGACATAGCGAACTAGAAACAAATGATAGCCATTTGGTTTCAAGATGTAGACATTTGGATCCAAGTTGCATCTCAAGAATCTGATTGGGAAAATAAAGGATCCCATGTTGGCATACCGAGATTGAGGGGCCTATTTGAGGCCATAGATAGACATTTTCAATTTGCAAATTGGTGAAGAACCTTGTATGAACCCCTATGTCTGCTTTATGTAAGTCTCCTTTTGGAGACCTCGATAAATAAATGCACTATTCACATCCATCTCATATACAAACCAACTATGACTTGAAACTATAGCAAGAGTTAAGTGAATGGAGTACATTTTGGAGACAAAGGTAATGGTTTTGTGCAATCAACACCAAGAACCTGCAAGAAACCTTTAGCCACAAGCCACACTTTGAACTTTCAAGTAGAGTGTTGCTCTTGATCAAGGTATTGTACTCTTCCTCCACTGTTGAATTCCACTTAACAATATTTGATACTTGGTGAAAATAGTGTGGATCCAAAGCAAAGGCAATGTATACACGTCGAAGATCCCCATGCTCTTGACTAAGTCCTTTGAGCATTAGTTGGATCCCTAATAGATGTTCATGTTGAGTGTACAGTTTGCCAAGCACATCAAGGCATTGGAAATGATGAGGATGGAGAAGAGTCCTTAGCCTCTAGTGAATCAGATGGAGTTGGAGGTGCTCTCACGATCAAACTTGGGAGTTGAGGCAAAGGAGAATCTTTTATGTCTATGGAAGTATGAGAGGACAATCTAGGAAAGATTTTCTAAAAGTGAACAATCTTCTTAATGAAAAGCTCACAAGTCTTGGGATTTAGGAGTTGCCTTGACACCATTAAGATATCTAATAAAGATGTAAGGTTGGCTTTGAGGTTCTAGAGCCCTGCGTTTCTCTTAAGGAATGTTAACCTATGTAGGGAGCCAAAAACTCTAAAATGTTGCATAGTTGGTTTCTTGTCACACCAAGGATCAAAATAAGTCATCCCTTTAAAGGATTTATGGGGAATTTGCTTCTAAATGTGAACAACACAATTAATGGCTTCAACTCAAAACTTTGGAGCTAGAGAATGTGCCAAAATCATGTAGTTAGCCATCTCCTTCAAGGCATTGTGTTCTTCCATTTTGCACGACCATTTTGCTATGGTATATATGCAAATGTATGTTGAAGACCAATATCCTCAGGAGTACAAAACCGCTGATTGTTGTCTATGGAGAATCTTGATATACTTCCCAAATTCCCTCTCAACAAGGGCCTTGAATCCTTAAAACTTGTCATTGTCAAAGGAAGTAAATCCACATATATTTGGTACAGTCATTAATGAATGTGAGAACATAGCAAGCCTTATTATTGTGAACTAACTTGAGGACTTGTGAAGCCCTCCAAGGCTTTCCTTTGTCAAATTTTTCCTTTGAATGTTTTTCCATAGCACAACTTGGACACACACCCTTTTGATACGCGTATATGAGGAAGACCTATAATCATATCATGTGAGTTGAGTTGTTGAAGATAGTGGTAGTTGAGTTGGCCAAATTGTTCATGCCATAGTTTACTTTGTGTTTGAATGATTGAGCAAAGTTGTAGAAGAACTAGGTATGAAATGGGAGAATTTGTAGAGAGTGATGATAGGCCTTCCCCATTGCAATCAAGGTATTATCTTCAAGATCTTGAATCACAATTGGATTTATAGTGAACTCAATTTTATTGCCATTCTTGAGTTGAGTTATTTGGTAGACAAAAAGAAAGTTGGAAAACTAATGAGGTACACAAAGTACATCCTCAAAAGAACTTTCATCCATGTTAATTGAATCTTTCCCAACCACATCTATTGTTGTATCATTGCCTTTGAGAATATGCAACACAAAAAAGGCTCCAATGAAGAAAATTGTTCTCTATTAAAACTTATATGGTGTGTAGCCCCCAAGTCAAACAACCATTGTTGTGAAGAATTTTCCATTGCAACAATGCCTCTCCTTTAATTTTCCTTGATTTGGAAGAAGCAAAAGGAGATGATCCATATGTATAGGAAAATGGCAAACTATTGTGATTTTTTCGAAGACGTGTTAACTCATCAATTTGGTTAACATAAAAGCAATGTTCATCGTGAGGCTCTTAAGTAAATGAGTAAACAAAAGAAACAAGTTGAGTCTAGATATATTTGATTGATTTAAATGCAAATCGGGTACAAAATGACAAATTAAAATAACAAATTGTTTTTGTAAAACTATAAGTAAATACAACATCAAAACAATTTGCATCTTCCTCTTCCCATCTCTAGTAAAAATTAGGGGAGAGTTAGAGGGTCTAGTCCTTGGAGTTTGCTGTGGTTGTGCCTCCTCACTCGGTATGACTGGCTGTGGCTTGACCTCCATTCTAGATGTAAATGCCGCTGGCACTGACAATGACTCCTCATCATCCTCAACCTCCTCAACGTCCTCTAGTGCGAATCCACTCCCTCCTCCATAGCGTGCCTCTTCAAATCATAGATTTCATCCTCTGTAAACAATGGAGGTTCCTCCTATGATGTCCTATCACTATAAGGATCTATATCATCTGTTCTTAACCGGTTACTGAGGGGGGGGGGTGAATTAGTAAATACTATTTCTATCTCAATTAAACCTTGTATATAGATTCTTGCAGAATAAATAGAATGTAATTAACCATTCATAAACAGAAATAGAAATACTCAGATCAACACAACATATGTACGTGGAAACCCTCGGTTAGAAGGAAAAAACCACGGTGAGACAAAGCTCACAACTTCACTACTACAGTAATAAAGATGCCCTGTTAAGAGCTTACAAAGCACTTGTAAGAGTGCTACCCGGTAAAGGGATTTGGTAGAAGATTTGTTAAGATCTTGGCCCTGTTAGGAGTCGCCTTGTGAAAGGACTTTCAACACCAATTAAGATGTTACCCGGTTAAGGGATTTATACAACGAACCTATTAGGGTTCACCCTGTTAGAGGGATTTGAATATGCTTAACAATATTAAAGCAATGATCTCTAATGACACATTCTGTCTGATTAGATAATACTTGATACCCTTTTCACTCTGCTTGGCTGTTGAAGCTCTCTGCCTTTCACCTCTTGTGACCGTAGCTTCTCTCATAAGATATCTCTCTTCTTCTTTGTATATTCAACAACACTTCTATTGTGTCCTATGACCTGTATTTATAAGAAATTAATCTTAATAAAAGCTCAACTCATAGTACCGCCAAGCTGTAAACCCACCCATAAATCATGCAGCAAAAAGCTTTGCGAATGATCTTGAGTTTACCTTGAAACATCCGCATAGAAATAAAACTAACTCCTGTTAAAAAGCTAACTCCAGTTCTAAACGATGAATGCTTCGTATAATCTGGTTTTAACTCAGACAGCTCCGCATAATCTGGTTTGGATTAACATGTAGTCGACTGGTATCAATCTTATACCCGGTTGTTCATACATCCCCTGTATGTTCTATAGACCGGTTGTAGATACTCTGTTTGGTCTACCGGTACATATACTTTGTTAGGTCTACCGGTGCCTATTAAGGAGTATGAGTGGTCTACCGATGGGAATGATGTTTGCATCTAACTTAACCAATGACAACTTAAATATGTCAACAATCTTCCCCTTTGGCATTGGTGGCAAAACATCACTTTCCATTCCTCGTCATGTAGACTTCCCTTGTGTAATTCTTCCTTCTGATCTGTAGCTGAATCTGAATCTACTCTGTATTCTGACCTTCTCTTTCTGATCTTCTTCCAGTCCGTCCTGATCTTCTTCCCCTTTTTGCTTCCATAGGACAAAGGATAATGCCTCTGGATTATATCTATAACTTAGTGAAGATATCCTTGTAAATTTTCTTCACTGTTTGAAGACAAGGATTCCACTAACCGGTGACATGTTCCAGATTTTTTTGTGCTGCTTGCAGCGATACAATTATATTCTCCATGTCTTCTACAGTCTTATAGTCTGGTTCCTTGATCAGATTTTCAGCCTTTGTTGCAGTCCTTTGCATTAGATCAAATGTTGGGGCCAGAAATAATTGAAATCCAATGAGATCTTGGATTCTCTTTGTCTTCTCTTCTAAAGCTTTTCTCAAAATTAGAGAAAGATTGGTCATCTGTCTGTTCTACTCTGTTGCAGAGGAGTTCTTTATATCAAATTGAGCGGAAATAACTCTTATATCTTTTGAAGTCTTAGATGACTTCTCTTTGATATCTTGAACAAAAACATCAAAGTTTGAAGTCCTTGTCATTAGACTTCCTGCAACTTGTAGCTATTGCTGGAGTACCCTTGTGTTTGTAGATATTGTTACTTTTATCTCTTCAACCTGTTTATGAAGAATTTCTATTCTTTTCTTCTCATAATGATCAATGGCAACTGTCTCAGGATCGATGACATCTTCTCTGATTGCTTGTGCCAAAATCTCCAATTGATCAATGACAGATTCATCTTCATCAATATTTGCATCCGGTACAAAGTTGTATAGGATGTTCCTTACACTTGTGAGGACCATGTCCTGTTTCCTCTTTGTGAGCTCCTTTAGTTGCCTAGTTGACATCTTGCTTATGTCAACTACAGTTTTGCTAACTTTGCTCTTCTTGGCTTCAGTTTCTGCCGCAAAAGTTAACTTCCTCTTGGATGAGGATGAGCTTGGAACATCAACCTGTTCCTTTTGCTTTGGTTCTAGTACCGGTTGTTCTTCTGCAGGCTTTTCCTGTTCAGTATGTATAGGTAACTCTTGTTCCTATTTGTTTTGCTGTTCTTGATTTTCTTCCCCTCCTGGTTGTACTGCCTTTTTTGGTAGGACCTCTTCTTTTGGTGTTGCCACTTCTTGCTGTACTTCCCCTTCCGGTAGTACCTCTTTTTCTGGTCGTGCATCTTCTTGCTATTGTACTTGTTCTTCTGGTGGGGCTTCCTCTGTGTGCTGCTTTTCAGCTTCTTGTTGCTTATCCACAGTGATCTCTACCTCATTTGACCCTTTATCTATAGTCATCTTGACCGATGACTCTCCCAGTACTTGTTCATCTGGTAGAGCTTGCTCTCCCAGATTCAGTTGTTCACTAGTTGTGAACGTCTCTGTTGGAACTTCTTGTTGCTCACCGGTTGGTTCATGAGCAGTGAATTGAATCAGTGGTTCCTGTACTGTCTCAGGTTCTTCCTGTGGACCTGTTGCCTTGAGAACACTAAAGTTATATTGTTGCCAGAAATCTAGTGTCTCTTGATAGACTTCCTTCTCATAACCATTTACTATCTTGGCAACTCTATTTTTTGTATCCAGATTCATGGATACTTCCTCCATTAGCAGTTTAATACTTGCTTCATTGAGACTAGGTTTTACCTGTGTCAATGTCTCCTTAACAATTCTATTGTTGGAGCCTAGATCGGTTCTCCATTTATTCATAAGTCTAGTATTCAGTTCAGGAGGAAATTTAGAACTATAGTCTATTGAACTTCTGTTGAAATCCAAGAAGGTTTCCAACAAAGCCACTATTATCGCTTGTTTATCTTCCTCTCATAACACACTAAACCATTTAGCCGCATTGGCTACTTCACCAAAATCCATGACTTCATCTACAATATCATTTACAGTCATTGAGCCAAATCGCCACCTTTGTCATCAGTGATATCAACGATGACCGGTTCAGTCGATACCTTTGCTTTGACTTGAGCGTCGACTTCCAGAATTCCCTTTCCTTTACTGGTATCTTTGACCGGTGGCTCAGTGTTCTTCTGGCATGCTTCTTCTGCCTGTTGTTGGGTCTGAAGAAGCTTCGTCCATGTTGCAACACCTTCTTCATGCACTTTGTCAATTTCTCCAACAAGCATTTGACTTATCCTCTTTCTTATCAAGAAATTTTGCTTGTGCAATTCTGCTTGATGAGTTGCCTCGTCCAGAGTTAAGTGATTCTGAACTTCAAGCAGAGCCCTAACTTTTAGCTCCCTTTCTCTTTCCATTGAAGCTTTCCATCTTGCTTCAATAATCTCTTGAAGATCGTCAGGTATTGTTTTATGAAGTTCAGTAGGAGTAAGATTGACCTTATGAATACAAAGAACCACGACTTCTATTTTTCTCCTATCTTCTTCATTAGCCAGCTCATACCTTCTTCCAATTGATGCCATACCACTTGTATCCACTAACCCTTTCACATATTCATCAATTGAAGGTTTTCTTCTTCTCGTTGCATCCTCTTTCACCATTTTAACAAATTTCTTTCTTCGCAGAAGAGGAGTGGTGTCTTTCGTCTCTGTTTCTTCTGTTTCTTCCCTTGGAGCGCTGGGTGCTTGTTGTGCTCTCTTCTTTTGAACTTTGGGTTGATCTGCTGCCGGTTTCTTCTTTGGTGCAGGAGTCCTCTTCACATATACCTTCTTCGGTTCTTTCATTGAAGACTTCTTTAGATTTTCCATTATCTCCTCATATGTTCCGAACCGGTATTCAGAGAGATCTAGGTCACCCTCTTGTAAGGCATCTACATATGCCTTGGCTGTCTTCGAGGAGATCTCATAACCGAGCTCCGATGCATACTCGATTTTTGGTTCGACAGCCTGAATGATGCAGTGATTGGTGGTTACTAGGAAACACACCTCATCTTTGTATGAGTCAACGATAGTTGAGGGAATTCTTTCCCTGGCGTGCATCCTTAGCTGGAATGCCTCAAAATAGTCATTCATGACTTTACTAAACTGGTTTCCCAGTTTGTTGGCCATGTCACTGATTTGTATCATCACCGGTCTATCCGTTTCCCATGTCACCTTGCCTATTCCCAGAAAGTAGTTCTAATAATAAAAGAATAAGCATACCAGTAGGGTTTCGTATTTCAGGAACTTCTTCACAATGCCGAGGTTCTTTAGATTTTCAAAGATTTGCCCTCGAAGCATGTTGCAAAGGTCATATTGCGGATTGTCGTGCATAATCCAGTGAGCGGCGTGAATGGCTCCTCTCGGCACACTATTCAGGTTGCTTGATTGATAGATTTTATAACCTATCACTGCAGATGTGAACCGAACTCCCTCATCTTCAATATCATTAACGGTCATCAGTTGACTATCAAATTTTGATTTTGTCAATTTAGTGACAACGACATTGGAGATGGTTCTGAGGGTGAGGGCTTCCCCTTTGTTGCAGTACCCGGTCACTCTCTGCAGATCCTCCTTAGTGATTTGAGTACATGCGCCTTTCGCAAGCCAGAAACCAGGTTCATGCATGCGACTGAGAACTAGTCGTATCCAATCCGGTCGAAACACGGTTGGATAGCAGACTCCCTTTATCAACCCTGAAGATACCAGTTTCACGTATTTATCTTGAAGCCTTCCGTCTTTGCACAGCGAGAGGTACTCGCTCTGGATGAAGGTTTCACCCAGTTCTTCTTGCTTAGCATGAATAAAGGCTGTGACATCTTCAGTCATGAGAACTCCATTTGGCACAGATGACAGTACACCAAATATGTCGTTCTCCCTGTTTAGTTCTGCCATAATATCGTAAACAGGTCGGTTGACAAGATTTCCTTTGATCAGTTTGACAACAGAAGGTGATGATGCCATTGCTATCGACCGGTTTACTCAGAAAATCACTTGATTGTCCTTAAAAAAATGACTTAACAGTGATCTTGAATCAAAGCACGAGAAAAATACTCAAGCATAAAAAATCATAAATCATAAATCGCAAAGTAAAGTGATATGAGTAATCCTCCTTCCTTTATATAGATTTAGGGTCTAACAGTAATTACCAAACGGTAACTATTAGTTAACGACTACAACATTAATTACCTTACCTAATCTTTCTTTCCTTTTTTGCCAACCGGTATTCAGGCTTTTACCTGTTGAACAAACCCCGGTTGATCAACACTCACCTGTCCAGTTCAAATGATAGACCGGTAACCTCTTCCTGTTTTACTTACTGACTGAGTGAGTTTCTTTCTCACTAGTCTTACTTGGAACAGTAGACGGGCTATCGGTTCCCTCTAAGCCTTTTAGGCTTAGTTTGCTGAAGAGATATCACCATCATCAGATGATGATCTTCCCTCTGTCTTCTCCTCAGCGGAGCTTTTTAATTCCTTCTTGAACCAAATCTTCTTGACTTCTTTCTCGATCTCTTTTCCCTTGTTGTCCTTTTGATTGGAAGACAAGGTCTTCTTCACTGGTTTGACTAATCCTCTTCTTTTGTTCACTAGCCGGTTCCTACAATCTTTGGCCAGATGTCCAACTTTGAAGCAGGTGTAATAGACTATCACGGTTGCCTTCCATGGATTTACCCTTCTTTTCTTGGGTGAATGACACTAGGAGTCATTATGGCTATGCATGGCACAGTTAGCACACTTGGTTGTGCTCCGGTTCTCATTCCTTTTAGGGAATATCGGTTTCGGTGGGGATTTGAATGCCATTGTTTTGGATCTGCATTCTTCAGCCTTGTGTCCAAACTTGTTGCATGAATAGCAATAGCCCTTGAAGCTTCCCCTGCTTCCACTGGACACACTGTTGGGATTAGACCTACATTCAGAGGTCTTGTGGCCATACTTGTAACAGTTTTTGCAGTAGCTGTTAGTTGGCTTTACCGGTGCATTTCTGCAGTTACTTGTTCTATTGCCCGGTTTGCCACAGTGATTGCAAGAAGTGTTGAAGGTCTTTTTACCCATTTGTTCCAGTGGTTTCTTCTTTTCTTTCTCGCTTTTCTTAACTCTAGACGACTCCCCGGTTTCCTTTGTGTTTTGACCGGTGAACCCAAGTCCTGTGGGATCTTTGTGCTTTCTTTGAGCCTTCAGTTGCTCATCAAGCTTTACTGAGCTTTCATTGTATCTTCTGAGTGTTTCATTTCTTTCTTCGAGAGCTTTCATTTGTTCCTTCAGTTGATACAACTCAATTGCCAGCCTCTTGCATGCATCATCTTTATCATGCCAATTCTATTGCATGTTGGCATTTTCTTGAGTGACTATCTGCATGTCTTCTTGAAGTTGCAGAACGACAAGATCACCTTCTCTTACTACTTCTTCTGCCAGATTTCTTGCTCTCTCAGAGGCTGTTAGTGATTTCACTGCAGTGTTTCTTTCATCTTCAGCTTTCCTCTTTTTCTCAATTAATTCAGTCATCCTTAGGGCATTATCTTCCTACTCCCTTTTCAGGTTGGAGATCTGATCGGTTAGGATCTGATTCTTCTCCATAAGCTCAGAGACTGCCTCCTCAGCTTCATCTCATCCACTTTGCCCAGAGAGTTCCTCAATCGTTTCATTGCTCTCACTCAACTGCAGAGCCAACTCCTTTCTTTTAGCAAGGGATCTTCTTAGCCTATTCTCAAGAGAGGCAATGATGTCATTGGCTTCCTCAAGCTGCTTCTTATACCTGTAACCCTCCATGATCTTTTACTCAAGCGGTTAAGCTTTATATCTTTGAGAACCAGGGCTTTGATACCAATTGTTATTCTTAACCGGTTACTGAGAGAGGGGGGGGGGGGGTGAATCAGTAAATACTATTTCTATCTCAATTAAACCTTGTATATAGATTCTTGCAGAATAAATAGAATGTAATTAACCATTCATAAACAAAAATAGAAATACTCAGATCAACACAACATATGTACGTGGAAACCCTCGGTTAGAAGGAAAAAACCACGGTGAGACAGAGCTCACAACTTCACTACTGCAGTAATAAAGATGCCCTGTTAAGAGCTTACAAAGCACTTGTAAGAGTGCTACTTGGTAAAGGGATTTGGTAGAAGATCTGTTAAGATCTTGACCCTATTAGGAGTAGCCTTGTGAAAGGACTTTCAACACCAATTAAGATGTTACCTGGTTAAGGGATTTATACAACGAACCTATTAGGGTTCACCCTGTTAGAGGGATTTGAATATGCTTAACAATATTAAAACAATGATCTCTAATGACACGTTCTGTCTGATTAGATCATACCTGATATCCTTTTCACTCCGCTTGGTTGTTGAACCTCTCTGCCTTTCTCCTCTTGTGACCATAGCTTCTCTCAAAAGATATCTATCTTCTTCTCTGTATATTCAACAACACTTCTATTGTGTCCTATGACCTGTATTTATAAAAAATTAATCTTAATAAAAGCTCAACTCATAGTACCGCCAAGCTGTAAACTCACCCATAAATCATGCAGCAAAAAGCTTTGCGAAATGATCTTGAGTTTACCTTGAAACATCCGCATAGAAATAAAACTAACTCCTGTTAAAAAGCTAACTCCAGTTCTAAACGATGAATGCTTCGTATAATTTGGTTTTAACTCAGACAGCTCCGCATAATCTGGTTTGGATCGGTATTAATCTTATACCCGGTTGTTCATACATCCCCTGTATGTTCTATAGACCGGTTGTAGACACTCTGTTTGGTCTACCGGTGGGAATGATGTTTGCATCTAACTTAATCAATGACAACTTAAATATGTCAACAATATTTAATGTATTGCGCCCTGCCACTTGACCCTCTCATTTCACCTTTGCCCAAAACACCTTGTACTTGACAAGTGCGGAACCACAGTTGCCATGCACAAGGCTTTACTTGACTAGTGCGAAACCCACTCTTCTCAAGTACATGCGAGATTCCCCCCCTCACTTCTAGGCCGACAAGTGCAAGAGTTTCAAATGAAAATTCAAGGAAAATGGCAATAAATAGAGGAGAAAAGTAATAAATTTGCAAGGCAATCGGTAAAGCCAACACCTTTACTTGACAAGTGCAGAATCCGCACTTGCCATGTACAAGGCTGTACTTGACTAGTGCATATTCTGCACTTGTCAAGTATAAGTATGGCCATTGCCACCTCCCTTTCAAAATCGCCAACCTATTTGGAGTTAAAAGAAGCTAATCATGATGCAATTTGCGCCCCCTCTTGAATTCGGTTTTCTTAAGTAATTGCATGATGAAATAGTTTAAATAGGCAAGAATTGGGAATTTTCGACTCTTTGATTTTATAACTTCAGGGAAAATTAATGCAATTACCTCTTTTGTTTTGCAAGGTGGCTATGGAAGCGGGAGATGCTTGGAGGACAAAGGAGCTGTGGTAAGATCAAGCTTGAGGCTTCAAACAAGGTGAAGGTGCAAGTTCAAAGTTGAAGATCAAGGTGGAAATGCAAAAATCAATGGCAACATGAAGATTAAATCAGATAATCAAGGCTACAAGTAAAGACGAATTATCATCAACTTGAATTCCCTCCGGGAATCCAAGTTCAATTGGATCAAGTGGAATAATCCTAGTAGATGAAAGACCTTGTCACTTAAAGAACATCAAGGCCAAGAAATCGAGATTTCAAGTACAAATGCAAGAATAAGCAAATGCAATGAGAAGATTTCCAAAAGATTAACGAAGATGAAAGCAGTTTGGGAATATGCCATCACAATTGAAGGCTTGATAATGTTGAGTCTCAATAGATATATTCTCATCACCAAAGAAGATGATTAAGTCTATGAGATAAGCATGATGAGGTGGCCCCCAATCATCATCAACCAATAAGAAGGCTCTAGTTGCACGTGTCCAAGAATGCCCAATCACATTATGCCAAGTGTACATGTGGAGTTTACCTAGTGCCTCTACCTAACATATTTTCTCTTTGGTTCATAAAAGTATTGTAATTTTCTTGTTGGCTCACAAATTGTTGCCCAATTGTAATTGGCTGACATTTAATGCTTGTAGCTTTTAGCTAGATTAGGGTCGTGCTGGCTAAATCTTGGCCCTTGATCTTGAATTGATCTCGGCTGTTCATTGTACTGGGAGCCCCAATAAAAGGCCAAGGTCTTGTCATTTGGAGAAATTGTTGCTATAATGCTATTAAAGTAATTGCTAATTCATTGTTGGTCTTGATGGTGGATTAGTTGTCTTGCTTTCGAGTATTGCATGGTTTCTACATTTCGTCACTTAGATTTGGATTTCATTTCATGTTTATTAGAAATAGTGTTTAGTTGAATGGAAGATATTTTGGATGCATCTTTGGTGAACTCGCTTAGGCCAAACCACTAGCTACTTGCTGATTGTAAGTTTGCCTTGCGTGGTCGAATAACATATGTATGAGCTTTACTTCAATTATTGCTTGCACATTGATATGCATCGATGAATGGTGTTAATGGAATGGTAATAGTTTGAACATCTTACATCTACCTTAGGAGATTTTGCACATTGATATGCATTGATGGATGGTGTTAATGGAATGGTAACAGTTTGAACATCTTACATCTACCTTAGGAGATTGCACTAGCTTGGTTGATGTCGATGGCTAAACTAAGTCTAGTAAAGTCACAAAGACATTCATTATCTCTTGCATTCTAGGAGTAGATTAGATTCTCTAAATCCTTTCCCTTTGTAGTTTGTTTGGTTGGGAAGTAGTTGAAGTGTTGATACTCGTTAAATGAACAATGTAAGTCCCTTTGTGATACCCAACATATCACATCATTAAAATTGAGTGAAAGTCTAGAATAAGAAGGAACCTTGGAGTTGTTTCATTTGATCACACAATCCATATACATTGTTTAGCATATGAACTTTCTTGTTCAAGAGAGTTGGAGATTTGGTGTTTCATTTGGAATACTGAGTATTTGATTCTGCATGTTGTAGTGGCATAAAACTCACATCAATAGTATCCCATGTAAAGGTTATGATGTTAATGAAAATATGTGATGTTCCCTAACAATTGAAGCTATAAAAGGGGAAACTGCTTCATTCGAGAAGGCATCAAATGTATACATCAACCCAAAAGCAATTCAGCATATGAATTCAGAACTTTATATAAAAACAACTAGTCATTCAGCCATATACAATTGCAGAAAATTCATTCAAGAATCATTCCTAAAGCATCTTTGTATTATTCAAGGATTGCATTGTCAGTCCATCAAGAAATAAAAAGAAGTGGTAGTCTAGCAAATACATAAAGTTATCAATGTTGAATTCTTTGAAGTATTTACAAAGTGGATGGGGTCCAGGCTCATGTGTGGGGGCTAAGGGATGGAAGGACGGTATCTTTGCATGCCCTCGACAATCTAGGGATGGGGTCCTTTTATTCAACAGTTTTGCAAAGTATTTCTGAGAATTCAAGATTTTGTGCTATGATTTATTGACCTGCTGTAATCTTTGATTTCTTTTGTCATATCTTGAGTGAAAATCATTGTTTTGAAGAATATCCCAAAAAGGGATATTACACCAGGAAACTTGGAAAATTGAACTCAAAGATTAAAAGGTCAGCTAAGCCAACTGTTACTCTAAGGATAGAGTAGGATAATTCTATCACCAAAAGCCTTCCTAAGAAGGGAGGTGCAATCCAAGAGAATCTAGAAAGAAAAAATATAAACAGAACACTAAATTCAGATGCAGGGACAGGTGTTTGAGAGTGTTGCAGATTATAATTCAGATGCAGGGACAGGTGTTTGAGAGTGTTGCAGATTATATCAGATAAATACTCCACTTTTGGTGCGTCAGTGTCTAAATTTAATGCAGGCACCAAATTGTCCAAGAATGTACTGTGGGTACCTTAGAATCTGAAATGATACGTGCTTTGTCAGCCTCGAGTGATGGTTAATTTCACCCCGGGTCTGGCGAAACCTAGCCTTTCATTGGAAACCTTATTAATTGTAATGAAATGGAAGCAAGCATGAGTTTTTATGTTGGAAAACTTTGTGATTAATGTAAGTTTTAAATCAGTTCATTATAATTTGTAGAAGGAAGCAAAAAGTAGAAGGCAAGGTTGCGCACTTGCTCTAGTATCTCTTTATATAATAATTAAAGAGGTTAGAAAGGCAGACTGCTAGTACTAAAGATTTGTTTTTTCTGCACACCAGGGTTTTCAAGATGAAAATCAGCTTGTTTTGAGTTTATTGCATTTATTTCTTTTTAAAGCACTGTAATTCTGTTCTTTTAATAATTTGAAGTTTCATTTGCAAAGCAAGTAGGAAAATAAATAAGTTTTGGTTAATTTCTAAATTCTATGTTTAAGAGTTTATTGATCAAGTACCCAGCTAGATTTAAAATATAGCTGAAACATACCTTTACTTGCTTACAAACATAAATAGTATGGGTTGTTATGGTGATTTCTTGAGTGAGTTTGTTGCTTTTTGCCAGTTTGCTTCCATGTTACTTTCGATCAAATTCTTGCATGTTTGCATCCTTGTCATGTATCTTTCTGAGTAGGAACAGGAGTGAATATCTTAGTATCCATTGCCAGTTTTGCTTGGAAGCCAATGGTAAGCTGTGTGTATAATTATTATTTTACATGTACATTTTACTCTATTCTATTGGAGAAAACAATAGATATCTTGATCAGCTTATAATTTTAGTGCTTGTTTAACACTGGGCTTTGTTATTGTCGCCAATAGAGCCTTATGGGAACCAAATGCTGTTTTCTTAGCAGCAATTTACTGAATTGCATCTTACAGCAATCACGACATGCTATCTGTCATGTCTTTAGCATTGACTTCTCTGTTTGTGCTGTTTTGCATTGATTTATGTAAACATTAAAGCTTATTCTTGCAACTGCAAGCCATGTCCTTCAAATTTATACTAAGTGATTTTCTATGGAGTACAGAATGATGTCTGATATGTCACGGCTTGAGTCCAAGGTTGAAAGGTTGGAGGCTCAGGTTGCAACAAAAGAGAGGGAGCTAGCTGCACTCACACGGACGGTCTGATGAAAACATTTGTGGTTTCTCATTTCTGTGTAACTGTCGAAAAACACTGATAGTCGTAAACTGAGATTAGATTGTTTCGGGGTATCTAACATGTCTTAGATTTCTTCTTCACATCTGTTACTATACCAGGAGCAAAAAGCTTCTGCTGCTTTCAAGGCTCAGATTGAGAAGCTGCAACAAGAGCGTGATGAATTTCAAAGGATGGTTATTGGGAATCAGGTGTGCTTTCTATATAAGGAAAAAAATCATAGAAATGGGGTTATTTGAAATCAATTGTTTTACAAGGTTGATCTCAATTTCTTTAATTTTTTTACTTTCAACATGACATTTTGAAGTTTTTATGTCATTTTCTTAGCTTAGACACCTGGAAATTCTGAAACAGATTTCATATTTCTTTATTAACTTGAATTTGTTATAGCAAGTCCGAACTCAGCAGATACATGAGATGAAGAAAAAGGAGAAGGAATATATCAAGCTACAGGTGAATTGTTTTGCTAATAATGTCAAACTTATCATCTGCTTTTTATGCTGAACACAGAATTACTGAATGTTTCTTCTATTAGCTGAACTTCTTAGTGGCAGGAAATTTGAAATCTTATAGCCTTACCTTTCGTTTTTTCTTTTTGACAGATCTAATTTCAGCTCAAGTAATAGTTACTTCTTATTACATGCATTCAGACCATAATTAGTGATACTGGCATATCAAGAGTGTATTTAGGGCATTTGTTCCTCATTGAGCTTCACAATCATATTAGAATATTTTAAAGTTATATCTAGAGCTCAAATGAGATTTATGAGCCACATAATATTTTGGTGTTTAATAATTTCCGAATTAATCCTAAGTTATTTCACGAACTATCAGAGGTAGGATTGGCTCATATATTGCTCTTTGTCCTAGTCAAATATTGTTTGGTGAGTTTTATTCCTCTTTTCCTTGAAACAAACTTCTTTTTTTTACCTATAGAAGGCATAAGAGCCTGAATATATTAGAAGACATAAGAGCCTGAATATATTAGAAGACAGTACATAAATTACATCCAAAAGCGGCCTGTTCCAGATACAGATTCAAATAATCAGGCTTTCAACAAAACTGCGTAGACTGCAATAATACATACAATTGCCAGTATACTTTGAAAGTGGCAAGAACATGATGATTGCTAGAATACTTTTGAAATAAAAAGAACAAGATAAAAAAACTACCAGTATAATTTCAATGAAACATTAGCGGTACCAGAAAAGCTAAATTTTTTCACAGTACCCAGCACTAAAATTAACTTTCATCAACTTCCTGAGCATCGTTCAGATCAGGAACTTGATCTTGTGATCTGAAAATTAATCCAGTCTCGTGTTTATTGACATTTACTAAGTTGCCGGTTCGGATTCGGGTTCGGATGCGGGTTCGAGATTTTGGTTTGAATTTTGTTCAATTTTTATTTGGGTTAGATTCGAATTTGTTCTGGGTTCGTCCATATAAAAACATATGTTTTTTAATATATATATATATATATATATATATATATATATATATACGCAGCAGCAAATAAGTTCATATACCACTATGCTAATAGTAAAGCAACATAGCAAAATACATCACCATATATATTAATGTTTTAGTCCAAATGACACATGTTTTACCTTTTTGGCCTTTTTAGTAGTCTATTTTAGGGTTGGAGGGTTGGATTGACTAAAATAGACAAAAAAATAACTTTAAAAAAGTAAAAAAAAAACCATTTTTTGGCCAAATTCGGCCTGGGTCCTGCCGCAGATTTGCAAATTTGCAATAAAAAATGGCAAAATTCATGTCAGGTTCCTCTGACAGAATTTGGGCAGACTTTTGCAAGAATATGATAAGGACCAGACTTTTGCAAGAATTTGACATGTAACTTGGGCCTTGGAACTCATTGATTAGAACTCAAAACTTGAGGCAATGACACCTAAAATCCCAATTGTGGATTCAGCAGGCTAAAACAGGACCTACAATTGATGAAACGTGTGGATAGATGGCATTAATTAAACCCTGCAAACTGATCCTTAAGGTGGCGAGTTGCATTGAAGTTTGAAATTAGGACTTATGCATGAAACGTGTGGCCCCCTTTGAGCCCAAAAAACAAATCAGATCTGGGTGTTAAATGAAGCAAACCCTGCCCTATAGCTAGCGTATGGGCTGAAAACATTAAAATATGTTTATATTTTGAATTGGGACCTGCCCTTATGCCTAGTGTGTGATTAATTTGGGACAAATTAAGCTTAGATCTGGGCACAAAAATTGATAAAATAAGCCCCTATGCCTAGCATGTGGCTTCAGCAAACTAAATCAAACCCAAAGCATGAAATGTGTGGCATTAGAACTCGACAGTGGGGCCTATATCTGTGACATCCATCATTGAAATTCAAAATTAAGGCTCTAAGCTCGAAGTGCAGGCCCTGAACAGGTAGCATGTGGCCTTATTAATGCAATTGGGTCCAAAGTTCTAAGCATTACAACCTTAACATGTGGTGTATGGGCTGGACATTGGAGCAGACCTGAATTGGGCCCCAAATAATGTAACTTGTGGCCTCATAAGGCCCCTAAATCAAAGCGCCCAGGCTCTAATCCGACTTAAACAACCAAACATTAGGCACAAAAGCCAAGGTGGCATCCCAAAGGATTAATTAAATGCAGATCCAAGGATGCAAAACTCGATGCAAGGCCTTATCATTTGAATTTGCCTCGAACTTAAGACATGAAGGCTTCACATTCAATACCAATTGATAATCATAAGGAGGTTCGATCCAATAAAAGGTTTTAAGATTCGAATTTTAAGATGGATTGAATTAAATGCTACAGCCATGAATTCAAAACTTGAGATAGCCTCCATTAAATGAAAGATTACAAGCATTTAAAAAGCAATTGCATTAGCAGCTGCCCTACATCCAAACGATTTACTATATAAACAAGGCAATCAGCCTTAGTTTAGAGATCATTTTCACTGCAAATGCAAAGCAAAAATCAGAGAATTCGAACTTCCAAGGGCAGACTTGTGGAATTTGTTTCAAGTGCTATGATTGCTGAAAGTAACAGAGATCTGTCCCACCATTTTTTTTAGTCTACATCTGCAAATCAAGACAACTCCATCACCTAAATCAGTCATTCATATTCCAATTTAAGACAACCATTATCAAGGTGCTTCAATTCCATGTCAGTAACCAGATAGAGCTACAACTCCAGGCCTCTACTAGCTTTAAAATTCTGATTTTGGATCTCTAGAAACCTTCACCAGCAAATCGAATTTGGTTGCAAGTCTGATCTTAATGGTTTATTAATAAGATAAGACCTCCATCTCAGATTAGGTGTTGGTAATTAACAATTCAAATCTGATTGCAGACTCTACATCCAAGGAAGATAGCTTGACTCCAGCCTTTCATCACAATTTCATCACCATTCACAGAGGTCTACCTTCATTTTCAGAATTGTATAACTTTATATCAGACCTCATTGTTGGAATCTAATCACATCATTTGGCTAACAATAGGGTGAAATCAAATTGACATAAATGGTAGGACACTTAGAAATTAAAGTGGATCAATTCTTTGAATGTTTTAAGGTGTCATAGGTCCAAATAAATCGATCTTATAAGTCTGATATGAGTGTCAAAGGTTGTGATTTAATCTTTCAACCACTACTGATCTCTGATTTTTTTGGTCTAGATTTGATTAAGTGAAACAAAATCCTAACTATAATGTTTGCTGCAAGACCAGCTATGGAGAGAGGAGCTGAAGACACGTCAAGGCCAAGACCTCAAGCCAAGGAAACAAAGGACATGCCAACACAAGACAGAATGGGAGATGAGAAAACAGCTAAGAGAAAGGGAGTCGGGACCACTGAAAACAGTAAGGCACGAAGGGCAGCCCAGTTGAAGTTTGATACACAGCCCATGATGCCCGAATCATGCTTCACCTCAACATGGGAGAACGTTGGTGACACTAACCTTGGACCCGATATGGGGATGTTAAGAGACAAAGCATATGGAGACAACCCGTCCAAGTTAAGACTATTTTCCCACCAATGCATTAGTGGATTGAATTGGTCTGTGAGATGGTGAAGAACTACAATCCAACAACAAGGGAAGTCCTTACACCAAAAGGAAATGTGGTAGTTACTCTCATAGTGGATGCAATAAGGGAGGCCTTTAATATCCCAAAACATAAGGTGGACATTCGAAAGACAAAGAAAGATGTCATGAAAGAATATGAGAGACGAACCAGTCATTACATTGGCCTCATAAATAAGGAGTGGTTGGTAGGACCTAAGAGAACTCGTTCCCAGCTTTGAAAGTTGACAAAAACTGATTTTAAGAAGGATGTAGGGGACTTGTTATTGATGCTAAATAGAGTTATGGGCAGGTACATAGGCAACACTCTTCGAAACCTGGATGTGTTAATCACTATTCAACAATATCTTCCATCCAATCTATTTCTACTTCTATTTAACATGAAATGAAATCCTAATCTAAGTGAGAGATGCAAAGAACCATGCAATACTCCAAAATGATCGTGTATATCCACCATGCAAGACACAACAATGAATGAAGAACAATTTTGGTAGTACTTTGGCAACAATTCTCCAACATCTCCCTTACAAATGATGTGAGCAAGCCTTTATATAGGGGCTCTATTACAATGAATTGCCAAGATTGATTTGAAATCAGGGCCAAGATTAAGCCACATAAGCCCTAATTAGGGTTTTCATAACCATGGATACAAATATTAAATGGCCACCCAATTACAATTAAGCACCACCATGTGGGCCAATAGAAAAATTACATTGCCTTCATGGGCCAAAAAGAAAATAGAATAGGCATAACAACCAGATAAGGTATACCAACACATGGACCAATGAGAAGAGAGAGCTTGTAGAAGAAGCCACCACGTAGTAGACCAATGAGAAAATTAAAATGCTTCCAAAAGCCAATAAAAAAAAGCCATGTGGGCCTATGCCACCTCATCACCTTGAGATTTGTGTCCCTCATCCTCATTCTCCTTTTCACATTCAATAAACCTGGACACAATCTCATTAATCATTTCCATGGGGACACTTGACACATTTTTATTGGATGAGGAAAGGGCTGCAACCTCAACATACTCATCTAGAAACTTTATAAATAGCCCTTACTTACTGATGATGAATCATTGTTAAGTCTTCAATTGTGATGGCTCATATTCTCCATTGTTTCATCTTTATTATTCTTTAATCCCTTGCTCTCTTGCTCTTTGAATGGTTCTTGTCTTGAATCTTGCCCTTCTAGTGATAATTGAGTTCTTTATCTTGATCTTGGATTTCCATAGGAAATTCAAGATAGTATTCCTTCTTTGTCTTTTTGTTTTGAACTTGTTGTGCCTTTCTTCCATGTCTTGATATCTTGAAGATGTCCTTTATAATGCTCCTTGATCATGAACCAAATCTTGTCCTTGGCTTCGTATAATCTTCTCTTCAACATTTTAGAATCATTCATGATCTTCTTGATCTCGATGCCCTTTGATCTTGGTCTTGTACTTGTTGCTCGAATCTATCTTGGAAACATATTTTGTCCTTTGACTACTGCCACTTCTCCTTCTTTGCCCTTTGTTGGGGCTTTGGCCTTGAAGTCTTAGCTCCTTTCATCGTACCCAGGCTTGCAATAAACAACATAATTAGGATTTTATTTTGACTTAATTTTATTTGGGCTAAAGAAGAGATTAGCAGAGACTGAAAGATTAAAATCAGAACTCCTGACACTTATATCAGATTTATTGGATCGATTGATTGGCCCTGTGACATCTTAAAACATTCAAAGAAGTAGTTTGTTTTCATTCCTAAGTGTTCTACTACTTATGCCAACTTAATTTCATCCCATGTTTGACCAAAAGATGTAATTAAAATTTGAAATAAGGTCTGATACATAATTCTGAAAATGGAAAGACCTCTATGAATAGGCTCCTAGAACCACTAGTTGCTTCCACCTACTATCCAGATTAGTTTTCTATCTCTGCCATTCGGTACGATCATCTTGGCTGGAACCTGACTAGTCGCCCATTAAACCGTAGGCCATTGATTGGAGAAGAAGGCTGGGGCATCTATGTGGGGAAGTAGATGATTGAGTGAATAGGGAGTTGTATTCATTATTATGCTAACTATGATGAAAAACTGAAATCAAGCTACACTCCTTGGATGTAAAGCGTGCAATCAAATTAGAATCGTTAATCATCAGCCCCTAATTTGAAATAGAGGTCTCATCATAGTGAAAAAAATAAATTTGATATCAAACTTGCAACCAAGTTTATATCGCTAGTGAAGGCTTTTGAGATCCAAAAATCAGAATTTTAATGGTGGTGTTGGTTTGAATTTGAAGCTCTATTGGTGCTAATAGACTTGGAATTGAATTGCCCTGATAATGGCTGCTTGGAGTTAGCTTCCAAGTGATTGATATAGGTGCCAATATTGTCTTGATTTGCAAATGTAGGCCAAAAATGATGGGTTTGATCTCTATTATCTTCAGCAGTGACAACAACTGAAACAAATTTCTCAAATCAACCCCTGGAAGTTTGAATTCTCTTTCTTGCTTTGTATTTGCAATGAAAATGATCTTCTAAACTAAGGCTTGCTGCCTTGTTTATATAGTAAAGCGTTTGGAAAATTGGCTTCAATAATTAACTTGCAACCTCTTGTTCCTTTGAAATAGATAATCGATTTATAGATTACCATTGGATTCTAACATAAGAAATAATGAATACTTGATCAAAACAACCATCTAAAGACAATGTATTACCAGCCATTAATGTTCTTTTATCAAAACCATTCACCTAGAATCTACGCAAGTCTCAGAACAATCTTACAATGACGTTGATTCTAACAGAATTGCGTAGCAAACCCACACACTAAATGTTTCTTTTCACAATTATAGACTACAGAGTTAGAAACAACTAATGAGAAATAGGAAATAATGGAACTTGGGTGTTGTCTTCACCTATTTGATAATGCTGATCGAACTCGGCTAGAGTCGAATGGCCTCCTAAACCTTTTCAAACATATTTCCATGCATCACGTGCCTAGTACAAGAAGCTCGCAAGTTCAGACCAGTGTGTCTGTTGTCAAATACATGCATATTATAATTGACAACAAATATTACACCACGAAGCCACCTCTAGCACATGTGCATTCGGCTCTCCTTAGTGATAGCTATGTTTGGCGACAAAGCAAAACTGGGACATTGCAACCGCAACAAACATACACACATGCAATTTTGAGTATCCAACTATTAGCAGTAAAACAAATTTTCCAACCCGTCACACCCAAACCTTGTCTCACGACACTCTTTTGCAAATAACCAAACACGATAGCAAATATTAGGATCTTGGAACTAAAACACTTGAAATTGGTCTTCTATCTTTATCGCAAACTTCCAAAATAAACTATTAAATCCGAAGGTTAATCCTGCTATGAATCCACACTTTCAGATTGTGTTTGCGTTTGCGTCCAATCTAATCCCTTAAGGTTTGTGTCTTAAGGTGATTGTAGTCACAGAGACGGCATAAAAGTTTGTGTTCTCAAAAAATTTCTTGAGAATGCCTCCACATCCAGCCCGACTCACCAATAACAACTCCAAAGCACATGCAAAGAGGCATTACTAGCAGGAGTCGTTACAAATGAGTGCCCAACAAAGGGAAAATACAAGTGGCGTGATAGATGACATTTAAAATTATAACCTTACTCCACATAAAAGGGGACTTTTAACGTTGGAAATAGAATATATAAATTGGACTTTGAATAAAGACACCAAAAGACAAATTTAATATTATGAGAGATTTCAATGTTGAAGTATTAAATAAATAATTGCGCATTAAGACACCAAATGCCATCGAGACTGCATAGCGTCCCTTATGTCCAAAATTAGCCTATCGAAATGGAGAGTAGAGAAGGGGACATGACAGTCCTCCCTTCCCATGATTGCTTGCGCTTAAGCAATCGTAAGGCTAGATGTTGCAGAATATTTTCATTTTCCCAAGTCGCATCCTCTATAGGTAAATCCTTCCAATGCACTTAATATTCTTTGATGGTTTTGTTTCTCAATTGCTTCTCTCTTACCTCCAACCTCTCTATAGGCACCAACATCAATTTCCCCTCCTCATCTAAAGGGGGTAGCGTTGGAGAGGGCACTATATGCTGTCCAATTGCTTTTTTGAGGCAAGAAACGTGGAAAACATTATGAATTCGGCTATCATTTGGTAACTCAAGCCCATAGGCTACTTCTCCAACTCTCTTCACTATCTTGTAGGGGCTATAAAATCTGGGTCTAAGTTTTTCTGAGCCACTCTTCTTCAATTAAGTTTGCCGGTAGGGCTGGAGGTGTAAAAACACCATATCCCCAACTTCAAAAGACCTTTTGGTCCAGTGGCAATCAACGTATATATTTTGCTGATTTTGTGCATGCTGAATGTTATCTTTGAGAACTCCGAGGATATCTTGCTGATCCTGTAATTAATTTTTTGCCTGTGGTGCTTTGTTGTCCGTTAAAGCTAATTCTAGGAAAGACAATGGTTCATAATCATAAAGAGCTTTGAACAGAGACATGCCAATGGTCATATGGTACATCAAATTATAAAAATATTCACCCAAATATAGCCATTTGACCCACGCTCTTTGCTGCCCTGCTACATAATTACGGAGATAACCTTCTAACCATTTATTCACCACCTCCATTTGTCCATCCATCTGAGGATGATAGATGTTATTGGGAGTCAACTCTTTCCTTGCCAATATGAAAAGTTCCTGCTAGAATACATTGAGAAACTTGCTGTCCCTGTTATTGACAATGGTTTGAGGTAGACCATGCAACCTAAAGACCTCTTTGAAAAATAACTCCGTGACCTCAAAGGTTGTCCAATCAGCTGCAATAGGATAAAAATGGGCATATTTAGTCAACTTGTGAACCACAACAAAAATGCTATCCTTACCCTATACTCTTGATAGACTTGTGATAAAATCCATGGACACACTTTCCCATTTATGCTCAAGAATAGGTAATGGCTGTAACAAACCAGCAAGAAACATATACTTTGACTTGTTCTGCTGACAAGTCAAACACTCCCTGAAGAATGTTATCCTTGAGGTCCTTCCAAGAAAACTACTCTTTGATTTGCTTGCAGGTCTTGTAATAACCTGGATGACCCGCTAAAGGTGTATCATGAACAACCTCCATAATCTTGTCTTTAAGTTTGGATTTGGGTACTAAATAAATACTGTTTTTATAGTAAATTACATCATCAATAACTCTATACCTATCATCTTGAATTTGCCCATCCATAAGCTCACAAACAAAAGTATTTTTGGAATACTCAACTAAAAGCTGAGATTTCCAATTAGCTGAAATCTCAGATATAGAACAACATGTAGTAGTAGGGGGTCTCCTGGAAAGTGCATCACCTACAATGTTCTTTTACCCCTTGACATACTCGATGTCAAAATCATATGCCTGTACCTTACTAACCCACTTATGCCGTCGTTCGTTCAACTCCTTTTGCTTTAGGAAATAACGTAAGTTGTTATGGTCTGTCCTCACTACAAACCTTCCACCTACCAGGGACTGTCTGAATTTTGCCAAAGCATGCATGTTGGCTAACATCTCCTTGTTGTAGGTGGAGTGCAATCTCTCATTCTCCCTTAGTTTCTTACTCTCATAAGCAATAGGGTGTCTATCATGCATAAGCACTGCACCTATACCCTCACCCGAAGCATCACACTCAAACACAAATGGCTAAGAGAAATCTAGAAGTGCTAACACTGGGCAAGTACTCATAACCTTCTTAAGCCTGTCAAAGACCACCTCTGCCTCATTTGACCACCTGAATGCACCCTTCCGAGTAAGGTTTGTGAAAGGAGTTGCAAGCTGAGAGAACCCCTTAACAAATCTCTTGTAGTAAGAACAAAGCCCAAGGAATCCTCTCAAATCAGAAATATTTTTAGGTGGTGGCCAATCCAAAATGGCTTGTATTTTCTCCTGATGGACCTTAACCTGGTAGCCCCTATCACATGCCCAAGGTACAAGATCTATGTCAAACGAAACTCACATTTGGATTCCTTAGCAAATAAAGACTGCTCCTCCATAATGCTCAATACCTCATCCAAATGTTGTAAGTGTTCTTCCCAAGTTTTACTGAGTATGAAGATATCATCGAAGAACACCAAAAAAAACTTACGTAGTTGCTTATTATATGGGGTTCATACATGAATGAAATGTAGTAGGTGCATTAGTGAGGTCGAAGGGCATCACTAGGAACTCATAGTGTCCATAATGACATTTGAATGCTATCTTATGCACATCTTCGTCACGAACACGAATCTGATGGTATCGTGAGTGAGGATCAATCTTCAAGAAGTAAACAACCCCATGCAACTCATCAATGCGTGGGATAGGATACCTGTTTTTGACGGTTCTCTTATTAAAGGCATGGTAATCAATACACATTTGAAGAGTTCCATCTTTTTTCTTAACCAAGACCATTGAAGAAGCAAATGGGCTAGACAAGTAACTCCTTAATTGTTTTCTCAATCTCCTTAAAATATCTCAGGTTGCAATAAGGAGTAGTAATAATGGGCTTAGCACCCTCAAGCTCTATCACATGCTCCAATCTGTGATTTGGTGGTTTACCTAGATGGATGTCCCCCAAAACCCCCTTGTGCTTATCAAGCACAGTCTGAATGTCTATACGATGTCGTTGGTCAATATTTTGAGTGGATTTAGTAGATATCATCATGCCTTATAATAGCCTCCATCCTATGAGTGGAAAGAATCTTACGATCACCTTCTGTCATCGCCTTAAGAATTACCTGCTGATCATCCCTCATGAACTCCAACTGTTTCTGATTATGATCAACCGTGTACCTGCCAATCGTCTAAAGCCATTGTAAACCCAAGATAACATCAAATCCATCCAAATCAATGACATAGAAATCAACTAGTAATATATAATCACTGAACTCGATTCTAAGCTGTGGAATCTTTCGAGAACAATTCAGAAGATTACCACTAGCCACCTTAACATCAAATCTAGGAACCTCCTGCACCACTAACCTCCTTTTTGTTACTCTGCGTGTACTAATGAAGTTATGCGTGACTCCTATGTCCAAAAGACAAACAATTCACTGCCCTCTAACAATTCTTTTCGGGCGGAAAGGATGGCCTGTAGGTACTCCTGAAAGTGAAGCAATAGTAGGGGCCGATTGGAAGCATGTTTTTCACCTTTCTCTACCTTAGGCTGCTCATTGTCTTCCTCTTCATTGCTGCTCTCAGATTTGCTGTCATTATTTTGCTCATCTTCTCTATCAGAAACAACCTCAATATAGTTAATCTTGCCTTTTCCAAGGTACCTATTATCAAGGGTCCAAGGTTCCTTGCATGTGAAGCACAGTTTCCTCCTTAACTCATTTCTGGTCTCTAAATCCATCCTGGGAGGTACAGTTTCGTTCTGATTTGCAAATTTGCAGATTTGGTTTTGATCCCTTAACAGGTTTCTTAGGGCGTTGCAATATAGAGAACGTAGTATCCAAATCATGGGCCATCTTGATGGCCTCGTGTAGTGTGTTTGGTTTCAGTACCTTCACAATTCCTTTAAACTTTCCATTCATTCCTTCAACAAACAGCATTACCTTCCTCTTTTCTGTCATATTAGGTACCACGATTGATATCCTCTGAAATTCATTATTGTAAGGATCTAATGAACCACTCTGTTTCAGCTAGGCCAACACTCTATAATAGACTTCTATGTCCTATTTGTCAAAGTGGGTAATTAATTTGTTACTGAAATCCTCATATGAATTAATCATTCCATGATTCTGCGTAACAAGGTCATGATGCCACCAATCATAAACTGCCCCATCTAAATGCACTTTAGAAAATTTAATAGCTTCCGTTTGTGGCATGGGTTTAAGTGTCAGGAAAGTATCTAAGCTTGTGTATCCAAGCATGGGCTGATGTCTTACCGCTGCCATCAAATATGAGGAGGGTCGATTTGTTCATAGCATGTTTCAAATCCTTGTTTTGGGTTCTGGGCCTTCTATCTTGCCTTGTCCTAGTCATCTCTCTTAGCTGCCCCATGTATTGAACAAAACTTAAATCCGCTTTGACATGATCCGGAAACAAATCCCACTCTGCATGCATTTCCATAACACTATCTGGAATAGCTACCGCTACTTCAGCATCACCTGCTTCTTCACCATTATTGTCAACAAAAATAGGCATTAATGGTTTATCAGAAGTACGTGTAGGTGCTCTCGTTCCCTGCGAGGATCCAGCTGTACTACCACCTTCATTATGATGGCTTTGAGGCCCCCTTGGACCCGCATTCAACCGCTGAATGGTTGCGGTAAGCTGCTGCACTACATTAGCTACCTGTTCTTGCAATACTTCTTTGTCTCCATCATCTGCCATTTTTGCAACCTGATCGGATCTAGAAGAATCCCAATAAGTTCTGAAACTGTTTTACCTTTCGGCACTGGTGGTGGTTTCCAGACTCTTCGTGGCTCTTTGCAGTAATGTTGCATTCAATTCCAAATAAATCAGAGGCTGGCAGGTTCGAGGCTTTGATACCATTGAAATATCCTTGATTGGTTTTAGTTGTAATTTTTTCTCATAAATTGGGGCTTGACTACCAAAGGCCTAAACTGAAAGTTTAAATCTGATATTATTTGATTCCAGGATTATAGAGCTATTGAGGAATTGTGATTTGGCTTCAATAATTAACTTGCAACCTCTTATTCCTTTGAAATAGATAATCGGTTTACAGATTACCATTACATTCTAACATAAGAAATAACGAATACTTGACCAAAACAATCATCTGAAGACAATGTATTACCAACCAATAATGTTTTTTTGTCCAAACCATTCATCCAGAATTTACGCAAGTCTCAGAAAAATCTTACAATGACGATTCTAATAGAATTGCATAGCAGACCCACTCACTAAATGTTTCTTTTCACAGTTACAGACTACAAAGATAGAAAGAACTAATGAGAAATATGAAATAATGAAACCTAGGCGTTGTCTTCACCTATTCGATAATGCTGATCGAACTCAGCTAGAGTCGAATGGCCTCCTAAACCTTTTTAGACATATTTCCACGCATCACGCGCCCAGTACAAGCAACTCGCAAGTTCAGATCAATGTGTATGTTCTCAAACACGATAGGTATATTATAAAATTGACGACAGATATTATGACACGAAGCCACCTCCAACACAGGTGTGTTCGACTCTCCTTAGTGATAGCTATGTTTGGCGACAAAGCGAAATTGGGACATTGCAACCAGAGCAAGCATACAAACACGCAATTCCGAGTATCCAACTACCAGCAGTAAACCAGATGTTCCAACCTGTCATGCCCAAACTTTGTCTCATGACAAACTCTTTTGTAAATAACCAAACACGATAGCAGATAACAAGAACTTGGAACTAAAACACCTGAAATTGGTCTTTCATCTTTATCGCAGACTTCCAAAATAAACTGTTAAATCCTAAGGTGAATCTTGCTATGAATCCACACTTTTAGATTGGGTTTGTGTCCAATCTAATCCCTTAAGGTTTTTGTCTTAAGGTGATTGCAGTCACAGAGGCGACATAAAAGTTTGTGTTCTCTGAAGATTTCTCCATAATACCTCCACATCCAGCCCGACTTGCCAATAACCACTCCAAAGTGCATGCAAAGAAGCATTACTAGTAGGAGCCGTTACAAATGAGCGTTGAGCAAAGGGAAAATACAAGTGGCGTGATAGATGACATTTAAAGTATGACCATACTCCACATAAAAGGGGACTTTCAACATTGGAAATAGAATATATATATTAGACTTTGAATAAAGACACCAAAAGCCAAATTTAATATTATGAGAGACTTCAACGTTGAAGTATGTAAAGAACCTAACTGGCTCTCAGCTGCCAACTGGCCCTTTCCTCAATTTAATTTGCAATTTTCATAGAGCTCCGAAATATTGATAACTTATTTGCAAATTTCAATTAAAATCTTAGATGTTTATTCACTGGATTACTCTACATAAGCAAATGAACACTAGCATTGCACCAACTTGATTACTATTTAAAACTGAAAATTCAACTAAACTTCTTTAACAATAATCATAACAATTAATCTATTTAGGGAAAATGGCACCTTGACATAAAACGTGGCTGTTGTAGAAAAACACAGCCTAATGAGAACTGGCGCCAGCCAATAAAAATACTCCTTGCAACTTAGAAATTACAACAATCCAATGGAGCAAATTCAATCTACACATAACAGCTGCAACTGTAATTAAGCCTCCACCAATAACCACAATGCATCAGAAATGTTTGGCTAGGCATATCCGTACGACAACAAGGAATTCTGTACAGCAGCAAAAGATTTCTGTACGACCCCCTCTCTAAATCTGTACGACAGCTTCTAAGATGCTAACAATCACTCTCCAGCAGCAAACTGAATTCAGATCCATTACCATACATTACACATGAAGATTCGATGAGTTCTCTCCAAAAGCTGAAAACCAAACCCTCTGCAAAAGAAATTCGATTTCTTCTTCCAGACCACTTTTCAACTTCACAAATTTAATATAATGACATAAGGTAATGAAAAGTGCTTTTTCGAATTGTATATATAGCTTTTTTGGAAAAAGCTTCAATTTCACTTTTTTCACTTAAGAGGCTTTTTAATGACAACTTCATTTTATAACATTAAGTTATAAAGTCAATAAGTTATTAAATTAAAATAATTTAATTTAATAACAATAACTTTAAAATAAAAAGCCATTGTAACTCGCTGACTGCAACAAATCCGTTTTTGACACTAGAGCTTCAAACTTCAACTGCCCTACCAGAAATAGCCCACTGCCAGAAATAGCCAACTGCTAAAAATAGACTTACTATAAATAGTAAGTCTCTCAAACTGGAGATTCTCTGAAACTCGATCCTGAAACATCTGACACTCAGTGCATTGCCTTGCTAATCCTGGCCATATCCAAAATACCACTTACTAAAAATTGTAAGTTGACCAAATTGACCCAAATGAAAACTAGACCTGATAATCTGAACCTCCAAAATGGAATCCCAACACTGGCTCCTCTGGCTCCGCCAATTGACCCCCTTTTGATCGCTTGAGTAACTTGCGAGGGTCACCAAACCAAGCTAATCCCAAGAGACTGAAAATGGGGACATTACAAAGTATTAAATAAATAACTGCGCATCAAGACACCAAATGCCACCGTGATTGCATAGCATCCCTTATGTCCAAAATTAGTCTACGGGGATGGAGAGTAGACTAATTTTGCTCCCACGAGGACTATGTGCGAGAAGGGGACATGACAACACGTTTCCTCTTTAGGGCCTCCACTTCAAGTTTAGAGTCCCCGTTTTGAATTTCAATGACATATCTCTGATTTAGGCCCTATCAATCCATTTTTGGCCCATATGTTGCATCATTTAAGTCTGATTTAGCTTGGTGAAGCCACATGCTAGGCATAGGGGCTTATCTTTTCAATTTTTGTGCCCAAATCTGGGCTTAAATTGCCTTGAATTTCTCTCATGCTAAGGATAGGACATGTCTTAATTCAAATTTCAAACATATTTTGATGCTCCCAGCCCACACGTTTTATTTAGGATAGGGTTTAGCTTATTTAACACTTAGCTCTATTTGGCTGTTGGGTCCATAGAAAGCCACACGCTTCACCATAAGTCCTAATTTCGAAATCCAACACAGCTCGCCATCTGAAAGATCAGCTTTGGGGTCTAATTAAGGGCCTTATCCACACGTATCCTCATCTATAGGACCTGATCTGACTCAGTGAGCTCACAAATGCTGTTTAGGAGCCTCTGTATTGAGTTTTGAACTTTAATCAATGATTCCCCAGGGCCGAAGTTACATGTATTATCATTGCCCCCTTAGATCTGGGCTCTTTTAAGGCTTTGACATTGGTTTTGGGAGGCCTAATTAGGTCTTATCCCATCGGATTATAGCCTGGTGCAAAAGGACTAGGCCCACACGTTTCACAAAGGGCTGTATATGTTGTTATTGAAATGATTTTTTTATAGGTCCAAGCCCTCCAATCTAATCGATGAGGGCTTACCACTTAGAGATTTGGACCCTTGGTATCTGAATTTTAGGCCAACACAGCTAGGATCGAACCTATGCCTTATACCATTTTTTGCTCTACTCAATATGAGATGAGGGAATGCTTCCTCCACCTTTAATTTGAGATGAGAAGAGGATTCATCTCCCTTTCCTTGGTACAAAGAGGTGTCTCATCTCCTTTTCACTTCAGACGAAGGGGTGTCTCATCTCCTTTTCATACTTAGGCAAATTTAACCTTTCCTTACCTCAAGATTTTATTTCAATTTCTCACTTTCAGACTAAAGCAAATTTTGCAAATTTTCAAGTTCTACCTAAAGAAGCCCTTTAAGATCTTGACTACTACTTAATCTGCTCTACTACTTAGACCAAACAGCAAAAGAGGGGGTCCCCATTTGCAATGAGGCGATGGTGTGAAAACCTCACAACACTACCTAGTCTACATGATGGCATGGATGCGTAGATATCTTGGGTTGCAATACCTTGGGACCTTCAGAAATAAGAAGGGAGAATTCGTGTCTATGATTGCTACTCCCAGCTCCACCTTCAAAACAAAGAGGATTTCAGAATTGTTAATGATGTATTTGTCATGCGTAATGTGAGAGTATTGAAAAAGAGTACACTTAGAAGAATGTCAAAAGAAGTAGAAGATCTAGTGAAGAAGTATGGGTCATGGTCTATCTAGTTTCCCAAATTAACTTACATCTGGATATTAGGGAGCAAAATTTGCTCGAAGAAGTTTCCCAGGTTCCCAACTAATAAGTTCATATTAATGGAGGTGGCTAGATAGTTGTTAGCCTATGACCGGATTTTGAAGGAAAAACATAAGTCGGGAGTCTTTTTTCCACTCAGTCTTGGTAGTGAGAGTTGTTTGACTCTCCAAGTAGTAGAGGCAGGTGAAAGAGAATTTGAGTTCTACTCTTTGGGGTTATATCACGAAAGAGCACACTTTGACCTTGTCCATTAGATTAAGAGAGCATACGGAGCCCAGTATAGGCATATAACACACATAGAAGATCACTGGGCTAATGTTTGTGATGTTATGGAGATAAAGAGAACGTTTTCCTGAATGTCGGCTGAATCTTATAGAACAAGCAAGTGGATCCAAATTCCTAATCAAGTGGAAGATGATAGATAGTAGCTCGAACCTGATTATGAGAAAGCAAAAAAGGATGGCATTTCTCACATTGATTGGACAGATAAGAGTGAAGAGAGTTTGGATGCACTCATGGTAATAGTTAAAACATTCACTGAGGTTTGGCTGCAGAAACAAGTGGCTCAGTTGCAAGCGATGAGGCTTCCATTGACTTATGACCTCATGAAGTACATAATTGTATCTAAAGAGGAATCGGCTGGACTGCCACATGAGATGAGTGTTGGTTTTGAGAGTCAACACAGTGAACAAGGTGGTAGTAGACCTCTACAAGCAAAGGAGAAGAAAAGGAAAGAAGTTGTTAATCAAGGGCCACAAAAAAAGAAATAGAAACATCGAACAAAGGACATAACCCCAAGGCAAACAATAGAGGAGGAAGTACCTGTTCCAGTTGTTGACGAGTTAGCAGCTAGTAAGAGCTCTAGTTATGTCCCATTAGATCATGATGAGCACGAGATAGACTGCCCCCCTCAGCATAATAAAGAACAAGATGAAGGGAATGAGATTATTGTTTTGGAGGTACTTTCAGAGGATGATGAGGCCCAACCACATGGGGTGGAGACAAATTAGGAAGTCAATCACGAGATTCAAAGACAAAATTAGGAAGAGGAAAAGATTCACCACTAGTACTCCACTGGTTATCAAAACATTCGGCCCAATCAACATCAGTATAAGACGTCAAAGTGAAATCTGAGTCCTTTGGATACAATAATCCAAAATCTTCTATACCCTTCAAATATCTAAAGATTCTCTTTACTGCCATGACATGTGACTCTTTTGGTTCTTGCTGAAATCTAGCTGCTAAGAAAACTACATACATAATATCTGGTCTAGTAGCAGTCAAATACAATAATCCTCTAATCATTGATCTGTACTTAGTTGCATTCACTTTCAGTGAATCATCTTTTTTAGTCAACTTACATCTGGAAACAATAGTTGTACATACCGGTTTAGAGTTTTCCAATCCAAACTTCTTTAATAACTTTCTAGTATACTTGGACTGAGAAATGAAAATTCCTTTATTGTTCTGATTTACCTGCAATCCAAGGAAAAATTCAACTCACCAATCAAAGACATCCTAAATTCTTTTTGCATCTCTTCTGTAAATTTCTTGCACAAATTGTCTTTTCCTCCAAAACTTATGTCATCAACATAAACCACAACAATCAAGATCTGATCTGAATAAACTCTGTAGTACAAATTATTGTTTGCAAATCCCTACCGAAATCCTTGTCCGATCAAATACTTATCCAGTCTTCCATACCAGGCTCTAGGTGCCCGCTTCAATCCATACAACACTTTCTTCAACTTGTAGACAACATCTGGATCCTTTTCGGACATGATTCCCTCCGGTTATTCAATGTAGGCTTCTTCCTTTAGTTCTCCATTCAAGAACACTGACTTAACATTCATTCGGTAACTTTGAAATCTTTAAATGCTGCAAATGCTAAGAATATTCGGATTGCCTCCATCGGGGCAACAAGGGCATAAGTTTCGTCAAAATCAATACCTACAATTTGAGTGTAACCTTTGTAAACTAATCTTGCCTTGTTTCTCATTACCTTTCCATTTTCATCCAGCTTGTTTTGGAATACCCACTTTGTACCAATCACATTCTTGTTAACCAGTTTGGGTACAAGTTCCCAAGTTTGGTTCTTCTCTATCTGACCAATTTCTTCTTCCATTGCTCTTACCCAGTTCTGATTATTACATGCTTCTTCCACATTTTTTGGTTCAATTTTTGAAAGTGGATATAATATTACTTGTCCTTGAGTAAGTGTACTTCTTGTAATAATGCCTGTATTCTTGTCTACTATAATCTGATTCTCTGAATGATTTCTATGTACATATCTTGGGGTCTTGGTTGTAGATGTTGGAGCCTGCTTTGTCTCTTCTTCTTTCTTGTCTTCTTTTCCTTTGTCTTATGTGTCAGATTCATATCCAATATGTTTTTCAAGAGTTTTTTTAATATCTTCATCAACCTTCACATTCACACTTTCAACTATCTTGTTCAATCTTTTGTTGTAACACCGGTATGCCATTCTCTTTGTAGAATATCCTATAAATATGCCTTCATCAACTCTGCTGTCAAACTTTCCAAGATTGTCTTCATCTCTCTGAATATAGAATCCTTCCATTGTAGGAATCCTTCCATGTGATAACTCATATGATGTCTTGCCAAATTTCTTCCGATAAAGAACTCTGTTAAGTGTATACTTTGCTGTATGTATTGCTTCTCTCCAATAAACCTGCATCCTTGATCATAGTCCTTGCTCCTTCTTGAATTGTTTGATTCATCCTTTCCAATACACCATTCTGCTGTGGTGTTCTAGGGGCTGATAGCTGTCTTTTAATGCCATGTTTCTTACATAAATTGTTAAATTCATCAGAAGTAAACCCTCCTTTATCAGATCTCAAATATTTAATCTTCCTATAAACTTCATTCTCAACTCTTGCTTTAAATATCTCGAGTTTCTAAAAAGTTTCTGATTTCTCTGTTAAAAATGCATCCCAAGATAATTTGGAATAATCATTGATAAAAAGCATGAAATGTCTCACCTTGTAAGCTTCTTGTTCTAGTACGACTACATAGGTCAGTGTTCACAAGATCCAACACATCGGTAGCTGAATGATCTTTTGCCTTAAATGAGTCTCTTGTCTGCTTTCCTTCTTGACATCCTTTACAGATAATGCTCTTTCGTTTACATAGTCTTGGCAAATCTCTTACTGCACTTGTTGAATTTATCCTTACTAAGTCAAAATTAATGTGACACATCCTCTGATGCCAAAGCCAACTGTCATCCGTCTGACATAACAAAGAACTCTCTGTAGCTCCTACAAGTTGATACATGTTCCTTCCTATTCTTCTACCAACGGAGTAACTGTTCTAGATTTCTTTTGGATCTCACATCCTTCATTCTTAAATACAACATCATAGCCATTTTCACACGTGTCCAACACTCAAAAGATTATGACATAAACCCTTCACATAGCAAACCTTGTTGGTGTTATGTTTTTCATCAAAAGTAATAGATCTAATTCCAACAATATGTGCTGCTTTATCACCACCAAATCTAACAGGACCTCCATCATATTTATGAAGTTTCATAAATTTGATTTTATTACCAATTATGTGATTTGAACATCCATTATTAATCCACCATGCAGTCTTAGTGTTATCAAATTCCGGATAAATATTAGAAATATCAAACTTAGGTTTTTCTTGTTCTGCCAAAAGCAAACCATCCTTTTGATCTGATTCATCATCTGATATACTAGGATCTTCATTTACATAATAAGCGTTCTTATTGAACTTCTCAAACTTTTGTTGGTTTGCCTTTTTTGGACACCTAGTTGCTAAATGACCAATCTTTCCACATGGAAAGCATTTTAGAGGTAACATACCTTTGTATTTGACAATACCTTTCTTCAGCTTCCTTGCAAAGTTCGTTTCCATCTCATCCGAACTGTCATCTTCCGAATCTTCTTCTGTCTTCGTAGCTTTAAAGGCTGTCTCATATCTATTCTTCTTTTTTCTGAATTTCACCAACTCAATCACAGTCAGGGTGCCAAACAACTGTTCTTTGGTAAACTTTTTTGGATCATAAACTTCCCCAATAGTCAAGATCTTGTCACTGTAGCCCTCCAGTAAGTTCATCAAGATATTTTCCATAACATCTTCATCAGTGATAGTACCTCCTTGATTCGTGACTTCATTCATGACATTGTCAATCCTCTGAAAGTAACCTGCAATATCTTCACCTTCTTCCATCGTCAAGTTCTCATATTGACGCTTAGCTATTAACTTTTTAGAAGACTTGACTCTATCATTCCCTTCATAAATCTCTTTCAACTTTTCCCATACTTCATAAGTAGTATTCAATGAAATAACCTTTGTCAACTTAGTTTTAGATAAAGCACTAAAAATTGTATACCTTGCTTTCTCATTCTTGTCATAGGCTGAAATTTCATCTTGAGCCGTACGGCCTTTCTGATGTGCAACATACTTCTTCTCCACAGTTTTCCAAGTAGTGTAACTAATAGAAATCATGTATTCTCTCATTTGCTCTTTCTAGTAATTGTAATCAGATCCATCAAACATAGGGATACTCAATTTATGTGCCATCGGATCTTCCTCAAGTAAAGCTCTCTCCATGGAACCAAAGCTCTGATACCAATTGTTGAATAGGATGAATAACTGAGAGGGGGGGGGGTGGTGAATCAATTATTATCAAACAATTTCGTTAACCTTATTTAATCTGGTGAATACATAAAACAATTAGAAACTTATAATAAATATGAACATGAAAGCACAAAACATCAAACACTATAAACACCAGAATTTACATGGAAACGCAAGATGGGAAAAACCATGGAGAAACTAATTCTCATGAAAAGAACACCGGTTAAGGTGATTTTTACAAAGGCTCACTGCCGGTTTGCTCATTGTAGGTATGGCTCAACACCGGTTGGGTTAACTACTCAGAAGTAAAAAGAGGCTCATTGCTAATGCAAATAGGTTCATTGCTAGAATATGAGAAATGATAATGAACCCACCATTGAAGTCACTGTCACCAATAATCCACAACACAAAAATGATATAATAGTCTGCTACCAGTTGCACCAACATACCAACTAGCATATGTCTCACATACAAGCATATCACAAGTAGAATCATAACTCTCTTATACCATGTGTAATGTCCCCTTTTTGGACCTTCTTAATTTTTCCCAATTATATTTCTAGATTAAGATTTTTGCAGACTAGTTCAATATAATTCCCTGTATATCCCCTTATCTGGTGTTAATATTTTTCTATATACCTTGTCATGAGAAAAGGTGTGTCTTTTCATTTAATTAATTTTATTATATCACTACTGATCAATATTAATATTATTATTATGTTATTATTTATTAATATTAATATTATTATATATGTAATGCATATTATATATACTTCAATTTATATATTTTAATCATTATAAAAATTATATTTTATTGTTTTATATAATAATATTTAATTATCATTTGATTAAATTTCATACTTTAACATTATTATTATAATGTAATATATTATGTGATATTATAATATTTTTTTATAATATTATATCATTATTTATATATTGTTCTCTGTTTTTTTATTTATTAATTATTTATTTATATTTTAATTATATAAATCTTATTTTGACGGGGATATCACAGTCCACCCCTCTCAAATTTTGCTTGTCCTCAAGCAAAAATCATTTATACATAATTTCTCAGAGAGCCAACTTACAAAGCATATAATTGGATGCAAGAAGACATAAGGGATCTATGGACTATACATCTTAATGCATGAAAACACAAAGCATACATAAAGTAAACACACAAGTGCATGAAAACACGGAGTAGATACATGAGTGCATGAAGACAAGAAGTAGACACGAGGTAGACACATGAATGCATGAAGACACGAAGTAGACATCATGAAAACACGAAGTAGATACATGAGTGCATGAAGACAAGAAGTAGACATGAGGTAGACACATGAATGCATGAAGACACAAAGTAGACACATAATACATGCATTCTTGATTAATGCTTGAGCTAGGGTCAAGAAAATGATTTACAAAATTTACTTCTTCAATAGAATCCTGCAACCACAAGTGATCATTAGTACATACGTGTATATATAAGTTCCAAAGAAAATGTGAGTCTTGATAATTACTCCAAGCCAATCCCATACTAAGCCCAAGAGTGGAACTTTGGCCCCCTTGGCCTCGGTGGCAGGTGTTAAGCATCCACACGAGGTGACCCACTTAGCGGGATGCTTGTTTTGTTCAGCTCTTATTATTATTCTTAGTCAAGGAGAACACTTAGGATGTAAATAGATTGCTTAGGCACCAAACTCAACGGTTTCCCTCAAGTTTACAAATCCAAGCCGTTAAGCCTTTCTTGGGACTTGCCTGCAAGGCACTCAGGGTTGCTGATCCCTACCCTATCTTGGGAATAACCGATTGGTTGGATTTACACTAGCCTCTCCCTGAATACACCTGTGTTCTCTCTTACCAGATTTAATACCAATTTTAATGTTCCTTGATAGGATTAGTTGTTCATACTCGTATCCAATCCTTATTACTAATTTAGCTCAAGACGAAAGGAGTTGATGTTATCCAAGTTGCCTAGACACCACTAGCAATGGATTCCCTCAAAGTTTACAGATCCAGGCCCTTAAGCCTTTCTTGGTATGATGCCCTCAAGACGCTCGGGGTCGCTGATCCCCACCCTATCTCGGGACAAAGAGCCATTGCTTGGAATTTACACAAGCCCCTCCTTGGTAACATCACATCCTTCCTTTCTTAGCCTAATAGCAATAGACTGAGTATCAATATATATATTTATATAATTCTGATTTAGTTATCAATACTATTGGTAATGTCCCTTGATTGGGTTTAGTCCAAATTAATACAGATTAAGGATCTTACTATCCATGATCATTACATTCTTGCTAACCTTATTATTATTTTAGTTTAAGAAGGATGCCTGGGCATAATCAGGTTGCTTGGACACCAATCCTCAATAGGTTCTCCCTCAAAGTTTACAGATCACGCCCTTAAGCCTTTCTTGGTACGACGCCCTCAAGGCGCTCGGGGTCGTTGATCCCCACCCTATCTTGGAACAACCTATTGGTTGGAGTTTACTCTAGCCTCTCCCTGAAAACATCCTTGACTTCTCTCCTTAAATAAAATGATAATAAGTCTAAAGCATTTATTTTCTACTGTATTCATTGATTAGTTTTAACCATTAAGTAATAGTCTCTAGTCTGTGTACATACCTGGAACAGAAGTATGATGGCTATAGATATAATTTGCTTGTGAATGGTACTTATATCTGACTGATACTTGTTGAATATATATATTTATCAGTAGACTGATCGACTGCTCTGACTCTCAATGTCTCATATATTGTGAGTGCCTTGACGGCTCTGAGTCTTGATGATTTCCCTTTTTTTTAATTATTATTATTATTTTCATGTTGCTTTTAAGTAACAATGAAGTTTTTATCACTTTATTGTTCTAACCCCTTATTATCATCTTTTTCTCCTTGTTATCGTATGTCTACTTTGTATATCAGTCACTGTGCATCTATATCTACCGCTGATCCCTTCATTATAATATATGTCTGCAAGTATAATGAATTCGTATATTACAATGTCTGTCCTTGTTTATCCCTTATATTCTATCGTCTTCTACATATCAAATTAAGGATGATAATGCCGTAGTAATTCAGGCATATGTGTTTTCCCATGTGGATCGTCAGCTCTATATTTTCTTGTGACCGCCAGTTGTATCCTATATTTTTTTTTGGGTGTTGATATTCCTTGCTTTGACTTTCGATGTTGAATATGTATTCAACAATTTATATATAATTTTCTACGTGTGTTTCCTTCCTTGTAATCAATAGGCCTTATTATCCTTCCCTCTATCGCTTCTTAACCTCTTATTGAGAATCGTCTTTGATTCAACTCCTATTTCTGACATGTTATACAATATAATCACTATTTGTATTCATTCATCGGATTTGTATATTGTTTCTCTATTTAGCAATACATACACATTTTCACTCCAATTTCTATCGAACCTCCATATTCTTTTAATTAAGTTATATCAATTACGCAACCGAGTTATGCTGAGAGAATATGTAGATTCTGGCTAGGGATTCATTTTAGGTGATAGCGATTGTATTCGTTTCTTCAATATTGGGATTTACTGATGATATAAAATTCTAGTACGTAACTAAATAGAATGTCTTACGGCCATTCTGAGCCTGCTCAATCTGTAAGTCATTCCCTGGATGAATGCAAAATGAACACTGTCTGTGCCAAATAAGATATCCCAACATCATTGTGTTTCTCATTTTTTCAAACTCGGTTTCCTCACAAATTATAATAACTCCAAATATTGGCATGTCATCTTTAGATGCGGCAAGCTCCTCGTTTTGGTCTTTTCCTGTGTGTCTGATGTATATTTGTCTCACATTCATGTCCTTGTCGTCCTCATTACTAACTATGAGGGTGCTAACATCCATACAGACCCCATTTTGATTTCCAAGTTCTGTTTCCAATCTCCCACGATGTAATTCTGGCAACGCCTTATATGATATTGCAGATGATTTGGTCTGCAAGGACGGTCGATGTGTAATGAGTTCCCAATATACTATATATAAATTGAACTCCAGGCAGCGACTGATATGAAACTTGGTAACTGCTCATGGTGATTTGATGATGCCCGTCTCTAACAACGCTGATAAGATACGTTGTATTTATCTTCAATGAGGGATTCTATGTATATACAACTTTGTTGTGCGTCCAACATTACCTTATGTCTGCCATATGAAATCACTATTCTTTCCGCTCATCCACTTCCTAAATCCACGATGATCCACTTTAAAATAATAATTCTCTGTTTTTAGCAAACTCGATCCTCTCATTTCCTTTCGTGACTCCCTGCTGATAAATTTTAGGGTGATTATGCTTTCTTGTTGGATCAAGACTCTTTGAACCGGTTGTAAAACGTAGGTAGATTATTTCGATTCCTCCTGTTTGATCAGTTCTGAAAATGATTGTTTATTATTATTATTTCTATTTATTTCTGAATGTTGTGTGTGTGATTGTAGAACATATGTATTGTTTTCAGTGCTCTGACTTTGTGGTGTCCCTCCAGGCTGGCAGGAACATGCTCTGATACCAATTGTAATGTTCCCTTTCTGGACCTTCTTAATTTTTCCCAATTATATTTCTAGATTAAGATTTTTGCAGACTAGTTCAATATAATTCCCTGTATATCCCCTTTTCTGGTGTTAATATTTTTCTATATGACCTTCTTAATTTTTCCCAATTATATTTCTAGATTAAGATTTTTGCAGACTAGTTCAATATAATTCCCTGTATATCCCCTTTTCTGGTGTTAATATTTTTCTATATACCTTGTCATGAGAAAAGGTGTCTTTTCATTTAATTAATTTTATTATATCACTACTTATCAATATTAATATTATTATTATGTTATTATTTATTAATATCAATATTATTATATATGTAATGCATATTATATATACTTCAATTTATATATTTTAATCATTATAAAAAATTATATTTTATTGTTTTATATAATAATATTTAATTATCATTTGATTAAATTTCATACTTTAACATTATTATTATAATGTAATATATTATGTGATATTATAATATGATTATAATGTTATATCATTATTTATATATTGTTCTCTTTTTTTTTATTAATTATTTATTTATATTTTAATTATATAAATCTTATTTTGACGGGGATATCACACCATGCCATGCCAACAACTAGGGCGGCCTAATTCAATTTGAAATAGGTCACATTGAAGCATTCCTGTGGTGGTAAGGAATGAAATGAGACTAGAGATCTTCCTCACTCAAATCAACATGCCTTGCTCAAAATAGCACATTACACAATCACCAAGATCTCGGGAACCAAGAGATAGGATTTATATTTTACAATGCAAACACTTGAACTGAAGAACAGCGACCACTTTCTAGATAGCACCGTACCCAAAGAAGTGAACCAGATTATGTTGCAAGATGAATGGGACCAACACAGACACAACAAAGGATAGATCTTCATAAGACATCATCCGGAGTGCACTATACCAGATCACCCAAGCATCAAATCCACATCAAAGCATAGGATATGTTGACATCAATGACAACCATTAATGACAACAACAATGATAGCATCAACATCACATTCCAACAAACCATCTAGCATATAAGCTTTGAAAGCATTAAAAGAGAAAACAAATTTACAAATATTTTTGGTAAAATCCACAGATGTTTTGATCCATGGAAGCTTGCCAAAATCCTCCAATATGAGATCAAGGTAGTGGGTAGCACGTGGGGTTTAAAATAATTTTGGGTGCCTCTCCATGAACACTCTAACTGCAACGACATAATTAGCTGCATTATCAGTCACCACTTACATCACATTCTTCTTGCCCACCACAACTTGGACTTACTTTAAAGCCTCATATTGAAGCATCAACTAATTTGCTGAATACGAGGCCACCTGGAAAAAAAATCAATCATCCAATAAAGCATAAGTGAAAAATATTAAGCACAAAATCAATGCATTGAGGGAAGTACAATCACCTAAGGAAGAAACAAGTAAATTCAGTAATGTATTATTTTTCTATTGGTCCAACCGTGGCTCATGATGGTGCAACCCTTCTTCCTCCATATGAAAAGTTGCTCCTCTATTGTGGGTTTTACATCAGCCAATTGTGTCAAAATTGGGCTCTTTAAGTCATCTTCACTAGGGGATTTGAACCTCGCCCCACAAATAGTATTGGCATCAACCATGTTTTGCCAATAAGGAGACCTATCACATGTCATGACATCATGGGTGGGTATGTGTGGAAGATGGTACTTCAATCTATTAATGCCTCCATGATAGGTTCTGCATGTTTCCAACAATGGTCCCTTTTAATTGTAGTTTAGGACATCATGAAAAAGATTATTTGAAAAGCTCAAGGCTGCTGCAATAGCATATAAATACAAAAAAATTTAACATTTGTGAATTGTGATTTACTATTTTTAAACTAATGCAAAAAATGTAGGGATTGTTTGAAAGAAATTGAACACATCTTCCTATAAGTTAAAGTTTAAAAAGGAAATGCAATGTAAAGAAAAATACAATTTCTGGTAAAAAAACCAAAAAAATTCAAGTTTACTTCTGCGGGCTGGTCTCTTTTGTTGTTCTTGGCAGTCCCTTTGACCCTTTGTGGTCTCTTGTTGGGCATTGATAATTTTATCTTATCTTATCTTAAATCAAACTTGAAATTAACTGAAAATTCCATCTAATCGTTGGTAAAAACCTTTGGATGCACCAAACATATCTATGAGGCTCCCCAAATGTGATTCAACGATGGATTTTGGTCTACCTCCTTTGTGGTTGCCTTACAATGCACTCTAACTTTTGCTCACAGCTCCCTTTTCTCCTATTTTGCCAACAGATGAAATGACAATGCTTTTAGGGTAGAGGAGCAAACATAAGTGAAAAAAAGCAAGTAAAACCCTAATAATTTTTTTTTTCACTTGTATTTTGGCTGGGCATGCAGCAGTGTCTTTCTATCGGGATCTGCCCGGACTCTGCGAGTCTGGTAAGTCCATAGACTCAGTGAGTTAGCAAAAACTCTGCAGTCCCAGTCCGAGGCATGAGGACTCGCCGAACATGACCCACTTCACAATTTGTGGAGTCTGGGTGATTCTCGTTTCACTGGTTTATCATAAGAGTACAATCAAGAGAAAAATAAATGTTGTTATCCAGTGTCTTTAAAAGTGTTGCTTTACAATATAGAAAGTGTTAAATAACCAGATAAAATGAATTTCTTTACATGATTGACTTGAGCATTTATCAGTAATTGCAAATATTCAATGCTACTCAATGTTAGGTTGTTTTGTTTACACTTTAGAAAGATTATGCGTGCCTTTTCAGTTAATGCTCTGCAATTCTCCTTATGCCTTCGTTGTTGTCAGGAAAGACTAAACCAAGTTCTAATGGAGAAAAAGAAAGAGTCCAGGTCAGGCATTGAGATAATGAACCTGCTACAGGTATTGCATTTCTTGTAGGATTTGTTTCCTATGTCAGAAATTACACGGCTCAGAAATTTATATTTGTGTGCTCTAACATATTAGCTGAAAACAGTAGCAGGAAACTTCCAACCTTTTTTTTGTTCTTTTTTTAAACTGTCAACCTTAATTTCTTTTATTTTTAACTTTTCTTATGCAATCAGAAAGAGGGTCGCCAACGTGGGACATGGAATGGAAAGAAGGCTGATGGGGACTTCTACAAAATGATTGTAAGTTAGGATTAGATATTTCAAATTGGATATTAGAATCAATACCTTCAAATTTCACAATATTCTCATTTGCATTTGTTAAATGGCAGGTAGATGCTTATGAGACAAAGAAACAAGATTTGATGGCTGAAAATGCTGATTTGCGGGCTTTGTTACGGTCAATGCAGGTGATGTTTTCATATGGTTTTGTAATATTTGTAACTTTCATTAAAGCGTTTCTTGATAATCTTCTGGTTTAGATTGTGTAAGATTTTTTCAACATCAACATTTTGAATCACACTCTGTGATTCATCATGATGATGAAAGAGTTCAAAGAATATATTTTTTAAAACCGTTGATGCTTTTTCTCAGATTTTTGGGAAAAATCTGGGGCTTGTTGTGATTTCCTATTAATTGTGATTAATCACGATTTTTTTCCCTTCTATTGCTTCTTTTGACTAAAGCAACTAATATTAAGGGTTTTTGTTATCTCTTGATTTCTACATTCTTGCATTTGTTTATGCACTATGGATATTACCAATTTATATGCTTAAACCATATTATTATTGTGAATGGAAATCTAAAATGCCAATCATGTTGATAAGCAATGACTATGTAAAATAACTATGGGTACAATGGTTTAACAAATGCAGTTGGGCTTATGGGTTGTGATATTTGTCTATATCTCCTGGTTTTCTTTTTCACATTGAGTCCTTAGGTTCACTCAGTTGGACTAAGTTGGCTGGTTTGTTTAGGGTTCAAGATGTGATGAGAGATCACCGATTTGAGAATGGACTTGTTAGTGCAAGTTCTTGTAGTTTTGACACCATTCAAGACTTAACACCAAGTTGAAATTGTAGTTAACATGTGGTATTGGGAAATAAGACACTTATTTGATCCTTAGTTTATTCTTTCCAAACTTTTTCAGTTCTTGTTTCTGCCTTGTATGACACAAAGGTTTCCTTAGGAGCCTAGTTCACTATGTCATCTCTAGAGTGCTACATGTCGTAGCTGCTAATCAAGACACAAAGAAATAAAAAATGATTAGGCAATAAATTATTGATAAATAGAAAATAAGGATAAGAAACATAATGGATCAGATTTGATGCTGCTTAAGCAATATCAGAGATCTCTTTTGCTAAAGTGGCTTGCTTAAGAAAGTGAAGGTGAAATGTGCATATTGCAAAAGGCTTGATCACGATGAACATAACTGTTTGATAAAATGGACTGATCATTTAACACATTTGACAAAAGAACAACTTAAATGTTTTTGAGTTGGTAAAAGAGTTTTTCATATGAGGGGTCTTCTAGGGCAAAGGAAAATTGCAAGAGAAAAGGGTAGGGCAAGGTACTTGTAGTTGCCTTTCCACCACCTGATTTGGGTCAAGTGCTTTTACTACATGGCTTCATCCTATGATGATGTCACATCTTTGGAGCCTTGTGCTACACTGTCTATATTGATGGGTGGTGACACTTTATTTGAGGTGTGTGAGAGGCTCTGTTGATGTGGGTGGCAAGATATTTTAGATGTTCTTCATGTCCCCCCATTGTCAACAAATCTCCTATCAATTTATTATATTAATTAGAGATCCCAAACTCGCCTAGACTCGGCGAGTCGTGAGTCGGGAAGGCTGCATCGAGTCAGAGGGACTCGGACTTGGACTCAACCGAGTTTGGTGAGTGACTCATCGAGTCACTGCGAGTTGTGAGTCTCAGTGTGACTTGCCGATTCCCGATGATAGGACTCGGCCGACGACAATTTGGTTTTTGCAACAAAAGAACATAAAAAAATGAATGGTTTAAGTTGTCTTGTTTTTTTCTATTCCTTCATTGCAACCCTAAAAGACATTTCATTTCATTCTATGGAGAAGAAGAGAGAAGTGTGAGATTAGAAGAAAACTAAGAGTCCATAGTTGAGCAACCCGCAGGGAGGAAGAGCTAAAAATCTTCCACAAATCACATTGGGGCAGCATTATACTTGCATTTTGTAATGTCCCCTTCTCCGCGCTAGGCCATTTTGGCACTCGTTTAGTCTATCTCCCCATTAGGATAGGCAAACAACTTCTTTCAGAGGATGCCAGCCAGTCACAGGGTTCAATGGGTGAATATTTAATTATTTGGGATCCCTTTTCTATAGTTAAGTCACTTTATTTTATAAAGTGAGGTTATAAAAGTCACTTTGTCTTAAGTTGCTTTATATTAAAAGTGACTTAAAGTGACTTTAAGTGAGCGTACTTTATCCCACATTGCTTAGTTTTCCGTGCTTTCCCTCACTTCGAGGTAATAAAAGCGTAAAGTATGCCTTGGGATCAACACCATGGAATTTATAAACAAAAGATAAAAAATCAGGTTGCTCATGTGATTGGTTATATTTTTGAGGACGCAAATCCTTTGGAAATCTTGAGAGGTTGGACGTAGCCCCAGCATCTCGATAGTGGTTTCAGAGCTCAAACGTATTGGTAAGGAAGAAGCATTTCATATCCAACATTATTTCAGATAGAAGATAGAATGCTTGTGTATTTGTAGTTTGAATCAAGTGTAGTGTGGCAACAATAACAAGACCCGAGAAAAGGGCGACTACCAAAGTTAACACTGGGACTTGAAAGGTGTTTGAAGTCAGGCATCAAACCTGGGCATGATATTGAGGATTGGACGCACTGTTGTTAGCACGTGACTGATAACATTGAGGGACTGGGCGTGTTTGTTATAGCACAGGATTGATAGACACCCGTACGACAGCGTGACTGCGTCAACCGTAGCTCACCCCCTTAAAACGACAGGATATCCACCACCTGCGATACATATATGGGTATTGCGTGACCTCCTTGGCATGCATAGTATTGTTAATGCGAGCACCCTGAGCTCAGGAATAGCATAGGAGTGGTCTTTGCAGGAGATTCCTTGGCGCTCGCGACTAGGAAGTAACGACACCATCTTCGGACGACAGTGCTGAAGGAAGTTTGGGTGTGCACCAATGTTGGGAAGTGTGACACGTCTGGGCTCGGGTTGGGAGTCTTAGCGTCACCAGTTGATAACAGCCGCATCACTCCTTCTGTTGCAGTCAACTTTGGATTTGTAGCTACAACACTCCTTTGGCAGTCATCTTTGGATTCGCAGCTACAACACTCATCACACCTATCATGTTTGGATTCATGTCAAGGTACCCCTAGAGCTGTAACTCAGAATATTTACATTCAGTGTTATTTTTGTGGATTGGTATAATGTATGGTTGGCATTGTGAAATGGACGTTATTTATCAATAAAAATACTTTTGAAGTTGACATATTGTATCTCCTTCATACGCTGATAAACTGCACACAAGATACATGCACCACGAGAAAACAATTAAATAGACTCATTGTCCAAGAATCAGGGATTTTTCAGTCATTCCATTTAGCAGCAGCATATAGGGATATTACATTGGTATCAGAGCCTTCGGTCTTGCCAGCCTAGTGGGCTAGATTTTCAGTTTGTGGCAATGTTGAGTAGGCATGCATAGAAGACATAGACCGTACAACTTTAAATATAACAAAGTTGAACAGGAACAACCAGAATCTTCAGTACAGGTTGATATAGAGGATAGTCACACCAAAGCAGACGAAGAGATTGTATTCGAGCAGGGTACTCGGGGTACAAGTATGGCTGAGGAGGCAAATAGAGAGGCCAGGGAAACATTGAGAGCCATACGTGATGGACAGGATCACATTGCTGACGTATTACATCAGCTTACATGGGTTATTCACCAGTGGACAATAGCAACCAGGAGACCCCCAAGCCGTCACAGTGGTGGAGGCAGTATAGCAGGATCACCTAGAGTAGCGAGAGCACCCATTCATACTTCAGATAGGCCCCTTATACCTACCTTCGCGGAAAATAATGCAGAGGAAGAGGTGGCACAGCTTGAGACAACAACCATTCTTCTAGATAATGTGTTGGCCACGCATGATGAGTGGGATATGTTACTTGATCACGTCAAAGCTGATTTAAGCGTTGTCCAATATATGGCTCAGAAGAGAGAGTTTGGTAGGGCTCAATAGGATAGGAGACCCAGGGGTCAGAACAGGGATTTAAAGCTTGCAATGAACAAATTAACCCTTCCTACATTTGATGGCAGCAGTAAGATATCCGCGAGAGGTTGGATTCACAAGCTAGACACCTTCCTGACCCTCAAACCCATGTCAGAAACAAAAGCTATTAAGTTTGCAACCATGCATTTAGAGGGAGTAGCGTATGACTGGTGGTATCATGGTCTTGTGACCTAGGATCATGGGCTGATTATTTCTTATCAGACCTTCAACACGAAATTGATTACCCGTTTTGACAGGAAAGACATTGAGGTTTACTATAGGGAGTTAGCCCAGCTGAGACAGAGTGGATCTTTGGACCACTGCATTGATGAGTTTTAGAGGATTCCCATTATGGTTCCTGAGATGTCTGAGAGGAGGAAAGTGATGCCGTTTATTGAGGGCCTACATGATAGATTCAGAGGATTGGTTGGAGTCCTCAAGCCGAGCACCTTGGATGACGCTATTAAGTTAGCACATGATTTGGATTCACCCTCTTCCATTTTGCAGCCACCTAAGAAAACTTTTAAGGGATCCTCTTCATTCCAAAAGAATAAAACTCAGAATAAGAGTACACCCCCTAGACTGGATTTCAAGACAAGAAAGAATTGAGAAGAAAGAAATTATGCTTCACATGTAGAGAGCCTTGGACTCCAGACCACAGGTGCCTTGGAAAAGGCAAGATACATTACATTGAGGTGGTTTCCGATGGTGAATGCGAGCAGCAGGATGGCAACAATGTTGAGGACAACGATGAGGAAGCTCAGGAAGAATGATCAACAGAAGGAAAGAAGAGGGAAGGTCCCCATGAGCAGCCTCCTATTACTTTAGCATCTCTCTCAGGTATTCCCACATGTCACCCATTCCGTCTAAAGGGAGTGGTTAGGGGACAACAAATCATTTGCCTCGCAGACACAAGTGTTACACATAACTTTATCAACATGGGTATGGTTTCCAGGAGAGGATTTCAGATAGACAACATTTCTGAGTTTGAGATAAAGGTTGCCGGGGGAGATTTGTTGAGCTGTATAGGGAAGATTTCAGGACTCCCGATTCACTTTGGGGACTATCTTCTAGAGGCTGATTTCTACGTCATTGACTTAGATAGTTTTGATGCCATTTTGGGCATGCAGTGGTTACAGACCCTAGTGAGATACACTATTGATCATAAGCTGAAACAGTTAGAGTTTATGCAGGGTGATTAACTGAGTGTGCCCATGCGAGATGGTGGATTCCGATTGGTGTCGGCTCACAGGATGGAGGCCATTATGAGGCACAATGATATGGAGTGGGCAGCCCAGTGTTTCATATCCTCTAAACCCACACTAGATTTAGGGCAGTAAGTTCACACTGACATTCAGGATGTGCTTGATAAGCACAAACGGGTTTTTGAGGACATCCCTCCAGGTATACCTCTAGACAGAGGCTTTGAGCACATCATTGAGTTGGAGGAGGGCGCCAAGCCCGTGATTATTACCACTTATCGTCATCCTAGGCACTATAAGGAAGAAATTGAGAAGACGATTAAGGAGCTTCTAGATATGGGGCACATCAGGCCCAGTTCCAGCCCCTTTGCTTCTTCAGTGGTTTTAGTGAAGAAGGATGGTACTCTTCGCATGTGTATTGATTACTGTACATTGAATAAGAGGACCATCAAGAACAGGTTTCCCATTTCCTAGATTGATGAGCTGTTTGATGAGTTGCATGGGGCAGTATATTTTTTGAGGATAGATCTTCGATTAGGGTACCATCAGATATGTGTTGGAGAGGAGGATGTTCATAAGACAACATTCATATGTCACTACGGGCACTATGAGTGTCTAGTGATGCCATTTGGGCTCACTAACGCACCTACTACGTTTCAGTCTTGTATGAATCACATATTCAAAAAGTAGTTGCGCAAGAGTGTCTTGGTATTCTTTGATGACATATTGGTCTTCAGCAAGACATGGGAAGAACACTTATGACACTTGGATGAGATTCTTAGCATCATGGAGAGTCAGTCTATGTTTGTGAAAGAATCCAAGTGCGAGTTTGGATTGACTGAGATTCTCTACCCGGGGCATGTGATAAGGGCCGATGGAGTTAAGGTTCACCAGGAGAAAATACATGCAATTCGAAATTGGCCACCACTGAGGAATGCGTCAGATTTGAGGGGTTTCCTTAGATTGTGTTCTTATTACAGGAGGTTCGTTAAGCGATTCTCTTAGACAACAGCTCCCCTCACTGATCTTACTCGGAAAGGGGCTTTCAGGTGGACATATGAGGCAGAGGTAGTCTTTGATAGACTTAAGATAGTCATGAGTACTTGTCTGGTTCTAGCACTTCCGGACTTCTCGCGTTTATTTTCTCTAGAGTGCAATGCTTCAGGAAATGGGATTGATGCAGTTTTGATGCAGGACAGACATCCCATAGCATTCGAGAGCAGGAAGCTTAAGAACATCGAGAGATTGTATTCTACTTATGACAAGGAGATGCTTGCCATTATGCATGCGTTGGCTAAATTTAGACAGTATCTAGTGGGTGGCAAGTTTACAGTTAAGACAGATCACAATAGCTTGCGCTACTTCTTGGAACGAAAAGAGTTGAACGAAAGACAACAAAAGTGGGTCAGTAAAATTCAGGCGTACGATTTTGACATTGAGTATGTCAAAGGGAAAAATAACATTGTGGCTAATACACTTTCCAGGAGGCCCCCAATAGCGACTTGTTGTGCTGTATCAGAGATCTTCGCTGAGTGGAAATATCATTTGTTGGTTGAGTATTCTAAAAATACTCAAGCTTGTCAGATTTTGGATGGTCAGCTTCCGGATGATAGGTACAAGGTAGTCTACGATATCATCTTCTATAAGGATAGGATCTACCTAGTGCCAGGTTCTAAGCTTAAGGCTAAGGTTTTGAGGGCTGTTCATGATGCGCCCACAGTAGGACATCCAAGATTTTTCAAAACTTACAGGTAGGTCAAAGAGGTCTCATGGAAGGGCCTCAAGGATGATGTCCTTCAACATGTCAGAGAATGCCAGACTTGTTAGTAAAACAAGTCCAAGCATGAGTATTCGACCGGTTTATTGCAGCCCCTTCCCATTCTAGCCCAGAGGTGGGAGGGTGTTTCGATGGATTTATTACTGGTTTGCCGAGAGTCCAGGGCAGGGATAGCATATTTGTGGTGGTAGACAGACTTACCAAGTTCGCTCATTTCTTTGCTATCGCAACAGATTGGTCAGCTTCGCAGGTAGCTGAGTTATTCTGCCGAGAGATTTTTAGGCTGCATGGTCTCGCCAAGACCATTGTGAGTGACGAAGATAGTAAGTTCCTCAACATCTTTTGGTAGGATTTGTTCAGATTGGCAGGCCCCGAATTGACTCCTAGTACCAGTTACCACCCACAGACAGATGGCTAGATAGAGATTGTGAACAAATGGGTGGAAGGCTATCTCCGGAATTATGTAGCGAGACAACAAAGAGCATGGGATAAATAGTCGTATTTGGGAGAGTTTTGCTACAACTCCACCGATCACATGACTATTGGCATGTCACCATTTCATGCTCTCTATGGCAGCGAGCCATTATCTTTTATAGACTTGGCTCTATAGGACAACAGGGCACCGATTGCGAGTGACTGGCTATAGGATCATCAGGATATTCTTAGATCTCTCAGGGAGAACATTTAGAGGGCACAAAATCAACAAAAGATGTATGCTAATCGACATCGGACAGAGCGGAGCTTTGAGTCAGGGGATATGGTTTACCTTCGTCTTCAACCATACAGACAGAGTTCGCTGAAGAAGAGTGGGTTAGAGAAGCTCAAGCCTTGATTTTATGGTCCCTATCGCATTTCTAGGAGGGTTGGCGAGGTAGCTTACGAGCTCGAGCTACCGGCAGACAACAGGATTCATAACGTATTTCACGTTTCTTGCCTCAAGAAGGTGATTGGGCAACAAATAGTCCCTTTAGTTGGATTACCCCCGCTTGACGAGGAAGGTAAATTGGTTTTGGTTCCAGCTGAGGTGATTGAGGTCAGAGAAAGGAAACTGCGGAACAAGGCTATCAGAGAGTACTTGATTCGCTGGAAGGACTTACCTATTGAGGACGCCACATGGGAGGGTGAGTCTATTCTGCTACAACCTGCGTTGAGATTGCTTGAGGGGAAGCAATCCCGGGAAGGGAGGACTGTAATGTCCCCTTCTCCCCGCAAGGCCATTTTGGCGCTCGTTTAGTCTATCTCCCCATCCGAATAGGCCAATGACTTCTTTCAGAGGATGCTAGCCAGTCACAGGCTTAAGTGGGCAAATATTTAATTATTTGGGATCCCTTTTCTATAGTTAAGTCACTTTATTTTATAAAGTGAGGTTATAAAAGTCACTTTATGTCTTAAGTCGCTTTATATTAAAAGTAACTTTAAGTAAGCGTACTTTATCTCACATTGCTTAGTTTTCCATGCTTTCCCTCACTTCGAGGTAATAAAAGCGTAAAGTACACCTTGGGATCAACACCATGGAATTTATAAACAAAAGATAAAAAATCAGGTTGCTCACGTGATTGGTTATATTTTCGAGGATGCAAACCCTTTGGAAATCTTGAGAGGTTGGACGTAGCCCCAGCATCTCGATAGTGGTGAAGTCATCCAGATTTCATCTTCAGAGCTCAAACGTACTGGTAAGGAAGAAGCATTTCATATCCAACATTATTTCAGTTAGAAGATCGAATGCTTGTGTATTTGCAGTTCGAATCAAGTGTAGTGTGGCAGCAATAGTAAGACCTGAGGAAAGGGCGACTACCAAAGTTAACACTGGGACTTGAAACACGTTTGATGCCAGGCATCAAACTTGGGCACGATATTGAGGATTAGACGCATTGCTGTTAGCACGTGACTAATAACATTGAGGGACTGGGCGTGTTTGTTATAGCACGGGACTAATAGATGCCCGTACGACAGCGTGATTGCCTCAACCGTAGTTCACTCCCTTGAAACGACAGGATATCCATCGCCTGCGATACATATATGGGTATCGTGTGACCTCCTGGGCATGCACATTATTGTTAATGCGAGCACACTGAGCTCGGGAATAGCAGGGGACTGGTCTCTGCGGGAGATCCCTTGGTGCTCGCGATTGGGATGTAACGACACCATCTTCGGACGACAGTGCTGAAGGAAGTTTGCGTGTGCACCTGCGCTAGGAAGTGTGACATGTTTGGGCTCGGGTTGGGATTCTTAGTGTCACCAGTTGCTAACAGCTGCAACACTCCTTCTGCTGCAGTCAACTTTGGATTCATAGCTACAACACTCCTTCTGCAGTCATCTTTGGATTCACAGCTACAACACTCATCACACCTATCATGTCCGGATTCATGTCAAGGTACCCCTAGAGCTGTAACTCAGAATGTTACATTTAGTGTTATTTTTGTGGATTGGTATAATGTATGGTTGGCATTGTGAAATGGACGTTATTTATCAATAAAAATACTTTTGAAGTTGGCATATTGTATCTCCTTCATACGCTAATAAACTGCACACAAGATACATGCACCGTGAGAAAACAATTAAACAGACTCATTGTCGAAGAATCAAGTATTTTTCAGTAATTTCATTTAGCAGCAGCCAGTAGGGATATTACACATTTAGAGCATCAAGGAGTCCATAGAAGCAGTTGCAAAGAATTCTCATCTCATTTCAAAGAGGAAAGTGTTTAATTTTATGGATTTTTTTAATTTTTTTTTGTATTTCCAATAAACAATCTTTATTTTTTTTTAAAAAACTTCCCAATTCTTGAAGTTGAATGTTTTCCTTTCAAATCCAAATTTCATACTTCAATGAAAGAACAATAGCAAACCAACATTTTTTTAGAAAGAATTGTAAATATGTATTTACAATTGTTTTTAAAAAAATGTAGGGTTTGCTGATTTTTCTTTCTTGGAATTTTGAAGTTTGACTTTGTATTTGAAACGAAAACAATCAAGATTCAGGAATTGAAAAGTTTTAAAAACTCTACATTTGTTTTGGACAAACCCTATTTTTGTATTAGATTATAAATCACAATGCACAAAAGGTAATTTTTTTGTGAAATTGTCATATTGCAGCAGCCTTGGTGTTTTGGAAACAAGATTTTTCCCCGATGTCTACTCCTAATCCTAAGCCTAAGAGAGTAGGTCAAAGGGATTTGGTTTGGCAATATATTGAAGAATTTCTTGGTAGAACAAGATTGCAAGTGAATGTAAATTTTGTAAAGAAATTAATAATGGTGGCATAAATAAATTTAAATACCATATTGCCAGGATATGTTGCCATGATACTGAGCCATGTCTATTAGAACCTCTTGAGGTTGTTCGTGCATGTTATATGCAACTGGAAACATTTGAAGAATTAAAGGGAATGGAGAAGAGGCAAAGGCAGGAGTTAGCTAATATTGGTTCCTATTCATCCGCATCCGTAGGTTGTGTTGGAGACGGTTCTTCCATTCCTTCGTTTTGTCCTAGTGCTTCTACTAGTGCTAGTGCTTCTACTTCTACTCTTAGTGGCATTGCTAGCTTTGCTTCTAGAGTTTAGAAATTTGGGTTTGACAAATATTTTTTGCCACACACTACTCCTGATTCATAGTCCTCACTTGAGAGCATGCCTTGGAAAAGGGAGGTCCACGATGCTGCAAAAAAATCAATTCGCAAGTTTTGATTGTTCTAAATTTAAAATTTATAGTTTGAACTTTGAACTTTGCTTTGTCTAATGAATTGTTATAATTTTATGACACATTCTTATTTAATCTTTTTGTGATAGGTGTCCTTACTAGGAAGGCATGATAGATGCTATAACCATTTGTGGGGCGAGGTTTAAAGTCCCTATTGATGCCAAGTTAAGTGGCTCCCTTTTGTCAGAAATGGTTGACGATATCAAAGTTGAATTAGAGGATTGTTGAGTGTTTTGGAGCAAAAAGGGTTGCACCATCATGACATATGGTTAGACCGATAAGAGGAATAGGACACTCCTAAATTTTCTTGTTTCTTGCAGAGGTGATTGATCAGTCTACTTCCCTAAATGCATTGAATAATTTGAATTTGATTTAGTGACTAATATTTGAATTTTGTAATTTATGATTTATTGATTGATGATTATTTTTTTAAATTTTCAGGATCCGCCATGTTTTCAAAGTCCATTGATGCTCCCTCACATGTCAAACGTGTCACATACTTATTTGAGGCTAGTGAGGAAGTCATACATGAGGTGGGTAAGAAAATTTGATTCAGGTAGTAACGGACAATGCAACAAGTTATGTTGTTGCAAGTAGACTTTTAATGGAGAGGTATCCAAAATTTTTTTGGTCTCCATGTGCGGCCCATGCCTTGACCTCGTTTGGAGGATATTGGCAAGCCTGAATGGATCAAAATATGCGTTGCTAGGGCCAAAAACATTTGCAAATTTATCTACAATCATGCATTCGTCCTTATCATAATGAGGTAGTACATGAGGCAAGAGTTGGCTCGTCCTCGTATCAAAAGATTCACCTCAAATTTTATCACATTAAAATCCTTGATGCAATCAAAGGTAGCTTTGAGACACGTTTGTTGGTGAGGAGTGGATTTCCTCATCCTATGCTACGACCACTATAGGGATGGATGTGGCAAATTGCATTTTTGATGAGCCAAGTTTTTGGACCCCTTGTGTAGAGATCGTGTAGGTAATTTTTTTTATAAATTCTACGATCTACATAATGTTTTAGTATTACAGTTTATTATTTAGTATTTACTTTTAATTTATATGCATTTTTTTCTTTGGTTTGCAACTTTGCAATTTTGCTTTTTTTCATGCACACTTGTGACTTAACTGTTACTATTTAACAATATTTGCAGGTCATTGAGCCCCTGGTAGTTCTCCTACGAGTTGTTGATGGGGAGAAGCCCTCTATGGGCTACACATACGAGGGCATGGATAGGGCCAAGGAGGCCATTAGATCTGTACATAAGTATGGTCCCATTTGGGTGATAATTGATAGAAGATGGAACCTCCAACTTCATAGGCCCATCCACGCAGCCGCTTATTACCTCCATCCAACATACCATTTCTGCCATGATTTCAAGGCAGATGAGGAGTTTCTTAGTGGGCTCTATTTAATGATACAATAGATGTCTTTTGGTGATACTAGTAGTACATTTCATGAGATAGAGGCATTTGATAATGCAATAGGGGAGCTATTCGAAAGCCAAATTTGCAAACCCGCTCGCACAAAATTGCAACTAGGTAGAAATATATGTTAAGTGCATAAATTTGATTTATAATCTAGCCTTAAAGTTGGAAATGAGACTGATTTTTTTTCTTTTCCTTATTTCACATAGATGGTGGCAAATGTTTGGGCCTACATCCCCAAACCTTCAGAAAATTGCCATCTGCATATTGAGCTAGCCTTGTAGTGCTTTGGGTTGTGAGCGCAATTGGAGCATGTTTGAGCACATTCACTTGAAAAGGCGCAATCGATTGTCTGTAGAGAGGTTAAATGATCTAGTATTTGTTCGTTACAACCTTCGTCTTAGAATGAGATAGATTTTGGATAGGGACTCCAGCTTGATCACGCTAGAGTAGGTCGATATAGAATCTAAGTGGGCGACTGAGTCTACCGATCCTATCTTTATTGATGAGGACCTTGAGTGAGTTGACCAGGCAGATAGTGAGGTTGAGGCTGTGGCCATGGCAGAGGAGGATAGAGCACGATCAGACACAGGCATAGGCACAACTGATGTTGGTCAGAGTTGCACCTCAGAGGCACAAACTATGGCTGTTTAGTCATCCAAGACCTACCTTAGACGCCTTTGTAGGAGGGATGCAGGCTCCTCTGAGGTTGAGGCTGAGCCAAAGCCATAGTCTTGTTTTTGTTTTCACATACATTTTGAACATTTGATGTCATGGATTTCATATTCCATGATTTTCATATACATTTGACAATATTTATAATTTTATATATCTAAGTTTGTTATTTCCTTCAGCTACAATTTGTGTTTGTACTCATGTGATCGATGTATGTTTGTGTATGTGATCAAATTAGCTTCTATTTGATGATGTTATTGTGTTTTTAAGCTTTATTCAATAATGGGTGCATGAAAAAAGTTTTAAATCCTTAAAAATCTCTTAATTTAAAGGGTTATTTTCATTTTGCCGAGTTTTTTTTGTCGAGTCACGAGTGACAAATCAAGTCCGCCTTACCGAGTGCGAGTCTGGGAACTTTGATATTAATTACATTGGTTCAAGCAGGCAAGTTGAGTTCACTCTTTATTTATTGGTTATTAGTGAGGTGGATCATACTTCTATAGTTGCAATGTAGAGAGCATTTCATTAGTCTTGATTATATGTCTTTTCTTGCTTTGTACTTGATCTCTTTCAATTTTTATGCTTAGTCATTATGATGATGTTAGTAAGTCGTTTGGCCACTATTTAGTAGCTTATCCAAGACTACGTGGTTACAAGGTTGCTTTCTATTTGCTTTTCAAAATGTTTTTGCCAAGGCCACATTCTTGATAAGAATCTCGAAGAAAAGTTTTGAAAAGTCAAGGCAAATCTTCACAAATGTTGGAGTTAGCTCATAGTGACTTGTCTAGTCAATTTTCCATCCTTCCTTTAGAAAGGTTAGATAAGTTTTGACCTTTATGGATGGCCTGTTTATGTATACTTGTGTGTACTTTCATTGACAAAATTTCAGGGTTGAGTTTTTTTAGGAATTCAAATCTTTTGCAAATAAACAATTAGGGAAAGTCATTAGGGTTTTTCACATGAAAAGTGGTGGTGGATATGTTAGACATTGTTTAGAGTGGTTTTTCACTTGAAAGGCTTTTGATTTGTAGTGCATAGTTCCATATGGTTGTCAACATAATGGTTTAATAAATTGCAAAAATAGACTGTGAAGGGAATAACTGATTGTGCATGCCACTTCAAATCTTTTGCAATTTAGTATTGAGTAGAGGCCATTAACTAGGCCTGTTATATTAAATGCCACATTCCTTGTCAAGCCTTGAAGGTAGGTAGTCCTTTTTAAGTTTGCAGTGGTTGGAAACCCATAGTCAAGCATTCTAGGGTTTTTGGTCCTTTTGCATGGGTCCGCATTCCTATACAAAAATGTAAGGCCATCAATCCACATAGTAGGCCTTGTTTTTATAGGTTATCCATATTGTGTGGAGGGTTTTTGCTTCCTCCACTCTACTAAACAGAAGTTAGAGAAGTGTTCAATTTGATAAGAGCTCTTTGATTTCCACTCTTGAAGCTTCTCATCGTTCTATTTGTAGATTTAATTGATTGGGTATTGATGAGAGCTCTAAGGATTGAGAGCTACCCAAGTAGACATTTGATGATGAGTTTCTCCACATTTGATGTTGAGAGTGATGATGAGGATTCACCTCTTCCCTTTCCTAGTCATCATTCAGAAACTCGGAACTGCTTTAGATTTTTTGACTATGGTCCACTTTGGGCTTGATAGACCTTGTAGATTACAGGTGATTATGTTGGGGATCCATTAGACACTAGGACATATTCATAGTTTCAAGGACTCCCTCATGTTCGCATTACTTTTGCCTCTACTCCACAATCTTCCTCGAAGTATTTGACATTTCTAGGTGGAATGCAACCATGCAGGAGGAGTATTGTTCTTTTGTTATGAATTGCACTTAAGGACTTTATCTTCTTTCCTAGGCGGAGGAAGCTTGTTCAATATAAGCGGATAATGGAACATAATTTGCAACAATTGGGTTAGTGGATAAGCTTAAAGCACATTGGTAGCAAATCCATTTTCTCAAGTTTTGGGCACGAATACTCTAAGACCTTTGCTCTAGTTGCAAAGATGAAATTTGTCTGACTCACTTGCTATCATTGTAGTACAACACTAGGAGGTTCACTAGATATACCATAAGGAAGAGTTATAAATAGAGCGACCAGAAGGTTTTGTATTGGATCCCCCTTAGTATGTATAGATTTCAAATATTTAAATTGTTGCAATATGAAACAAAAGAAGATTTTAACAAAACTGCTTTATTTATTTGTTTTAATATGATCTAAGGGGTAGGGTAACAAAGTTTTGCCTTATTTATTTTGGAGAAAACAAAGAACCCAACAATAATCATTATAATTATTATATGCTTGTCAATTATGACATATAAGTTCTTACGATTAACCAAATTGCTAGATATTTATAACTTTACTCAAAATTAAATTAAATAATTCATGCAATTGAGTCTCTAAGTTCGACATATATAAAGTTTCTTTGGTATATACATGTGTATATATCACTTCACATATGTGTATATTATGCTAACTCTGTATATAATTGTTTATTGAGTATATATAATAAAAATGAACTTGAGAGAATTCTACAAAATGAATTCTCCTACTTATCAATTGATGAGATTATGGGGCCTTCTAATGAATGGTTCATAAGGCACAACACTTGCTGAAGGTTTTGCAAATGGGATTGCAAGCAAAGTGGCCTTAACCTTGTAGGAAACTTCGTGGTTAAGCGTGCTTTAGCTGTAATATGAGTGACCTCCTGGGAAATCCCAATGCTTCACCTCTATGAGCATCACCTAGATGCAATGAGTGCTAAGTGTTCCATTAATTTTCATGAGAGATGGGTTCTTGTGAACCACTACTCATGAAACTTGGGTCAATGAGTTTAACTCAAAAAGTACACAGATGAATCTTGATAGCAATATCACAATTTGACTTGTTGTGGAAATTATCTCCTACTTATCATTTGATGACCTTAAGTGGCTTTCTAATGAATGGTTCATAAGGCACAACACTTTCTGAAGATTTTGCAAATGGGGTTGCAAGTAAAGTGGGCTTAACTTAGAGGAAACTTTGTGGTTAAGTTTGCTTGAGTTGGAGTAGTATTGGGATGCATGACCTTCCGGGAAGTCTCGGTGCTTCACCTCTGTGAGCATTACCTAGATGCAATGAGTACTAAGTGTTCCATTCATTCTTATGAGAGATAGGTTCATGTTAACCACTGCTCATGAAACTTGGGTCAATGAGTTTGACTCAAAAACTACAAACATGAATCCTGACAATCATATCACAATTTGACTTGCTGTGGAAAATATCTCCTACTTATCAATTGATGTGCTTAAGGGGCTTTCTAATGAATGGTTCATAAGGCACAACACTTGCCGAAGGTTTTGTAAATGGGTTTGCAAGAAAAGTGGCCTTAGCCTTGGAGGAAATTCCATGGTTAAGCGTGCTTGAGTTGGAGTAGTACTGGGATGGGTGATCTCCTGGGAAGTGCCGGTGCTTCACCACTATGAGCATCACCTAGATGCAATGAGTGCTAAGTGTTCCATTCAATCTCATGAGAGATGGGTTATTGTGAATCGCTACTCATGAAACTTGGGTCAATGAGTTTGACTGAAAAACTACACAAATAAATCCTGATAGCAATATCACAATTGGACTTGTTGTGGAAAATATCTTTTACTTATCAATTTATGAGTTTAAGGGTCTTTCTAATGAATGGGTTGTATGGCACAACACTTGCTGAAGGTTTTGTAAATGGGGTTGCAAGCAAGTGGGCTTAACCTTGGAGGAAACTTTGTGGTTAAGTGCGCTTGTGCTGGAGTACTACTCGGATAGGTGACCTCCTAGGAAGTTCCGATGCTTCACCTCTGTGAGCATCACCTAGATACATTGAGTGCTAAGTGTTCCGTTCATTCTCATGAGAGATGGAATCTTGTAAACCACTACTCATGAAACTTGGGTCAACGAGTTTGACTCAAAAACTGAACAGATGAATCCTGATAGCAATATCACAAATGAATTCTACTTATATGAATATGAAGATTTTCTTTTATTGACAATATTTTGTGAAGAAAGCTTCATTCTGATTTTGAAAAAAATAAGAAAGCCCACATCATATTTTGGTGCTACTTCAAATCATAGCTTGTTTGAAATTTATACAAACAATATCACTGTTAAAACTTTGAGTTCTCCAAGTTTAAAATATATCAAGAGGAGGTTGCACAAGTGCTTTGAATCATTATGTAAGTCCTTTATCATCTATGCCATGGAAATGTCCTTTAATTTTTTTTAAAAAAAGTAGTATTTGACTGTTTTTCTTCAATTTAAAAAAAATTATACTCCTCTGGTTTGCTGATTTATTCCCCAAATGATTTATGCTTCTATGATCTATATTAAGAATTTTGTTGTATCTACTCTTTGCAGTCAGTTTGGGGTTAATCTCTGTTTTACAGATTCTAACATGCTTTGTATCTTGTGTTATTGATTTAGAATATTGAGATTTCTTTGAATATGTAGTCACCTTTTGAACTGTAGACGGTGGCTGCAATGACAAGATGTAGAGTCCACTAAAATCAATTGGAATCTTGCAATTTGCATATTAGAAATCATAAAGTAGTCATAAAAATACAGATATATTATAATTTTGGGGTAATTTCAAATCAAAGTCATGATGAATGTAGTCAGCATTGGTGGATTTTAATCTTGCCGATACGTCTATAGTGAAGACCATAGTTGTTGTTGCACCTCAACACATGTTTAGTTATCTGAGGGTGATTATGGATAAAATTTGTCTATTGGAAGTTGAAGAGATTAGAGTAAGCAATGTGAAACACAAGGATTTCAATGTCCTACTCATCTTGCAGGATACATGTTAACTTTGATTGACACACTGCTCTTTTGATTTGTTTTCTTCTTTTAGTCAAAGCATAGCTTTTTCTTGATTTGCCAAATTTTTCTTGGTATAACCTGTAGAGTAATTTTTTCATTTTTCATTGTTTCCGTGGTATGTCGTAGGATATTTAAATGACTTGAGATTCTAGCTTTGCTAGCTGCATTCTTGCAGAAGTCAGACATATCGTACTTTTTGGATATTAATGTGAATGCCATTAAACATATAAAGAGGCCTGCCCAAGGTGGAGGAATTCTATTGCATTGTATTTCCATTTCAGAAAAATATGTTATTTATAAAGCTGAATAATTCTTTTTTGCTTCTCTAGCTGGATATGCGCAATTTCCTAAATACGCCCAGTGGGCTAACTAAACAAGAATTATCTGCAAATGGGGGAGTTGATGCTGAACCACCCGCTACTCCATTGGGTGGACGTACGGTATGGTCACTTTTTGTTGCCTGCTGACTTCCAGGATTAGAATGTCATTATGGTTGAAATGCCTTTTCTTTGTGTTTGGCTATAATGTGATATGCCCCTTGTAGATTTATAGTGAATTTTATGCCACAAATGTGTCTTGATGATTTAAAAGGGTGCTTAATTCAGGACGTCTTTGATCTTCCATTCCATATGGCCAGAGATCAAATTGAGCAAAGTTTGCGAACAAAAATGGCTTCGATAAAGGTATAACATGTTAGCTTGGATATATAGTAAATGCTTGTGTCATGGTGTGATAGTTGAATTAGATCAATTCATCTTTTTCTATCCCACAAATTTTATGGGTATAATATGGTTACTACAACTAGTAATAAGAACAATTAATCTTGGCTTCCTCAATGGTGCTATAACTGTACATTCTGTTATAATAAAGGAGCGCATGCTTCAATTACAAGAAGCACAAAAGGGAGCCCAAGTCACTTGTGAAGCTAGTGAACGTGAGCTAGAGTTGGAAGCACAACTTGTTGAAGCCCGCAGTATCATTCAAGAACAGGTATCAGCTTGATGATCTCTTGCACTTGTATGATCTAGTGCCAGTTTGGTTTTTCTTCATTTATGTTGTGTTGTTTTCATCCTAAGCATGTTTTGGAGTTTTTATGAACTTACTTTCATGCTTTTCCTTTTTTCAGTTACTTTTGTTCTTAAACTAAGTTTCATAATGTTTTAATTCTTCATCCAATAACTGTTAGAATGTGGAAAACCTGTGTCGTAGGACCTTTTTTAGTTAACAATACTTGTAGTATCCAGTGTGTTATGTGCAGTGTACCATAGGGATGTGTCCCTTGGGGTCTGAGTGATATCGTAGACATTTCAGGGACAAGAAAATAGGGAGAAAACATTCCTCCACTATTTGCTGAAAAAAATGTGGATGTCCCTGTCAGAAGGGAGCACCCCTTTTTAGAGAAATGTCTGGGGCTGGCAAGGAGCAAATGTAAGCATGTCCCTCATCCATCTTGGCATCCCTGGACACCATACACAAAAAGTTAAAATAACAACAAATAAAAACTCAAAAACAAATCCTAATAGTTAATAGTAATATTAAAAGTGGGTAAATTGAGCTGCTCTCCTTAACAGAGCCCTTAACCCTAAGCTTTGTATTTGACATTTCTATTTACGGTTGTCTTTGCTGTTCTAGTTTTTAATTTTTATTCATTACTTGTATGACAAAATGTGACAACTTACCCTTTTATTCAATTTTTTGTTCACAAAATCCAGATTAAGTGTTTTGCTTTGATTGGTAAAATGAAGGTTATGCTTATGGTTCCCTTACTGAAATATGGCCATAACTAGCAAGAGCTAAAATTCAAATAGCCGAGACAGATTTCAACTAAAAATGGAACATTCCGAAAATCATTGATAGTTTCTTTTTACATATATACATTACATACTATACAAATCCCCAAATGTTTGTGCTACTGATAACTGGCATGCAACATTTGTAAAAATGGTTTTCATTTGAATCGTCTTTCCATGCACGTCGTTAGCAAAAGAGCAACAAAGATATTAAAACCCACCTCTGCTGCATTGTGCTTCACACAAGAAACATAAAATACTTTCTTTAGATCACCCCAAACACTCAAAACGAGCATACTGGATTTGGATGAATGTAATCACACGTGGACTAGCAGGGGACTATGGGGTATTACACAACCTTGTAACATTGGAAGGCCTTGATTTGATCCAAGACTATGCATGCCCTCTATTTTATGTCCTTTTGACATACCTAAAATCAAACACTTGGCTAACTCAGGCAGTCACTTTGCATGCCACCCTAGAACATCATCATTGTACATTATTCATAGCACACATAGCGTAATCTTTGCAGAATATTTTAGAATTTCCTTTATTGTTCTTGCCTCATGCTTAGGTTCTCCTTCCACCTTCCCATGCTTAGGTTTTGCATTCAAGAATCCCTAGGGAATCCTAAAATCCATCACCATGACCTGCTCAAGATTTTGATTGCACACTTCACATTAAATAATCACCGACTAGTTTGATTTTGAAATTGCATACCAGCATATTTAGAACATGTGGTGGAAGTATGCCACTCCCTCACCAATGTTAGTTATCTTTCCCAATTGGACTAGGGAAAATGATTGCTTTCATAGCCCATAGAAGATCTAAATTTGTTCAAATTGTTCTCTTTCTCCACACCCCTTCTGAAGTTTCTCCAAGCCTTTTGATATTTTATTTTCTTCCCATCTTCATTGAGGTTCTAGATTCCCAAGACTACACCAAATCTCACAGTTGTAGGTAGGTTACCAGTTTCTCCTTGAACAACTTGTATGCTATATTGTTTACCACTCTTTTCGGCGAGACGGATTCCCAAGTGTGGGTATCCCATAGCATGCACTGCTGCAGTGAAAAATCTCTCGTAGAGCACACCATCATGCATGTGTCCTCCACCTCCACTATTGCTTCCATAATCTTGGCGAAGGCATCAAGTGCTTCATCTTCGTCCCTAAGGGAGAGTAAGGTGGAAATCTGTTGCTCATAAGTCTCTTCAAAATTTGTTTGCTTGTGCATGCATTTCACACCAAACCACAACGCCATTTTGGCATGGTGTGGTTCTTTGCTTTTGATTCTTTTTATAGCCTCTTTTTGAGCACATGGCCAATATAATAATTTTATATTTTTTAATAACAATTCAATGAAATAAAATACTATTTGACATAAAACTTAATAAACATAATATTAAAATTTTAAAACACATCATATATTTTAATAATATTATATAATATGTTTGTTAATATATGTTTCATTTTAACAATTCAATAATAGAAATTTGTAAACTTATATTATAATATATTAATATTTTTAATAATATAGAATTTTAAATTGTTGAATGTTTAATATTGATAATATGAGTTTTTAAATTGTTAACCATCCGTGGTGTGCATGCCGACTCGTGAAACCATTGCCATTATCATAGTCCACTCCTTGCTACCAACACCCTTCGGCTATACAGAAATCCAGACATCTCTTATACATGCATTACAACCTCTACAGATTTATAGTGACTCCGCCTTCTACTACACAAATGTATTTACAAAATGAGGCCAAGTCCAAGACAAAATTATGGATAAAATTGTAGACAAACTAATCAAGTCTAGGACAAAATAACCTATCCAAAACTACCAATTATGGATAAAATTACGGACAAAGTAACCAAAGACCACAAAAAAAGGAAGGAAAAACCCACACCAACTTCATGTTTTCTTTGGCTTCCCCTTGGGGCTGTTATACTAGTAATCTTTTGGGTCGTATTTGACCTTCTTTCTGCCCTTTTTCTCCAGTTCTTCCTTCTCCGTCACACGTTCTAACTCACGGGTGCGTAGAAAGTCTTTGAGGGCATCCCACCCAATTCTAGCGCCCGAGCCATAGAGTCTAAGGCAATGTCGATGTTTGAGTTGTATCTGTGCTCAAACCTCATGAATTCCTCTCCCAATATGATGTCTATGATTTGCCATTTTAACAACTCATCAATTTTAACCACCTGTTTCAAGTGTTTTTTTCTAATATTCGACCAAGGAAGCATAGTTGTTGCTTCTATGTAAACGAAGAGAAATATGCTTACATGGCTTCCTTCTCATAGTAACTCCTCACACTTCACTCGCAAACAAGAAATATAAATTGCATCAATATTTTCCTTTCCAATGGCTTTTAAAACCACATCATCTGCTTGCCATGTACTACAACCATCACATCACCTCAATACCTTGTCCTTTAGTGGTGTACGAGGGCACTAAATCCCCACACCCAAATATGTCAAACATCCTCAAAAATATCCCATGCTTGATTTGGCAATAATGACAAGGTAGTGTTTGAAAGGGTGTTTGCCAGCATGTTTCCACCCCTTTTTACATGTGTCACTTTGAAATCATGAAAGGTGGCTAGGAGAATTTAAATATTTTAATGTATTTATTCAAATGCCATGTAATCGTTTCGCCTCTGAGAATAGTGCTGACTACTATTAGCGAATTCCTTTTGGATGGATTCGAGAAATTGACATTTTTTTTTGGCCAAGTAGACCACATTCAAAGCAGCCTAAACCACCTTTGATGCATTATTCATTCTGTCAATTAGTCATTTTGCTCCAAAGACAATTGTATATTTCCTTGCCAATCCTTTGCTACATACCCTACTCCAGAGGGGCTTGGGTTCCCCTTTGATGCCTCATCAAAATTAAGTTTTATCCAGCCCGAATCTGGTTTTTCCCAGACATCCTTTAAAACTTGTGCATCTAGATTCACCCAAAAATTAAAACAGGCAAAATTAAAAAGAATATTTTATTGATATTAACATTCAACATGAAACACTGATAAAACTTAAAAAATAAACAAAAAAAAATCCTTAGAAAAGCAAAACAAAATCAACCATATGAGTAAGTTATCATAAGTGCAGCAAACAGACTGTGTATGGGTCATGGTGTGGGGAATATTTTTACATACACTTTGATCTTGTTAGTTTGGTTGTTTGAAGACTCTAGTGCAAGATGGAGGAAATACTAATAATCAACGATGACAGTGTGTGGTAGGGTTCATAGGAACTCTGGCACGTATGACTTCTGCCAAGGAGAAACCTGAGTGTGAGCCATCACTTAGATATTTTACAAATGATGTAGCCATTCATCTTTGTGATGATCCACGACTTTTGTATTTGTCTCATTTGAGGAGTGGGTGAAGGGGAGAGATGGGAGACATGGAAGAAGAATGGAATAGTTGTGGCTTGGTTGGGGTTTTTTGTGAATTACGGATTTTACAGTTGCAATATTTGAGCAATTTATTGCTTAACTTTTTTATAATGATAAGGTTTTGTTGATCATTGCACGAGTGAAGGTAAATCTGTTGTTTGTGATTTAATTAAGGCACTCTGTCAATTTTCCATTGATATATGTAGGCATTAAGGAAGAAAAAGAAGAATTTCAAAATCTCACAAGAGTAGTAGAAGAATGAATAAAACTACTTATTGAATGGTTTAATGAAACCATCGAATAAGCCAATATAGCTTTGTTTTCGAAAATCATGACCTACTAAGAAACTCCTAATAAAAACTAATAAAATTAAACCATGTAGGAAAGTTTCCAAAGCTTTTTAAATTAAACCATTCAATAAGTAGTTTTATTAGAATTGAGAAAATCATGACCTAATCTGTAAATAATATTATTCTTCTGGCACATTAAACTTTGGCAGAAATCCCACTACGTGTTTTTTATTTTTTTTTCCATAATATTCTTAGGAGAAATTGCCTCGCAAAAACAATTTTCATTTCTCCATGTGTGCTTCACTGACATGTACTAATGTTGCAGGCTTCTATAATGTCAAGGCATCTTGCTAAGAGTGAAAACTCAAGGTAGTGACTTCATTTTGTATCCAAAATAAATGTCTTTTGCATCGTTTAATTTAGGCGTGTTATGGCTTTAACATGATTTTTAACCATACTTTTAGGAGAGTCATGGGCCATTTGGATGCTGACAGGGAGTCAGTTCTTTCCACACAAGTGGAGGTACATATTAAATTTTTTGTTTAGGAGGTACATATTATGCTTAAATGAAATTATTTCACTTTCCTAGTTTTGATACCGGCATTTTCAACAAGAATTTGCTGAATTGTGATTGCAGGACAGGGCTACACTTCAGGGAAGGACTAAGCAGATGGAGGCTGAGCGCTCGACTCCGAGAAGGATGTCTATGGAGCCTGATAAAAATTGTGCTGAGGTGAACTTTAAAACAATGAGTCACATGTAGACGTGGGTTCGGGTGATTTTATTTTAGCTTGATTCATTTCTATGTCACTGTGACCTAGGAAATAGCACTTTACATGCTTCACGTTCCGTGTATCTTTGTTTGGTTTAATATACAGGATGAGCCAGAATCATGGTTGACTCCAGCAACATCGTGGACTTCAGATGTGGGAGGTTCTGCAAAATTTTCAAGAAAGGTACGGGTATATTATAACCAGCTCTGTATTCTAGTAGTCCAGTGATAAACGCATTTGGTGTTGTATCTTCCCATTTCCTTCAGAGATTTTATTTTTGCAATATTCAAGTTTTAAGAGCTATTCAAAATTTGCTTCTTTGAGTTTCTTACACATCTCAGTTGTTTTGTGTCTTGAGCTATGAATATAAGGATGATATGTTTGATATTCATATTTCTGGCGATTAAGAATATCTTTTCTCGGGAATCTCAAGATTTGTGCTTGAATGTTTCTTATAGAGTACATAACAATATATTAAGAAAAGCTAATAAGAATTTCATTATTTCTGTTGCATTTCTCATGAGTTTTTACAATATTAAATGGACATGATATGATAATTGTGAAGTTTAAATGACAGATTCAGGGAATCACTATGTAGAAAACCAACGTTTCGATCAATATATTGGAGTGCTCTTTTTGTAAACTATTATATAAAAAGATTAGTATAATTGCCGATTAGAGCTCTATGTTTACAACTTACAATAAGGTCAATATGGAATCCTTTGTCTAACCTTGAGGATATAGGTCTTACAAATTGTAAAAGTACATATGTTTTTTTATTGGGAAATTGTAAAAATATTAAATAGATTAATAGTAAGAAATACATTTAATATTCTGCAATATGCATTATATGCTTTCTTGAAAGGGCTGAGGACTTTACTAAGCTTGTGGATAATGGATCTCCATGAAACAGTCGACTCCACATCTCATCTTTATTCAAATCATCATGGTGTATGCTACATAACAAATTGTTAATGAGAAAATACAGTATTTTCTGTTACAAGAGATGCACTCTAAATTTTTTTTTATTCTGAAGAGAACTTTGACAATATAGTTTACTGGTTGTGATAATGTTTGTTGATCTAGCATACTTGTTCATGCAAATATCTACTCTCTGCATTTAACCTAATTCGGTTACTAAATGCTATAGTCTTTAATTTGTTTTTTAAAAAAAAAAGTGCCTGGTAAACTTTTTAATGTGACCGGTGACTTTGGCACAACATGCCCACCGGCTCCACATGAATGCTTTTGACCCGGAGCTTTGAACCAGCGAGGCCACAAATGGGGTACCTCATCCCGATTTAACAAAGGTGACGCTCATACTCGCGAGCACATTGGAATCTTGGATCATCGAAGGCACAAGCTTGTGATTACAATGGCCCAGTGGTGTTTGATCCTTGGTGGGCACAACAATACCACCACTGCTTAACCAACACACTAAGTGGTGAATCCTTTTTTTTTAAAATAATAGGCTTGTTGGGCTGAGATAATCTCAACTGGGCAATTAGGTGGTGCGTAGCTTTCACTACCACAAACATCCTGTACGGTCCTCAAGCTCCATACTTACCATGAGCTCACACCCACTCACTATCTGTCACTTGAATTTTGTCTGCATGCATTCATTTAATTGCAATTGTTTTCTTCCTTGAAATCTGGAATTGCTTAATGGGCACAAAACTCTTATTGCATCTGAATATAAACTAATGAATACAGAGATGCAAAACAACCTCATGGCAGAGAAAGTATGCCAATAAATAACAGTTAAACTTTTTCTTTAGAACCATGGTACAAATAATTAGACATAATGAAAATCCATGCTGTAGAGTACAAAATCTTCTTCAGACCAAAATTCTACATGGGGGGTTAGAAAGTATCAGACAGAGTTTGAGAGAAAGGTAGCTTTGTATCGTGCAGGGTAAAACATCCAATAGTCAAGGGTCTTTGGGGCCAGTCAATTTGGTGTTCCAATCCTTAAAGCCCTTCCGATCAGCATTCCACATGCAAATATTGCACAAGTGAGATTCCCAGGATGATCTAAATCCACTCGCAGATAATTTGTCCCCATGTATTTAAGCATTTGGTGAAGTACCACTTTTGTTCAATCTAAAATGGGTTGAAGGGCGGACATTGGAATAGACAAACATGGACAATCATATTACTACCACTGGTGGAGCTTTTGGTAGACTAGGGAAGTAGCATAGCATCCAATTAGGACGTCGTGCTTTGCATGTTGAATGGAAACAGTACACAAAGATCTATGCTCCTCTGAAGTTCCCTCATAGAGCCCTGTTTGGGATTTGGATGTCGCTCCATCAAAATCTTCAGTTTAACAATTAGGATGTCTTTCATCCACTTCATTGATATCTTCAAGTGCTTGCAGAGTCAAGGGAGAGACAAAAGTGGATGAGAAATAAAAATACTGGACAATTCCTCTCATTGGAGACATGAGTACACTTTCGAGCAATTGTAAGTGCATGGTTGTTAAGGCACTTCTGTTTCTCTGAAATAGACAAGGAATTCTAGGAATGGAGCTTTAAACATGTTCTTCTGTTTGATTTTACATCTAATTATTTCTCTAAGGTTAGGATAAAACCAGTTTTTGCTTTGATAGCTGATTTTTCTGTATTCAGACGTAGTCTTTGGTAGTGTTTCTGTCTCTGATTGGGTCGTCTTGTTATGTAATATCCCCCTTTTTGAAATAGACTTAATAATAATAAAAAATATAATTTAAATTAAAAAATGTAAAAGTTTAAATTAAAATATACTATAATTAAAATTCAACTAAGTTTAATGAATGGTGAAAAGGCATGAAATGAAAAGTTGTGACTCCCTCAAACATGAGATACAAAAGGGACAAGAGAACTTCATTTGAGAGGGGACATGTAGGAAGGATGAAAAAATGGAGCATGTGAATCAAGGAGGGCTTTACTGAAATACGAGAGAAATGAAAAGTAAATAAGGAAGTGACTCTTTCAAAGGGCAGAAATTGTGAAGGGTTGTACTCTTTCAAAGGGCGCTGATTGTGAAAGGTTGCAACTCTGTCAAAGGGCAGAAATTCTGAAGTGTAGTATTTCTGAGGGTGGTAATTGTGAAAGGTTGTGACACTTGCCAAAAGGCAGACTTAATGAAGAGGGGTGACCTCTCTCACATTGGAAGATATAAAGAAAATGAAATTTTCATTTTAGGAAGACATCCAAGGGAGACCATTTTGGAAACTAATTTATTATTCTCACAAGGCAGCAATAGAGGGTGGTGACTCAATTCTTATGAAAGGTGGTCACCCTTTTGCCAAGGAAGTATAAAGGAGAAATCAGTCCAAGCATTCAAGGATCACTTTGTAATGTCCCTTAGGCAGTTCAGACTACAACAGGGGTTGGCCTAAAATCAGAGGTTTGTGTAGGTCAGCGGAGTGGTTAGGGGAACCAACCAGGGTTAGTGGAGCCTTGCAGGGGGCTTTATGAACCTTTCTAGATTTGCAAAGGGAGTCTCCTATTTTTTAAGAGGAGACTCGGAGATGGTCCGGGATGGATTTTGAGTCATTCCCGATGCTTTGAGACAATTTCCTACATTTTAGGAAGGGGTCCTATTTTTTAGGAGGGGATTGACAGTGACATTGCTATATTTAGACATCAACCTTGGATTGGTGGTAGCACTTAGTTTTCAGTTTGGAGTCTTGGTGATGATTTCAGGATTAAAATGGAATATTGAAGTTATGACTTTAATGTTCTAAATGAATTAATAAAATAAACATCTAATAAAGTTACTTTATATTATTTTAATAAAGTAACCAATAAGTGGACCACCATGGGCATGGCACCTAGGAAGGCTTAAATTAAGTTGTTTTAAAAGCAACTTATTATTATTAATAAAGGAGTCATAAGGGGGGGTCGAACTTGACGAGGAGAAATAGGTTTGTAAAAATACATTTAATTAAATAAATTGGAAACCCTAAAAGGTTTGATTGGTTGGCCATATCACTTATTTGCATCATAATTGGCCGGTCGGTTGCCCAAGTCACCTTTCCTATTCCTGGAAAGAAGTTAGAATGGTTAAAGTAAAGGCATACCAATAGGGTGCCATACTTTAGGGATTTCTTCTTTACAATGCCGAGCTTCTTCATATTTTTAAATATTTGACCTTGAAGTATTCCGCAGAGATCGTACTTGGCATTGTCATGCATTATCCAATGAGCGGCATGAATGGCTCCACCCAATATGCTGTTTAGGTTGGTGGATTGATAGATCTTGTAGCCTATTATAGTGGATGCGAACCAAACTCCTTCGTTTTCAATGTCGTTTACGGTCATAAGCCGACCATCAGATTTCGACTTTGTTAGTTTTGCGACCACAACACTGGAGATGGTTCTTAGGGTTAGTGCTTCCCCTTCCTGACTGTACCCAGTCACTCGATGCAAGTCCTCCTTGGTAATTTGTGTACATGCTTCTTTCGTGAGCCAAAATCGTAGATCGTGCACACGACTGAGAACCAGTCGAATCCAATCCGGTCGAAAGATAGTTGGATAGCAAACTCCGTTGATGAGACCGGATGACACCAGCTTTGCATATCTATCTGTCTGGAAGCTTTCCGTCCTCACATAGCAAGAGGTACTCACTCTAGATGAAGGTCTCACCTAGTTCTTCCTGCTTGGCGTGAATGAAAGCGGTCACGTCTTCATGAGAACACCATCAGGCACGGATGATAGTGCACTAGACATGTCGTTTGCCTTGTTTTGAACCGCCATTATGTCGTAGACAAGTCGGTCGATTTGATTCCCTTGAATCAACTTGGCGAAAGATGAAGAAGATGCCATTGTATCAACTGGTTAACACAGTAAATAGCTTGATCGGTCTTTCAGAGAAATCTTATCGTTGATCAAGGCACAAGAATATTACTTAAGCATAAAAGATTGTAAATCACAAATCGCCAAGTAAAAGAAAATGAGTAATCTTCCTTTCTTTATATAGATTTAACTGTAATTACCAAACGGTAACTATTTGATTAACGGCTATAGCATTAATTACCATACCTACCATTTCTTTCCTTTTTCGCCAACCGGTATTCAAGCTTTTTCGGTTGAGCAAACCCCGATTGATCAACGCTTACCTGTCCGGTCTTTCTTGCAAACTGAGTGAGTTTGATACTCACCAGTTCTACTGGGAATAGTAGACGAGCTACCGGTTCCCTCTAAGGCTTGTAGGCTCAGTTTGCTGAAGAGATATCACCATCGGCTGATGATGATCTTCCCTCTGTCTTCTCCTGAGCGAAGCTCTTTGATTCCTTCTTGAACCAAATCTTCTTTACTTCCTTCTCGGTCTCCTTTCCTCCATTCTTCTTATTGGAAGGCGAGGTTTTCACCACCATTTTGATCGATCCTTTTCTTTTGTTCATTGACCGGTTCCTGCAGCCTTTAGTTAGGTGTCCTACTCTGTTGTAGGTGTAACAGACTATCCCGGTTGCTTTCCATGGATTTACCCTTCTCTTGTTAGGTGATTTGCACTAGGAGTCATTATGACTGTTCATGCCACAGTTAGCACAATTGGTTGTGCTCCAATTCTTGATTCTTTTGGGGAATACTAGTCTCGATGGGGATTTGAATGCCATTGTTTTGGATCTGCATTCATCAGCTTTGTGTTCAAACTTGTTGCATGCGTAGCAATACCCCTTGAAGCTTACCCTGCTTCCACCGGAAGCACTCGTGGGACGAGACCAACATTTAGTGGTCTTGTGGCCATTCTTGCAACTGTTTTTGTAGTAACTGTTGGTTGGCTTTACCGGTGCATTTCTGCAGTTACTTGTTTTATGGCCCGGTTTCCCACAGTGTTTGCAAGAGGAGTTGAAAGTCTTTTCTCTTATGTTCTATCAGTTTCTTCTTTTCCTTTTTGCTTGTGTTGGCTCTAGATGACTCACCGGTTTCCTTGGTGTCTTGTCCAGTGAACCCAAGTCCCGTGGGGTCCTTGTGCTTTCTTTGAGCTTTGAGTTGCTCATCAAGCTTGACTGAGCTTTAGTTGTATCTTCTGAGGGTTTCATTCCTTTCTTTGAGTTCTTTCATCTGTTCCTTCAGTTGATATAGCTCAATTGCTAGCCTTTTGCATGCATCATCTTTGTCATGCCAAATCTTTTGCATGTTGGCATTCTCTTGAGTGACTATTCTTCTTGAAGTTGTAGAGCGACAAGATCACTTTCCCTTATAGTTCCTCAACCAGACTCCTTGCTCTCTCAGAGGCTATTAATGACTTAACTGCAGTGTTTCTTTCATCTTCAACTTTCCTCTTTTTCTCAATCAGTTCAGTCATTCTTAGGGCATTATCTTCCTGCTCCCTCTTTAGGTTGGAGATTTGATCGGTTAGGATCTGATTCCTCTCCATGAGCTCGGAGACTGCCTCCTCAACTTCATCTGATCCACTTTGTCTAGAGAGTTCATCAATTGTTTCATTGCTCTCACTTAACTGTAGAGCCAACTCCTTTCTTTTAGCAAGAGATCTTTTCAGCCTATTCTCTAGAGAGGCAATTATGTTGTTGGCTTCCTCAAGCTATTTCTGATACCTATAACCCTCCATGATCTTTTTCTCAAGCGGTTAAGCTTTATATCTTGGAGAACTTGGTTCTGATACCAATTGTTATTCCTAACCGGTTACTGAGAGGGGGGTGAATCAGTAAATGCTATTTCTATTTCCAATTAAAACATGTATAAAGATTCTTGCAAGATAAACAGAATGTAAATAACCATTCACACACAGAAATAGAAATGCTCAGATCAACACATCATATGTACGTGGAAACCCTCGGTTAGAAGGGAAAAAACCACGGTGAGACAGAGCTCACAACTCCACTACTGCAGTAATAAAGGTGCCCGCGTAAGAGCTTACAAAGCACTTGCAAGAGTGCTACCCGGTAAAGGGATTTGGTAGAAGACCAGTTAAGATCTTGACTCTATTAGGAGCCGCCTTGTTAAAAGACTTTCAACATCAATCAAGATGCTACTCGGTTAAAAGATTTATACAAATAACTTGTTAGGGTTCACCCTGATAGAGGGATTTGAATATGCTTTCACAATAAAAAAGAAATGATCTTAATTGACACTCTTTGTCTGATTAGATCATACCTGTTGATCTTCCTGTTCTGCCTGGCTGTTGATGCTTTCTGCCTTTCACTTCTGTGATTGTAGCTCTTCTCTCAGAAGATATCTCTCTCTTTTGTATATTCAACAACTCTTTTCTTGCGTCCTATGACCTATATTTATGCAAAATTCATCTCAATAAAACCCTAACTCATAGAACCGCCAGGCTGTAAACCTGTCCTTAAATCATGCAACAAAGAAAAAGCTGTGGCCTGATCTTGAGTTTACCTTGAAACATCTGCATAGAAATAAAACTAACTCTTGTTAAAAAAGCTAACTCCAGTTCTAAACGGTGGATGCTCCATATATTCCGGTTTTAACTTAAACTGCTCCGCATTCACTGGTGTGGATTGATGTGCTGTTGACTGGTATCAATCTTATACTTGGTTCATCCCTTGTACGCACTATAAGACCGGTACTATGTACTATGTTCGGTCTACTGGTGCATGTACTCTGTTTTAATCTGTCGGTGCGTATAAAGTAAAGTGAGCGAACTACCGGTGTACCTTATACCGGTGGGAATGGTGTTTGCATCAATCTTCACTAATGACAACTTAAATTGGCTAACACTGTCGCAGTGTAACTAGAGAGCGTGACTGAGAAGTCACAGCATTCTACTTATTCGTATCATAAGACTGAGAGTGTGGGTGAGAAAATGAATGGGGGACGTGACTGAGAAGTCACAGCAGGTCTATTTGGTCGAGCCACAAGGCAGAGAGCGTGGGTGTGGAAAACATCTGGCATCTACGTTTTCTCCTAGTAGTGTCGGGTGTTAGAGACCCGGTGGTATTCACCTAAGCGAGAGCAGGGGCACATGTTAATACCCAGCACCTGTCGTAGATATCCAGTCGCGTGGGAAGAAGAGTTAGACTGGCACCTTGTGTAGCACTGGCCGTGAATAGCAGTGGAATGGTGACGGGCTGTGTTGAGTCCATGCGACTTGGTTACGCGCCCAGTTTGCACCAGCAGCCGGCATAACACCGGGCGCTTGGGACAACCACTCGTATTGACAACAAGTGCAAACCGTCAAACTATGTGCTACAGCAGACGTCCACCAGACCTATCAACGAAGTCAGTGGCAAGCTTCCGGATAAATTCTTGCATACACATTTGGTGAAATATCGGCAAGGGAGAAATCTGTAAGTTCAAACTTGAATATTGTCTGATATCCCTTGTGTTTACTGCATATCAATAAGAATATCTCTGCTACATTTCGCAAATTGGTTGAATGTTAATATTGGAAAGTCTCTCAGCATTAGAGTTAGTTTCAAATTCATATGTTATCTGTGCAATCGTTATGAGAAAATCTGAATATTATATTCCTTGTTTAAGTTGAAACATCCATTTAAATATGTACTCCAATACAACAAAACGTCATCAGTAAACTGTATCAAACACCTTCAGCAGAGAGGGTCAGAAATCCAAAACAGGTAGAGCTTAGATTATTACACCTTGGACTTCATGGAGGACAGTCATATCATACATTCCCATCAAATTCCTAGTATGGTTGGCTGATGGAAATATGCTATGAGATAGATCCAAAGCATTTAGGATACTTTGTTTTCAATAGGGATTATTTATGAGCATAATGCTTGATGTTAATTAATTATAAGTTTCTCTACGTGTACTTGCCATTATGTAAATTTCTTAATATTAAATATAGCTAGAAAAACTGAATCTCAAAACCCAAGCAACCAATAAAGACAGTATGTATATGTCCAGTAAGAGTCCCAAACTGGGGCTTCCTATTTTGAACCAAAACAAGGTGCTGATAAAGCCCAAAATGAAGCTTTCGAGGGTAAACAAAACAATAACTGAAAGTACACTAAGCCATATGAGAGAGTATTCTAGGTATTCCATGGCCTGAAACTTTCTATTACAAGTAATATCAACAGTATCATTAGCTTGGTGGATAGAGCATTTAGAAATTTCTACTCTCACTGAAGGATTCGGGACCTTCCCTATTGTTCTGTGGATTAACCACTTATAGGTCTTCATTAGACCTTACTTCTTTACAGGCAATGCCTTCACCCTTGTTAGTTAAGAACCTGGTTTTTCTTATATTCTCTGGTTTTTTTTTGTTTTCATAAAGAGCTGGTTTTCCTCCTTGTTTAACTTCCAAGTCTGTCTATAGAGAATTTCTGATGAGTTAACAATAACTGTTCCATTCTCTAGAAGTTTGAGAAATTTATGCATTGAGATTTCCTTCGTTACTGTTATCTGCAAAACAACATTAAAAACGATTAGTCTTTTTGTTGACTTGTAAGCACCCTCCCCTTCCCTTGGAATTTTTCCTCATTCCTAGAAACTCATATTTGCCAAAGAACTTCAGTAGAAAGTATAAGCTAAAACAGACTATAAGCTCTTTAGACAAATTGCTAATTTTTCCAAATAAGATTTAAGTCCATACAATATTATTCTTCCAACCATTAAGATTATAACAGAAAATGTTCCAAATTTGAAATTTCTTCAGCAGATATGTTTAATAGTTTCTAGTTGCCTGCACACATAGCACAGATTGGCATCATTATTCATCAGCTATAAGGTAATCTTTGCAGCAATAAGAAGCAAACTTTCTTTGGTTCTAGTATACTGTTCCAAGAGTCACAGGGTATAGCCTGCCAATCTTTATTAGGAAAAGATAAATTCCAACTGTGATTCAGATGCTCAAAGAGAGTCATTATTACTTAATGTCCTATAGAACAATTTAGCATCAGTATTATTCAGCTTAGTACAATCAGACCAAGAAATCTCATTATACCATGAATTACTTAAGAAATCAATTTTTGGAAGATTGAGGGAATTGCATGCTTATTTGAGAACAGAGTATGTTCTCCATTGGGTTGCAGGTAAGTTAAAATCACAGCTTAAAGCAGTTCAAGGTTTAAGCTGCCCATTAATAAGGATATCTCTAAGACACTTTATGCCTTTACAATTCCAGTTTCTTGCTGAATGGCCTTGCAAGAGTGCCAAGGGCTTCTCCTTATAGTATAGGCTCCACCAAATAGATCTGTTCATAATGATTTTTTAATTATAAATGATGTTATCGTTTATGAAATTTTTCTTAACGGTTTCCCAGGCCTTCCAAATGTTTTTAAAAACATTGGATCCTATTGGAGACACAGGGAAAGGAGCAGTTAGCAGTTCACCAAAAGGGAGCCCCTTCCAAGAAATGGCTTGCTTTGGAACTGAATTGCTAATGTTGTGTCTAACACTTGGATTTTCCATGGCTCTTGGCCTTAATGATCCATTTAGCAGCCAAGGCCATGCCATGAACCCTGAGGTCTTTCAACCCAAACCCTCCCCACTTCTTTTCCGTTGTACACCAATTCCATTTGAACGTGTGTGTTTGTTTTTACCCTTGCCATCTGACAAGAGGAGTTTTCAGATCTGCTTCTGAGTATCATTGATTTGGTAACCATTGAATAAACAAACAGAAGATGATACAAACTATAAGAGGAGAGGATCTTCTGGCGTTGATGTCTTCCTGCCAAAGAATTATATTGTTCCATGTACTGAGCTTACCATCTATCTTTTCTTTGATTGTCATCCACATCTTTCAGGCAAGGGTAAGAGTGAAGTGTATGCCATGATATCTCATCTGTTTAGTCGGCCCTCCCCAGCTAAATTCATACTTGGAGAACCAAGGAGGATTCTCATCTTTCCAGCTTAGCACAACTGACTTAGAGTTTGATAACTTGGCACTAGATGCCAAACAAAAGGTGTTAAGTTTAACCATCAAAGAATCCATGTTTTCATCATTCATTTCCACAAAAGGGTAGTGTCATCAGCAAATTGTAGATTCACAAGCTCTTAATTATTGGGAAGGAGAATGCCTCTGTTTTTTGGGGAGAGAGAGGAGTCTCTCAGTAGGTAATGAAGAGTATTCAAGGCAATAACAAAGAGTGAAGGAGCAAGAGAGCATCCTTGCCTGATCGACCTTTCCAACTTGAAACTCTCAAATGTGGATCCATTCACATCAACCTAAGTCTCAACATCCTTATAAAGTGTTTGGATCCAATTGTAGCAGCTGCCATGGCAGGCAAAAGCCTGAAGAGCATGGGTAAGAAGGACCATTGCATCCTCTTGTAGGCTTTCTCAAAGTTTAGGAGAAACACTCTGGTATTTTGATGGTCATCTTTGGACCAGTTCGTAGCTTCCTAGCTTGTTAAATGATTTTCTAGAATATGTCTTTCCTTAATAAAGCCTTTTTAGGTGTTATTGACAAACTTAGGGAGAATATCCAACAATCTAAGAGCAAGAATTTTTGCTAGAATTTCGTAGGGAACATTTGGTAGGGTGATAGGTCTCCAAGTTTTTTGTGAGAGATTTATCGCTCTCTATTAATTTTCCCTCCCAAACGATTTCTTTTCCTTGCTTATAAACTTGTAGTAATTCCTTACCAATCCACTCTATGTTAATTTTATAGAATTCAACTGACAACCCATCAGCATCCAGAGTTTTGTCATTGTTGAGCACTTGTATAGCTTTTTAAACTTTCTCCAAAGAAATGTCCTTATCTAGGTTTATGACATCATCATCAGACAACTTCTTTGGAATAAGAGATCTGTAAACTGTCCTCACCTCTTCACATTGCAGATCTTTGTCCTCAGAAGTAAAGAGTTTCTTCTATTGTCCAAGAACAGGTTTTTGATCTCATCTTGGCTCTGTACCACCCTGTTCTCATCACAGATTTTATTAAGTCTCTCTCTCTCTCTCTCTCTTGCTTGTTTGTATTTCAGGAGGCTGAAGAAGTATGTAGTACATTTGTCACCATTTTTAATCCAATTCTGTTGGAAAAGTTGTCATTGATGTCAATGTGTTTTGAATATTGTCATTGATATCAAAGTTTGAGAAGACGAAGTTGCCGTTGATGTCAAGAAGATGATATAAGTGACTATGGGTTTTGCTGTTTAAAGTATAATGATAGATTGATCATATTCAAGACATTAAGCGTTGCATTAATAGAGGTTCTTCAAAATCACCTACATTTGTAATCACACTCAAGAATGATAAAGCTTATATGTCAAAATATTGTCATTAAGATTGAAGATGGATGTGGAAATGTTCAATGTGTTTGGAATATTGTGAATCGGACTAATTTTCTGATTAAAATTGAAGACAGATTTCATTATGGCAGTTTTGAGTTTAAGGTTGTAGAATCCACAAATGCACAACATTTGAATATAAATGCTTGTTGACTTTATCATAAGAGATGATAGAAAAATGCAGCAACGAGATTATACTGCAATTAAATGTAGCAAAGGCAGCAATGGTCATTAAGATTAAATCAGAAACTATTTATTCCTGATGCAGGTGCCGACCCATGCAGAAGATACAAGATACATTTGGTATTTATTTTGAGGTCTTGAAGAAAAAATTTAAAGCATTAATATGGCAGACTCCTGCTATGAGCCCATCTTGTTGAGAACAACAAACAGGCCAACTCCCTTGATTTACCTTTCGGGAATGAGAAATTAAAATTAAATAAATTAAATAAATTAAATTCAAATAAAGAAGGCGGATCCCATATGAAGAATTGCCTGCTCTTGAGGGATAAGATGAAGATATATATGAAAGATGTTTTTTGTGAAAAGAAGGTGGAAAAACAGAAAGGTATCAACCATTATTTATTTCAGATCTAGAGCAGATTTATGAATGACCAAGTGCAGATTTGAGTAAAGACTATTGCAGATATAAATTGGACTTGGGTGCAGATTTGAGAAGTATGTGACAGCATTTTTTTGGGAGTATTCTTCAGGATTTTGCAAGCAGCTATTTGGCGATTTCACGAGTATTTTGTTGGGTGAAGTATAAAGTAAATATTATATATATACACCAGCAAGTTAGTGTGGTGGGTTTTCCAAAGACAAATAAGTATGGAATGAAAAAAGGAAGATCTGTGTGCGATCTGTTTGGAAGAGTTTCCTCTGGGAAGCTACTACTATTTGGAGGAGGTCTGATTTGGTGAGGAGTTGTGTACATTATAAAAGGTCACTTACATTCATGAAGCAATTTCCTTGCGAAGAGGAGACTTGAGCTGATTCTAAGCAGATTATGTAAATAAAGAGATGCATTGATATATAGCAGCGACTGATATGTTTAAATATGCAGTGCCAAGGGAAACATGAATCAAAATGATAAGGCTGACTTCATATATGATTATAGCGTGAAGTAATGTTCATTTTGGCCAACTTTCTTATCAACAATTAAGTTTTGTGATAAAAGTTCAACCAGGCAGTGCTGAATTGAAAGATTAGGCCAACTTCATTAGTTAGCAAAACGTAGTAAACAAATGATAAAACATCCTTTAGATAAGGCCGACTTATAAAGCATTATAATCTTTGAATAGAAACCTCTCATTGGCATTAGATGAGGATGATATAAAAATAAATAAATTTGGAGTTAGAATGTAAAGTTTGAAAATGAAATTGCATGCAGTTAAAAGAAAATCAAAAGGGAATATATATGAAGATATAAAGAGGTGTATGAAGTAGTCTTATATAAATGTAAGAGAAGACTATATTGCAGAATTATAAAAGAAATTTGGAGCAGATATAAAAGAAGAGAAATGGCAGATATATGAGTTAAATTATGGCAGGGTTATAAGCCGCATTGAAGCATTTTTTTTGAACAGATTTGTGCAGGAGCTGAATCAGATTTGAAGCAGACCTTGTGTCTGATTAGAAGCAAAAAATTGGAGCTGGTTCTGAATCAAATATTGAGCAATCATAAGGTAGTTGTAAGAGCAGATTTGGGGTAGATATTGGATCAGATTTGTGGAGAGAAATATTATCCATCATCTGTTGTAGAAGCAACATGCAAGGTAGAAAACTGAATGAGGGGTTGGTGCCTCTAGTGAGTTGGTTCTCACAAAGTGATTCTAGGGGTGTGTGCCTACAAATTTAGAACTGAGAGTTGATCCTTCCAGTGGGTTGGTGCTTACAAACTAAGTTACGGCTTGGTGCCTACAAACATTGCAAAGGAAGAATTATATAAAAGCATTGGTTTGCCATGGTTTTCTCCCGTTAGGGTTTCCACATAAGACATTGTGTTATTGTGTTCTTATGTTCATGATTGTTGAAAGTTAGTGAATAATGCTATTGTGATTTATGAAGTTTCAATTGGTAAAATTTATTTTTATATTGATTCACTCCTCCTCTCTCAGTGTAATCACGTTCTCTTCAAATTCAATTTAGCTCCGAGTCTCATTGCTTGCACTTTTGGGTTTTGCTGTCTTCTCAATGCATTTTTTAACCTGAATAGATCATCATTAACATTTGGGTTGGAAGGGTCATCTTACATACATTTTTTCAGTCTCAAGGAACTTATCATTAAGATCAATTTCTATTTTCCCATTGTCCACAGCCTTCATTTTATTCACGGTTTGAAAGATGACTTTCCAGCTATTGTTATTTTGTTCGCATCTTTTAATAGCTGTTCTATCTTTTAACATCCATTGGTTAGTTTGTCTCAACATAAGAACTGCATTGCGGTAATCTTCATTTTTCAACAGATTGACAGTGAGCAAGAAGTTGTCAGCATTGCCAGATATTCTCTTATTATCTTTGTTAATCAACATCTCTGCATTAATGGGTGGTGGTCAGAAAGGGTGAAAGGATTTATTTCGATTCCACTCCCATCCTCAAAAATTTGTTTAATTGAAGAAGTCTTTGTTCACATAGAATCTATCAATCCTGCTGTATATCCTTTCCAGACCTTGTTGATAATTGCACGTGGTAAACGATATGGTCTTGATGATCTTGATGTTTTCTTTCTTCCCTTTCTAGGGTTGAAATAGGTTAAGCTTCGATTTCGTCCTAGACCAGAAAAGAGCTCATTGCCTTTCCACTCCATTTTATTGCCTCCTTTTTTGTCTCTTGATGCTCTATCACGCCAAACTCACCTCCTAGAATCTAAGTGATATCTTGCATATTATACAACCATTTCCGTAATTTAGTTCTTTCTCTATAATCAATAGGTAGGTATTTGGAGCAGAGACCAAAAGTATTTTACTCTATCAATTACAACCCACACAACTCTACTACATGAGGAGGCACCATACTCCTTGACATATTAGGCCCATTTATTATATAACAGAATACCAAATCTCCCTTTACCCTTCTCATGCATGGTTGAAAACTGTGAGGAATCATTCCAGATACATTTGAGGTTAATCTCCAAAGCGGAATAACTTGCTTTTACTTCTTTTAAGAAAATGACATCATTGTTCTTAACTGGTTGAAAATTCTTTTCACAATGTATAACCTGTCAGGGGATTCAAGACTTCTGACATTGCATGAGATGCAATGAAATCCCATAGCAACAATCATTCAGATGTGTCCATACCGACCCTAAATCTGTCAAAACATTTAGGGATGCCACCTTCTGTCTCTTTTCTTTAAGAGATAGGGCTAGGGGATTCCATTGTCCTATATTTCCTCTTGTGAACACCTTAAATTAAGTCTGCAATAACCTACTAGGAGGATCTTGTAAAGTTGCACCCAATCGGTAATCTTCAAACTAGGTTTTCCATCCGTGCCTTCAATAAAAACCAATGCCATAGCATCCCGAATGCAATGGCTGGTATCAGAGAGGTCCTTCAAATTAACAAATTCATTAGTTCCATCACAAGTATCAAATTGCAAACCTTCATTTATGTCTGGGCATGGGGCAAATTCCTTTCCCTGCTCGGGCTGAATTAAGGATTGCTTTTACCTAGTATCAATATGGTACATTGCTGCTATGTAGCATGCACCTTACCATTTCTATAACAGTTTTATTTTTTCATTCCACAACCCTAATTTGTTGTGGACTGTATAGAGAAGTATATTGCTTGTGTGTACTATATACAACTAGATTTATTGTATATTGTATACAACTAGATTTATTGAAGCCATAACTACAAATCTACATGTATAGCTAACATAAAAAGATTGATAGAAGATATTAGAATATGTTGACAAAGAGAGTTAGAATGTGCACAGTATTGGTCGAAGCTAAGTTGCGAGTGGATTTGATTGGGTTAGTTGTATTTTTGTAAAAAGGAAAGGCTTGCTCCAATTTGTCAATCTCCATCTAGATGATCAAGTAGACTGTGATTGAGGAGGACCGCTAGTTGATAATGTCCCCTTTCTAAAGTAGGATTTAATGATAAATAATAATTAAGAAAATTAAAATATAAAAAAAAATAATAATAATAAAATATAATTGCTAAATTTTAATGAAAGGTCAAGGGGCATGTAGTGAAGAGTTGTGACTCACTCAACATAAGATATAAAAGGGAGGATTTCATTTGAAAGGGGACATGGATGGAGCAAGGAAAATTGGAAGATGAAATATGGAATAATCAGGTTGGAATTGGCGAAGAATTCAGAAATAAACCCGAATTAGAAATAAAGAGTAGCAATTAAGATTAGTTAAGGAGCAATTAAAAAGTGGAAGAGAGGTCACTGTTGGGAAGAAATATTAGAAATTGTAGAGTGCATTTCAAGGAGCAAGAGTTTATATAAGACTTACATTTGCAGATCTGCAAAGGAGAAGATAAAAGGGAAGATCATCAAAGAAAGATTGAAGGCATAATTGTAAGAAGAGTTTATAGCAGAACTGTATGGAGAGTATATGCAGATATAAAGGAGGAATATCTGCAGATATAAAAGAATATGCTGATGCAAATTGAGAAGGAAAGTTTATATATATTTAAAGGAGAAGTATAAAGAGAAGACATAGTTTGAAGGTGTGAATCAAGAAAGAATTAATGGAGAAGAAAGAATAAAGAAGTATCTCCATCAAAAGACAAAGGGTTGTAATGATGAAGGGCCGTGACTCTTTCAAAAGGTGGTAGTTATGAAAGGTTGTGACTCTTTCAAAGGGCATAAAGAATGAAGGGTCATGACTCTCTTGAAAGGTTGTAATAATGACAGGTTATGACTCTCCTATCATGAAGATATAAATAGGAGGGATAGTCATTTGTTGAAGGCATGGAAGAAGGGATCATCATAAGGAAGTGATCATACTAAATTTTGTTGTAAGATAGAAGACAGTTCGTCTCTTCATAAAGGAGAGACAGCATAAGAATTAAGGAAGGATTAATGGAAGAAGAAGGAAGGGGAAGAGAATAAGGAAGTAACTTCCAAAGGGGCAGCAATAATGAAGGGCTGTGACCCTTTTGAAGGGTGGTAATTGTGAAAGGGTGTGACCATTGCAAGGGCAGATATGGTGAAGCAATGTGACTCTTCCTCACATTGAAAGGTACAAGGAGGAGAAGGTTTCATTGGAGAAGGGCATACTAGGGAGATAAAGTTGGGGAATAATATATTATCCTCAAAGGCCACAATGGAAAGTGGCGACTCAATTCTTATGAAAGGTGGTGACCCTTTCACCAATACTATATAAAGGAGAAATCATTCAAAGTATTCAAGGATTAATTATCTATCATCACCTCACCAATACATCAAATTTGAATGAACTCAATCATTAATCCTCAATCTATGAATTCCACTTTCAATCAATCATCATTCACTAACATATCAAATCATCAAATCAAAGGAAATCATTCTATCATTCATCAAACGTCAATTGGGAATCAAGCAAGCAGACCTGCAATCAATTCTTCAGTTAATTTAATCAGTCAATATTAATCATTCAATCATCAGAACATGAGAGAAGGAAAAACATCGCTAATAGGGAAGAACTTATATCAGTTAACTTACATAATCGACAATATCTGGTATGAATATCTAGATATGTGTATACAGCATAATTAATCTATCTGTGACTACTTTTTCTGTGACATGTGCATTCAGTTCACACTTATAAAGGACTGCTATATTATTCACAGACATACATAGTGATATATTTCTGACGCTAAATACATTGTTGATTATACTTATCAGCCATAGCATAATAAATACATTTTTGATTCATTATCTATGACTTAGTTTAATATATGAACATATGGAATATGTGATTTGGATAAGATACTCTATTTGTCTAAGTTGCTGAATTGTGGGACTTTTCTGGGCGATTCTGGGTATGAAGTACCAGAATCGGATTTTGAAACAAATCTCCTGTGGGTAAACATCTGGGATTGTGTTTTTAAACATTGAAATGTTTAGTGATTCTAGTTTGATCTTTTAGATATTTTGAAGAGCTAGACTGCTTATTAGCGAACTCTTAACTTATCTATCATGAGATTCTGGCTTGATCTTTTGATACAGAAACCTGAATTTAAATTAGAGTGATACGTTTCAAAATTTGAATTTTGTAATGGTTTTGTTTAGCGTATTAGTATATGACATTCTAAACTTAATTCTATTTTTTAGCTGCATATACACACATATACGCACATACACATAGACATACACATATATATACATACATACATATATATATATATATATATATATATATATATATATATATATATATATATACATATATATATATATATATATATATATATATATACATATATATATATATATATATATATATATATATATATATATATATTTGTATGAACGTACCAAAAATGTACCCAACCCCCCGAAAAAATTTCTGCCGTACTGGCATTTCGTACCCACGCACATATACCCATATTTGTTCCCATTCCTGATTCAACAACTTAGATATTTGTTTTTATCTCTGACTGCTGTAATTAGCCATGGTGGAAGAAAATGGGGGTTTTACAATTGGGAAAACGACGATGAGGTCATCTTCTAAGCACGCCACCTCATGGTTGTGATAGGGAGTCCCCATGGGGCTAAAGGGGGACAAGGTGGACTGCCTTCGGGCTTAGGAAGGATAGACTTTTGGGGCACCCATTTGCGAATGCTCCTCACAATCTCTATCATGGTAAGAAGAGGGAAAATGGCGATAGGACCCCACATTGGTTGTGTCGCCTCATATGTATGGCATGGGCAACACGAGGCCAAAGAGGGATGGTGCATCCGCTCTTGGGTCTAGGGAAGGAAGTTTCTGGGGCATCTTATCAAGTCATCATACCTTATCGCCTCTATAGTTGAATCACTTTAAAATTGATTTTTACAAACAATTGATTTGATCTATATCTTTCATATATGTTTATTTGCAAGGCCTCAATCAAAGTGAAAGGTATCTCTAAATCCTATTTGTTTGATAAAAATTGTAAATCTAAGGCACATTCAGGTACTCATAATTTTGGGACATTACATTCCACAACCCTAGTTTGTTGTGGAGTGTATAGAGTAGTATATTGCCTGTGTATACTATATAAAACTAGATTTATTGTATACTGTATACAACTAGATTTATTCAAGCCATAACTACAAATCTACATGTATAGCTAATATAGAAAGATTGACAGAAGATAGTAGAATGTGTAATTAACAGAGACAGTTAGAATGAGTGCACGTTATTGGTCGAAGCTAAGTTGCGAGTGAATTTGATTGAATTAGTTGTATTCTTGTAAAAGGGAAAGGCTTTCTCCAATTTGTCAATCTCCATCTAGATGATTGAGGATTGCTAGTTGATAGCGAGGGTAGATAGATAAGCGTAGAATTGTAGTAGTTGATGACTTGGGGATACAGGGGATTCCTAGGAAGAAGGTATAGTGACCCTATGGGCATTGTAGAAACCCAACCTTAGGTAGTTTGTACCATAGAACATAAGGTTAGAGCTATATGATGTTAGATCTAGAATAACCTGCAAGACATTAAGATTTTTCAAACCTTTATTCTAAATTAACAAAAAATAACTTCAAACATAGTTATGAGAATTGGACTTGGCAAGGATGACTTGACTTGGGACTTAGCGAAAAAACTTGGTGCAGATTCAACAAAGAAAAAAAAACCAATAAATTTAGAGACTTTTAAGGATTTAAAACTTGTTTCATGCACCCTTTATTAAATAAACCTTAAAGACTCAATAACATCCTCAAATAGAAGCTAGTTTGATCACATACACAAGTATGCATCAATAACATAAGTATAAATAAAAATTGTAGCTTAAGGAAATAACACAGATATATAAATTTTTCCAAATGCATACAAAACTCATGGAATATGAAATCCATGATGCCAAATGTTCTGAAGAAGTATCAAACAAAAACTAAAAGTCTATGACTCAGCTTCTCAGAGGAGTTTTCATCCTTTCTATGCAGGCATCTAATGTAAGTCATGGATGATGTAGCAGCCATAATTTTTTTATAAACTATGAATATGTAGAGATTTGCAATGAGGGATATGTATTATGTAGATTTTTATGATCATAATTCATCATTGGCCTATTATTTGCATAGACATAGTTTGATGTGGGTTTAGGGGGAACACCAAAATGAGCTTGAGGGTAGCACCCCTCGCCGAGATTTGACGGTGATAGAGAGGGATAGGTCTATATCTCGGGGTAGAGAGGAGAGAGTGAGATAGAGAGAGGTAGAGAGAGGGGATGTACAAAGAGTGGTAGGGAGAGAGATAGGTCTAGAGTTCAAGGCAAATGAAGTGAGTGAGATAGAGAGAGTGAGAGAATGCTGATAGGATCCTGCTGATTATTGAAATTTGCTGAAATTGAAATTCAACTAAGTCCGAAAATTTATAAGATCTTCTAAAACTTAGAATTTGCACTATAACGATCTTCTAAAACTTAGAATTTAAAGTCTGAAAAAATTCCTCGGGAGGTGGCAGATTCCACCACCCCCTAAGGATTCATAATCCTTGATCACCTCCAAATTCTGCCTAGGCATGGAGATGAGAAGTTTGCAGCTATGAAGGGTGGGGTTGAGAAGATAAATCCAAGATGCCAAGTTGAGGAGCTAGGGGAATTTCAAACTAAGAATTGAACAAGACAAATCCAGGAGTTTGAGCTAAGTGAAGTCAAGGAAAATCCTTGAAGGGTGGTGGATTCCATCACCCTCCAAAAAATCATTATCCTCTAGACTCCCTAAATTCCGCCTTGTAGGAAAGGTGATGGAAACATGCACCAAGTCTTCCAATTTGTGTTATGAGGAATGAAAACAAAAGAGTGGAGAATATAAGGAACAAATCCAAGGTTGAGAAAGTTAATAATCCTCACACCACTCTAAATTCCGCCATGAACTAATTGGCTGCTCTCTAATTTCTGAGTTCCACAATGAGAAAATTGAGAGAAAATGAATATCAAAATATGGAAATGACAAAAGGAAATCAGGTATTGACTGAATGCAATAGGAAAAGACAGCGAGTTTGAAAAGTTAAAAGAGAAAATTCCTTGAGGGATGGCGGATTCCGCCACCCCCCAAGGATTCACAATCCTCAAGCAACATCAAATTCCGCCTTAGGATAATATCTTGTTCAAAACTTGTCTTGGAGTTAGAATGAAAGTGAAATGAAAATGGTAAAAAGCAGGCAAGTAGATGGAAAAAATCAGACCAAAGGTATTGAACAAGATTGAATTTAAATTTGAGAAAAACTAATAGCCCAAAGGAAATTCCTTGAACGATGGCAGATTATGCCATCCTCCAAGGATACTTAATCCTCTACTATGCCTAAATTCCGCCAGAATTAAAGAGGATAGAAGGGGGAAAGTGAATTTGCGATCTGGTCAATGATTAATGTTAGAAACATACAATTGCCATACTCTAAGATGTTCCTTTCCCTGCTTTTAATGTTAAAAGTCTTGAAAGTTATTATTTTGATTATGGTGATCTAGGAAAGACAACTTGTTTGTGGATTGATCATCAACCTTATGAATTACCTCAATTGTTGATCTTACTCGATAATTTCCTGAATTTGAGAATGAGGTGACAATTTTTTCGGAGTACAAGGATAAATTTGCAAAACTGAGAACCATCACACAATCCTTGTTGCTCTTAAACATTTTGAGAAACCATGTTAGATCATGTGTAAATATCTATCTTTTGAGTGTCCTCCCTTTAAGAGTCTTGTACATAGAGTAGGTTTGTCTTGAACCATTTGGTTCAAGAGGGTTAGAGTAGGTTTCCCTTCCGTTGGTTTTAGCTTAGTTGCTTTGCTGAGCGTAGAGAGTAATTTGCCTTGAGTCAGTTGACTTGAGATTTGTTTGAGGGGCTCAGGTATTTTTTTAGTTTTCTTTAGAGAGTCGGTTTGTAAGTTTGCCATTAGTCATTTGACCCAAGTAGTTGTTTTCTTTAGTTTAGGCATCTTCTTTGATTAGCTTAGTTTGAGGTATCCCATTTTGTGAGAAGGGCGAGGTATCATACAACACACTGGTATTGTTTCCATTAGATTTGTTTGGTTTATTTCTTGGATATCTCTCTGTGAGGCTCTCATGAATTGGAGATTGTTCCTAATAGTCTTATCTTTCAAAAAGGATTTGTACTAAATTTGGATGGAGTCATAATTTTGTTTTGAGTACCTAAGTCTTTTGATTACAACATTTGACTCACACTTAATTGCTCTGAGTTCTTTGGGAGTTCTCAAGGTGAAGTTGGAATTAGTGAAAATTATACGCCTTCTTCAATGCCATTGTGGTTTTTCCAAACCCACTACAAGCTTCACTACTTGTAAGCCAAAGTAAAAGATCGAAAAGGAAAGAAAAACTATATCAAAAGAAAAGAAATAAAAGCAAAAGAGAAAAGAGAAAGAATGAAAGAAAATTAAAGGCAATTTGGCTCAGGGTGTGTGAATATCTCTACTGGTGCTACTCATTAAAAAATCACTAAAAGTAGAGCAATGTTTGTAGTGGAACCACAACGATAACCTTGTCGGGGTTATGGATGCTTGACTGGGACTGAGGCTCTATCCAAGATGCTTTTGGAGTTTGGATATCAAAAATAGGTAAGTCCAATGGATCCAAGAAGCTTTCCATGTTCTTGTTGAGAGGGGAATAAATACACTTGCGCACATGTGAGTAATCGAGGATGAAGGCTTTTAGCCCAATTCATGGTTTCTTCCATTTTGAGTGCATTTTCTAGTTGTTTGATAGGTGAAAATGGATATGATCAAAGGTTTTTGGTTCCAAGCAAGTTTTATCCTTCAAATGTTCATGAACATTTCTTTGGGTGGGTGCTAGATGTTGTGAGGTTTTCACACCATCACCCCATTGCAAAAGGGGATCCCCTCTTTTTGCTTTAGCAGTAGGAGTGGTTGTCTTAGTCGGTAGCAATTTTCAAGTCTCCAAGACAAAAAGATGAGTTTGGGCAACTTTGGCATGCTAGGAAGTCAAGTCTATCAGGGATATGGGTGAGAGCCGAGCTAAGCTAGTCGAGGATATGGAGTTGAAACCAAGTGATTTGTGATGAAGCGAATCATAATAGGTTTTGAAAATCCTTGTTCCAGCTTCAATTTGACCTTACAAAGCTAGGAAAGGTTGTGGGAGGTAACACTGTTGAAGGCGCGTCGAATTCTGAAATTTGGCGCAGTCTGGAATTTTTTGAAAACTCCCAAAATCTAGAATCTTTATTATAACTCTTATGAAGATGAAACCTATCTCAAACATCCTAATAGTATTTATAAAAAAGATAACTTAAAGTATAATAATTTATACTTAAATATTATATTTTATATAAATCCTCTCACCCTCTGAGCTAAAAAAACTGACTTGTAGAATTTGGGAGTTAACTTGTAAATAAAAAATCTTAGGATTAGGTTGGAATCCGACCATGTCCTAGGATTCCAATCCTCTGACCACCCAAAATTTTGCCCCTTGCAAAAACGAGTTTCAAGTGCGAAGTCTTGAAAAAAATAGTGAAGGAAAATACAAAAATACTGTTTTTGAGGTGAAGTAGTGAACCATAGAAGAATCCTTAGAAGGTGGGGGAATCCGCCACCCTCCAAGGGGTTGGATTTTTGCCCCCTTTAATCATGAGCAATTCAAGCTTTAGTTTGATCAAATGTGAAGTAAGATCAATTCTTAAGAAGAGACAATGAAGTTTGGAACAAGAAAAATTTCCTTGGGAGGTGGTGGATTCCGCCACCCTACATAATCCTTGATTACCTCCAAATTCTGCCTAGGCATGGAGATGAGAAGTTTGGAGCTGTGAAGGGTGAGCTTGAGAAGATAAATCCAAGATGCCAAGTTGAGGAGCTAGGGGAATTTCAAACTAAGAATTGAGCAAGACAAATCCAAGAGTTTGAGCTAAGTGAAATCAAGGAAAATCCTTGAAGGGTGGCGGATTCTGCCACCCTCCAAGGAATCATTATCTTCTAGACTCCCTAAACTCTGTCTTGTAGGAAAGGTGGTGGAAACATTCTCTAAGTCTTCCAATTTATGTTATGAGGATTGAAAATAAAAGAGTGGAGAGTATAAGGAACAAATCCAAGGTTGAGAAAGTTAATAATCCTCGCACCACTCTAAATTCCGCCATGAACCTATTGGCTGCTCTCTGCTTTCTGAGTTCCACAATGAGAAAATTGAGAGAAAATGAATATCAAAATATGGAAATGACAAAAGGAAATCAGGTATTGACCGAATGCAATAGGAAAAGACAGTGAGTTTGAAAAGTGAAAAGAGGAAATTGCTTGAGGGATGGTGGATTCCGCCACCCCCCAAGGATTGACAATCCTCAAGCAACATCAAATTCTTCCTTAGGATAATATCTTGTTCAAAACTTGTCTTGGAGTTCGAATGAAAGTGAAATGAAAATGGTAAAATGCTGGCAAGTAGATGGAAAAAATCAGACCAAAGTAATTGAACAAGATTGAATTTAAATTTGAAAAAAACTAAAAGCCCAAAGGAAATTCCTTAAGGATGGTGGATTCTGCCATCCTCCAAGGATACTTAATCCTGTACCATGCCTAAATTCCGCTCAGAATTAAAGAGGACAGAAGGGGGAAAGGAAAGGTGCGATTTGGTCAATGATTAATGTTAGAAACATACAATTGCCATCCTCTAACATGTCGGCCTGCATAAGGAAGAGAAAAGGATTAATTAACATGTTTTAATTGGCCAAGAAGGGACCAAGTCGGCCTATATGAAGACATATCTTTTCAAGTTGGCTATCACCTATATAAGGAAGGAATGAAGAGTCATTTTCACCATCAAACAAAAACAAATTCACCTCTTGATTAGCAGCGAAATATCTCTTCCAAGGCAGAAAACTATCATGAAGAGGGAGTGAATTACCTTGGAGTGGAGTAAATCATCTTGATTAGCAGTGAATTATCTCAAGAAGCACCGAACTATTGTCTTGAAGGAGTAGATTACCTTGAGGAGGAAGCAAACTATCTTGAGAGAGCAACAATTTTGAACATTTGAAGCAGATTTTCTCCAAAAAATCAGAGAAAAGGGTGATAAGAAAAGTGAAATCTGGGCATGACATTCATTGAAAAACATATGTATTTTCCAGATTTTAAGAGAAATTCATATCAACTTGCATGATTAAGATCATTTTATCAATAAAATAAAAAAACTTGGGATTTGCAAGAAGAAAGGGAAGTTGATCTTGAACTTGAGAAAATCCATTTTTGTTTCCTTGTTTTGATGTCGATGCAATCCTATTTCATGAAAATTCTAAGATTTCTTTTATGTTTTCTTATCCATTTTGTGAGCTTAATGCATTTTCTCCTTTGTTTCTTAAGGAAAATATGGAGCAAGGAGAGGCTTAGAAAGCAAAAGAAGGAGATGATGGAAAGTCAAGCTCAAGGACTTCAAATGAGAGGAGATTCAAATCAGATTATCAAAGTGCAAATTCAGACAAGATCAAAGTGGAGTTCAAGAAAGTAAAGAACAAGGAGAAAGAAAAATCAAAGAAAATTTTCATCAACTTGAATTTCCTCCAAAAATCCAAGTTCATTTTGAGGAATCCAACCACATGAATTCATCACTTCAAGAAGTTCAAACATCAAGTTTGCAAGTACAAGCAAGTTCAAGACCATGGCAATGAGAAAATTTCCAAGAACAAAGATGGAGAAAATTTGAGATGAGGCAATTTCTGAAAATGCCATCACAATCGAGGGCTTGGCAATGTTGAGTATCAAGAGAAATTTTCTCATCACAAAGATTGATCAAGTCTATAGGATAAGGATGCTAAGGTGGTGCCCACTTGTCTTCTACCAATCAAAAAACTCCAGTTACACATGTCCAAGCACATCCAATCATATTATGCCAAGTGTACAATTTTCTCGTTGGCTCTCAAAAGCATTGTAATTTTCTTATTGGCCCACAAAGTGGTGCCTTCATGTAATTGGTTGATAGCGTGGCAACCCTAATTAGGGTTTGTAATGGGTAAATCATGGCCCTTCATTGTAATTGAACAACTATAAAAGGCCAAGACCTTCTCATTTGTAAAGAGTTAGACGGTAGAATCATTAGAGAAGAAGTTTAGTTAGCTAGTAGTGGAAGTAGAGTAGGAGACTTTGTTGAAATTGTTGCTATAATGCTATCAAAGTAATTGATGATTCATTGTTGGTCTTCATGGTTGATTACTTAATGTTGCTTTGAAGTATTGCATAGTTTCTTCAATTCATCATTTTGGATTTTATTTCACGTTAAGTAGAAGTAGAAGTAGATGAATGGAAGATATTGATGAATGGTGATTAATGGTGAAGCTAGTGTCCATAACTTTTGGTACTTGCTGATAGTAACAGTGCAAGGGTTAGATCTGGGCCTAAATTGCAAGTGTTTAACTTGTATTGGAGATGCTCATTTAGATTGCGCCTTCATAGGGTATTTGGATGAGCATTGACAATGTGAAAATCATTCCTACATCCATAGAAGATAGCACCCTCCTATGCGTAGTTGATTTGGCGAAGATAGGATTGGTTAGAGGCTCACCCCATCATCAACATTATCATATATTCTTAGAATTAGATAGCTTTTGTTTCCTTTGCAAGTTATTTGGTTGGAAGCTAAGTTACCGATTTGGGTGCGGATTCAGATGCGGATGCGCGAAATTTTTTTCTAGGGGATGCAGATGCGTTTGGATGCGTGTATATATATATATATATAATTATATATAATATATATATTATATATAATATATATAAATTTATAATATATATCATATATGATTAATATATAAATGATAAATATACTAGATAATAAATATATTTTTATAAAAAATCTAATTTAAATATTTTTTAATATGAAACTCTAATATATTTTATAAAAACATTTAAAAAAATCAACATTGTTTAAATATTAAACATATAAAGATATCAAATTTCATTTAAATAAACAAGAATTATAATAAATATTAAAAACCAAACACTGTCGTGTAAACACACCATTGTTGATGCTTTGACTTGAGCCCTTGATAGTATAATGGACGGAGATAGCGAAGCAAAGCCGACAGCATGACAAGTATGGGGGTAAATACCGCCGTCAGTAGCCAATATGGGTGGAGAATGTGACAACCAGTGTGACAATGCAACGCTCAGCTCGGAATGGGAGATCAGAGAGAGCTCGAAAGGATTCAAACATAGGGATAGGGTTGGCTTAGACACATTTATTAGCTTTGATTTGTCTTGTTTGAGTAAACAATGTCCACACACAAACGACTTAGATTTTTATGGGTATAAAAAATATTTCAATTTTTTTCTGCATTCAAAGAAACCCAACAAACCCAAAAATTTGTTTATACGTCTGAAGACCCACAGATGTGCTTGGGTGCCATGTGGATGCCACTGGGAAGTGCATCCTGGGCCCCCAGATGCACTGTGATTACGCATCACATCGCATCCGGGGGGCCCAAGATGCACTTCCGAGAGGCATCCACAGGGAACCCGGCTTCGCCTTTGCATCCGTACGCCTCCGCCTCCGCCTCAAGGCCTAGGAGCTATGCATCGGTATCTTAGGTTGGAAGTTATTGAAGTTGTTAAATTAGTTGACATCCATTGAATGAACAATGTAAGTCCCTTTATGATAACCAACATATCACATCATAAAAACTGAGTGAAGTCCACAATTAAGAAGGAACCTTGAGGTTGTCTCATTTGATCACATAGTTCATCTACATTGTTTAGCATATGAACACCCTAATTTAAGAGAGAATTGGAAATTTGGTATTTCATCTTGGAATGCTAAGTATTCGATTTTGTATGCTGTAGTGGAACACAACTCACATCAACAGGTCTGTCTTTCTATTGTGTTGATTGTTGCTATTTCTTTATATTTTCCATTGAGTGAGTGGATTGATATGTTAAGACTGTGGACTTGGACATCCTTCAAATGGGACCTTTCCATTGTGTATTTATATGCTCAAGTTTTGATCATTTCTCAAATTTCTCTTGCTTTCTTGATCATTTTTTCCTTCTTATGAAATTGGCAACAAATTAATTAAAGGTTAATTTGTTGTTGGAGTTTTCTCTGGATTCTTTTACTATGCCTTTTATTTCTCATCATCATCTTTAAGCACACAAACCATCCAAAGCATTTCAATAAGTCTTTGTTAGCTGATCATGTTATCCTAACTTTCTGTAAGGAAAAATAAATCACACCAAATCTGTTCATTGTGTTTAATGTTAAATTTGGACCAACAGGGGCCTCAAACTAAGGCAAACAGATGCATCCAAAGAAAATACTTTCTAATATGGGCCCCCAATCAACACCCTTTGATTTTGAAAAGATTTATCTGTACACAATCTGGATTACAAAATTATAAAAATCACTGGAGTGAAATCTGTAATATCCCTCCTAATAAGAGAATATAAATAAAAGATAAATATCAAAGATAAAATAATACTAGTAATAAAAAAGATAATATAATAATAAAGTAAATGAAACGACTTCATAAAGCAGTTGAATATCTCCCCATGAAAGGATATCCAAAAGTATGATTACCTTATGCTATGTGACATTGTTAATTAATATAATCTAATCAATAATACTAATCTATCATTTATGAATATTAAGTATTGGTACCAGGAACACCGACTAATCATTGATAGAGGAATGTCGATTATAATAATAACTAAGCCATTACTTTGACATGGCTTACACATCAGCAAATAGCTGTCTAAATATATTAAAATCAATTGTAAATATCATGACAAAGGGGCAAGCATCGATCAATGTTAAAGACCAATATTAATGGTTAAGACTGCAACTGTGTACAATCTGCTATTGTCCCATCTATCAATATCGATTAAGGGTGAAGGTTGATAACGGAGTAGTTAAGCAATGATCAGAGGTACTAAGTCAAGTAGCTTGCATAATAATCGATAAGTATGATCAAACATATCGTAGGAGACCAAATTGTTATGTTGGTAATCCATATCTTAGTAACAGTTACTAATAAACTAAAGATTTAATATACTTGAACAATACCGTGAAGAGACGCAATGTCGGTAATGACTACTGGTTGGAATGGAAGGGTGTGATGACTATTCCTAACAGCACCAAACTGGAAAACTACCATTAGTAAGACTATAAGGGGACTCATTAAGGGAAATAACAAATGGATATTTATAGTGAAAGGATATGATTACTTAAGGGGAGATGTCTTAATATAGAGACATACCACTAGAAAGGTGACTCCCAATATAGTTTATATGGGAGTCAAATCCACTTCAGCAAAAAGGAGGAAGATATAATATATGAGGAAGAGCTCAGAAACGAATGTATAGATATATGGAATGAATTATATTTATTACCGGCAAATATCTTGTGACAGCAAATTAGCATGCTGTAACTTATCAATGAAACAATACTGATCCACAAGATTAGGAAATAGGGGAACCATATATATATATATATATATATAATGAATCAGAAATATATATATGAACTAATATGTACAACATTTATATATATATAACAACAAAATCAGGATTATAAATATATGTCTATATAGGTTACATAACATTTATGATAATAGAAGTGAAATCAGAATTACATGTACAGATTATGTATAAATATATGGTAATGAGAATGAGTAGATAGAACAAATGTTCCTATGCTCAGATCCTGTTGTTACTTCAGTACTAAGAAGGGAAGGGCTGAGGCAGCCAAAGAGGGGCAGTCTAAATCCAATAGGATAGCTCCCAAGATAGGGTGGGGACCAGCGTTCTCTTTAGCCTTGAGGGCTTGAGCCCGAGACAGGTTAAAGGCTGGATCTGTAAACTTTGAGGGAGCCTATCAATGGTCTCTAAGCGCTTTGGATCACCTCCAATATCTTCTCCCTTTTTGAACCAAAGTAATGACAAGATAAGATTTGATAGTAGAGTACTATGCATGGTACCAGGAACCGAATTGCTTAATATGTTTAATAAATGAACAATCTTCTCTACTTTACCATGTAATAATATAGACATATCTTTGTCAGATTAGCTGAGGACATAAGAATACTGAATTTGGGTTAATTCTGGTAATAATTGAATCTAGACCTAGAATGGGACATTACAAAATCATTGAAGAAATCCATAATCAACATAAAATGCAGAATAAAATGCAAATCATGCATGTCTATAAAATACGATTGCTACATGTATCACTTCTTTTCTCCCTTGAGAAACAAATCAACACATTGAAAGTTTTTTCATTAAAGGAAGCTTCTGGGGAAAGATTAGTTGGAAACACGTGTCACACTTTTGGACTCTAAACAAAAATACTCAATGGGAAATAAACCTAGCACTAAGAGAAGCACTAAGGAATGTGACTTGTCATTTCTCCTGTTTACATTGTATAGGAAAGGAACAAGTTCTGTGCAACCTTTTAAAAGCTTCTAAGAATCACTCTAGGGAGGAAATAAGCGAGAGGAAGGTGTGTTTTGTGATTGCAACATTGAAAATGAGAAATATTAAATTTAAAACGCTTAGAAGGTGGACTTTGGGAAAACAAGATATGTGATGGTAACACTTGTAACAATCATGCTTAGTTTGGCATATAAAATCACAAAGTTTCAGAATTTTCATATAAAAGGTACTCAGCAGAAACACACACTAAGATTGTGATGCATGCCATGAAGTTGTGAGTTGTGACCCTAAAAAAGACATTTGTGATCAAAACAAATGAAATAATGCCCATGCAAAGATGGAATGAAGGTGTGCCACCTGGCACATCCTCGATCTCTTAGAAAGAACCATTAAAGGGGAGCTTAAAAGAAAGCCCAGGAAAGCACAAAAGAAGATATTTTTATTGTTTAATATGAGATGGTTTTTCTGGGAAAGATATAGTGCAGACTTTAGAAAACAATCACATCTAATTATCTATTTAAACATCACTAAGTCCAAGCTGAACATCTAAGAGAAAACAGTAACACAGAATATATGTCAGATCATAATGGTTTTGGCTCCATATAAAATGTATCATGCTGTGCATAATTATCAGTTGTGGATTTTTCCCTCAATTGGAGGCCATGCTTATTTCTATAATACAAATATTTTGAAAGACTTTTCATACTGCAATTTTCTATTGTATGATAATCATCTTTGGGAAATGCAATCGTGATTAAATTTCATTCTCTCCTGAGTTCTCATATGGTTATTCTTAATTCTATGAGCTTGTTATTTTCTGTTTACATATTTGTCTCTTCAATTTTGTTTGACATATGATTTGTCACAGCACAATAAAATGGAGTTTCCCTTGGGGGAATCTATGTTCTTTCTCTTGAGTTATGCTTTGGTTATGTTTATTCCAGAAAATGCCAACAAGCATATAGCTATCTTGGGTATATGGAGGGAATAACTGCCATGCTTTTACTCAAATATTTGTTAAGTTGTATGATTTAAAGTAATGAGGCATTGCAATTTATTCAGATTTGACTGTGTTCACTTTTTTGTCACGAGTATTCCTGATTGAGGGGAGATTTCAAATTTTTTTACTTTGCTGCTGTCGTTATCTTATTTATAAATTTGATTCTATATTTGGCCATTTGATGCTCTGCAGATCTGATTTCTTTGCTGTCCAATCAAATTTTGCTATTTCTGGCTTATGTATCCAACAATGAAAATGGAATGCACTTTTGCTCCCTTGTGCTTAAAATGAACAACTGGATGGTGAGCACCTGCATTTGGGCTCTTTAATGTTCTCTCCGATTTCATGATGCTCTATTTCATAGACTTCATTAGTTGATTAAATAGGATGGTGCTAGAAAGCATATGGTGACTGGTCCAGAGTCTCTGTGGTGGCAAGGCCCTCTGCAATCAGAAGATAACTACGTTTCTGAAGCCATGCAATATTCTCTGCCCTGGAATTTGAACCTTGGCATGTTCCCTAGAGCATTAGTTTTCATCACATATTTTGTATAAAAAATTGCGGTTGTAAATTTATCTGACCATGTGACTATTCCAAAATTCTTTTGATGAGTTTCTGCACTAGTTCAAATACAAGATCTGAAGAAGCTAAAACCGTTCTTCTAATTCAGGGAGTTCTATCCTTTATTAAATATTACCTCAATGATTAAACTTACACATATAGTTAGATGCAAGAAAAGTAAAAACAGAAACTGACTTTGTTGAATTGTGGAGATTAAGAATTTGATCATGTTTAGGAATGCCATCATGATAGCTTGTAACTAGGAGCGCTGATTTAACTAATTTTGTAGCACAATTAATTGTCTGTTCAAAGTTCAAACAATTCATTTGAACCGGCTTAGCTATGAGGTCCACCGTAAAGTTGTTCACTCTTGAATTATTTTGTCTTTGATAGGCATCCTTATTACGACTTGAGTCAGGGAGCAGATAGAGTTTAAAAGGTTGTATTTATATATGGTATGATAATTCTAATTGTAACTGATAAAACTGTTTTCAAGTTATCTATTAGCATGGTCAATGTCAGGACCATTCATGAGTTAGAAACAACAATTTGAGCGTTTTAGCTTGTTATTATGTCCTTACATAAGTTGTTTAATTTTCTTTATTTGATAGATCACCATCTTGGTTGTATGAGCTGGAGTGTTTAATCAACATCATAATCTATTGATAAGGAGCCCTTCACCATGCAGTGCAAGCTGATTACAGCGAAACCACTAGCCAATTATATTTGGTCTTGTTTGAAGAACATGCACCAAGATCATAGGTTGATGCTGTTGAGTGAATATGTGCAACCTGTTTTCCACATAATGTCATTGTTTTGTTTTGGGTTAGATTTTCTTGACCAGAAATAGAAAATGCATTGGAATTTTAGGTTATACTATTTAAATATAATGTCGTAGAGTTTAAAACATACAATGTAGTTCATTGTAGAGCTGGTTTTGATTAGTGAGTATTGATTATATACATAAGTATCATGGCAAATCGGAATGGATGCATTTTATTTTTTAGTTAGCCTTGTGTCACATGGTGGAAACAATTTTCAGAATGGATTGGCATCATTTGAAATTTTGTTCGGTATCATGTTTAGGGTGCCATCATGCATGCAAGAGCGTTGCACGAAATGCTTTATGACGTTAAAAAGCTTAAAGCATTCTTATTGAACACAAACACTAATCTTCTAATGTATTTTTGGAGTGAAATCATTCCATTGTTTTCTTTTGTGTAGATGTAATGCCCAAGTTTTGGTCTCTCTAAACATTTTATAGGTGATGCATTTCTTTTTTGAGTTGATTATTCATTAGATGGTTCAAAGTTGGGATTAAACTAATGCTATGTAGCTTCCACAAGCACAAATACAAGCTGCATCCTTGTAATGATATATAAAAGAATGTATACAAATGCTCATCTAGGTAAATATACTGGAGGAATTGAATTATATTATGTTAGAAGACTTTTTTTGAATATAGGGTAAACATATTTTTTTAAGGGATCTGTGACCCTACTTTAAGATTGGGATTGAATTTCTTTTCATTTATGTTATTCACCTGCATTATATTTTGAAAGAGGATTTAAGAGCTGCCACATCAATAATCATTATGGTATTGTGTAGTATAACGTGTAAAGTTACATTTATATAAATATAGATTAAAAATATTCATTTTTGCGAGTGACATCAAATTAACAACTAATCATATGACATATAAGTAGTTGGTAATAGATGTTTTAATATTGTGGATATTGTCACCCAATTAAGTGAAGACGTCGGTGACATGACTACATCAGATGCCTAGAATCTTTCTATACAATAGCAATGAGCTCTCAACTTATTTGTGGGGCATGCTGAAATTTTCATTAAAAAAATGACTATATATTTAAGATCTTGGTGGAGGTATTCATAAAAAATTCATTAACAATTTAAGATATTGAGGTGTCCAAATTTAAGGTGCATAGCTATTTGATTACTTTCTCTAATACTTCATTTGCTTTTTTAAGATCTTGGTGGAGATATTCATAAAAAAATCATTAACAATTTAAGATCTTGAGGTGTCCAAATTTAAGGTGCATGGCTATTTGATTACTTTCTCTAATAGTTCATTTACTTTTTCTTTATCTTGGTAATAAGAGGTACCTATAAGGCTCCGTGCTGGTTTTTTTTAATTTTATTACATATATTGATAAACAAGAGTTCCACATTTTTTAAAGGATCCGTGACCCTACTTTAAGATTGAGATTGAATTTCTTTTCACTTATGCTATTCACTTGCATTATATTTTGGAAAAGGATTTAAGAGCTGCTCACATCAATAATCATTATGATATTGTGTAGTATAATGTGTAAAGTTTTATTTCTATAAATATAGATTAAAAATATTCATTTTTTGTGAGTGGCATCAAATTAACAACTAATCATATGACATATAAGTGGTTGGTAATAGATGTTTTGATATTGTGGATATTGTCACCCAATTAAGTGAAGATGTCAGTGGCATGGCTACATCATTGATGCCTAGAATCCTACTATACAATAGCTCTGAGCTCTCAACTTATTTGTGGGGCATGCTGAAATTTTCATTAAAAAATGACTAAGTATTTAAGATCTTGGTGGAGATATTCATAAAAAAGGTGTCCAAATTTAAGGTGTGTGACTATTTGATTGCTTTCTCTAATGCTTCATTTACTTTTTCCTTACCTTGGTGATAAGGAGTACCTATAAGGCTCCATGTTGGTGTTTATTTTTTAATTTTATTACATATATTGAGAAACAAGAGTTCCACATTTTAAAAAGGATATGTGACCTTACTTTAAAATTGAGATTGAATTTCTTTTCACTTATGCTATTCACTTGCATTATATTTTGGAAGAGGATTTAAGAGCTGCTCACATCAATAATCATTATGGTATTGTGTAGTATAATGTGTAAAGTTATATTTTTATAAATATAGATTAAAAATATTCATTTTTGCGAGTCACATCAAAGTAACAACTAATCATATGACATACAAGTGGTTGGTAATAGATGTTCTGATATTGTGGATATTGTCACCTAATTAAGTGAAGATGTTGGTGACATGACTACATCATTGATGCCTAGAATCCTACTATACAATAACTATGAGCTCTCAACTTATTTGTGGGGCATGCTGAAATTTTTCATTAAAAAAATGATTAAATATTTAAGATCTTGGCAGAGATATTCATAAAAAAAATTATTAACAATTTAAGTAGAGGCCTCTACACATAATTATTAATCATTTTTATGTGTAGAGGCCGAGCAAAAATTGATGCTCCCACCAAAAGGCACGAACAGAGGGTAGAGGAAATGCAATAACAGACCGAGGAGATGACTTAAAGAGGAATTGAAGAGACACTGCTCCCACGTCAACTTGAACGCAAATGAACGCAACAGTGGCTCTTGGAGGCTGTGAGAGAAATTAAGAACCAGCCGATAGGAAGTTAGGGAGAGATGAGTGGGGACATTGTTGAAATTTTTCATTTTCATCTGCCTCTTTGTAGTTACTAGTCAACATGGGGAATCTAAGTCCATATCAAATCTCTTTCCATTGTCACAAATGATGCAAAGAACCAATTAAATAGATGTAATACTTTCCTACCTGAAATTGATCATGAAAATGATACGCATGAAGCCAACAACAACATGACTTTGTCATAGTAGTAAAGTATACAATATTTGTGTATCACTGTGAAGCTCCCCAATGACATTCATTGTATCCGCTCGTGGAGATAGGGATGAAATTTAGCCCACTTCCTTCGTAGCAAGTAGTAGAATCTTCATATGGACATGTTAGATCATAGGGTGAAGACACAATTCTTAGTCTAGGTGATGATTTTTTCGCATTATATTATTTTGTTGTCAAGATTCTGATATAGATTTGAAAAGTTGATGTACTTATCTTTCTTGAACTATTTTAATAGAGAAAAAAAATATTGCTTTGCGAGGGCAACGATCAATGAAATTGAGATTGTCCATGACTTGCCAAGAAGCCCAAATAGAAACAACATGAAAAGTGCGAAAAGGGGTGAAATGATATCTCTTGAGGCAAAGAAATAACATTGCACTTCATGGTACTCCTAATCATGGGAGAGATTCCTTATTTGTTGCCATAGAGCTAACACATGTCATTATACTTGCTATCAACTAGTACCTATAATTAATTATAACCAATTTGATATGAAATTAATGAATTGGTTACATGGTTATAATTTAATGAAATTATAATTATATATTGCATTATTATAGTGGCACTACAATAACCCTTATGCCATTGTATATTAGGAATGAAGAACTTTTCCCAATATTTTACTAAGGCAGAACCTATTTGAAGGACGAACCAAAGATAAGCTATAAACTATTCAACATTGGTGTAATGCTCCTCCCATAGTTATTTTTTAGTTTTTATCGCCAAACTTTTTTAGGCCATTTTCATGTGTGTGTTGTTTATTTCAGGGATATTTGAGGTTTACAAATGTATGACATTTTATTGAATAATCATGAATAAGATGCTTTTGAATAATTTTCATGTTGATTAAATGCAAATGATGATGTTATTTATATGTGATGGTTATTTCATTTTGATGATTCATATGTTAGAATATCATGAATGCTTATGGTTTAATTAACCTCATACTTGCATGTGTATGGTCGATGTGTATGTTTTACATTTTTGTTTAACGTGCTTGATGTGGTTGAGGGACGGAGTCGTAGTTACTTGCTTGCGAGATCCACACGATCGACCGATCCCCGCCATTGCTTGTTTATATTTATACATGTATGTACATGCTTGTCTTTTAGGCAGGTTTGTAGGTATTGGGCATCAACTTCTCTGAATTGTCGCAGTAGCCCACGTTGCTGACGACAACAACCATAACTGTTGCCCTATTGCCACGACAATAGCTTTGCCGCTAGGACGACTGAGCTACCAGTAGGGGGTGGGCAAGTCTCCCCCCCTTTATATATGAGGTTTCTTTTTAAATTAAAAAATATATATTTAATAAATAAATAAAATTTATTTTATTTAATTAAACTTTTAGATTATTATTACATGAAATTAAATTAAATTTAATGTTTATTTAAATTGATTTATTTTTATGTTTGGTTAGTTTAATTTTTAATTTAATTTAATTTTAAATTTGATTATTTAAATATTTGATTTAGTTTAATTTTTAAATTAGTTTATTTAAATGGATTTTAAATAATATTACTTTATTCATTTGTTTGAGATCAAAGGACTTTTTGTGGTTTTGAATGTATTGTGTTGTTATACATATAGATGTTTTTTTTTATGGCAATTAATTTTGTGGGGAGAATTGTATGCCAGAGGCTTGGGGGAGTGACTTTTATTACTTTGGAGTTTTGTTTATGTTTCATCGGGAAACTATTTAAGAGATTGCATGGTTATGGTTGCACATATGTTTTTTTTAAATGTACTTTTTATGATGGTTGGTTTAGGGCCAATGTGTGTGTCCCTGATGTCTTTTATGGATAGAGATTTGATTATATTATTATTTTGGAACCTAGGTGGTTATTGTTTGATTGTGAGCTGGGGGGAGGTTAAATAGGTGAATTTTAGGGGAGTGGCTTACAATAGGGGTCTGAGGCCCAAAGAGGCCAGTACCAGGGCAACATGTTGTAAGTTATTTAATAAGTGATAACCTAATAATAATCTTGGGGATAACATTAAATATAGATTGATAGTTGATGCTTCGCCCATGCCTTGAGTGTTTGTATAGGCTAAGGATGTGAATGGGATGATACTTAGAGAGTAGTTATGATTAGAATTCCTTGTCCTCATGAGAGGGTATTCTAGTTCCACGTGGGTCATGTTGAGGGTTCGGGGTCTAGGGTAACTCAACCTGATAGACGCTTGAGGGTCTAGGGTCTAGAGAGACCAATCCAGGGTAACTCAAGTAGTTGTCCATGTGATGACACTCCCATATTATGTAGCCTAAGTCTCCTCCATAGTTTTTGTATTTGCCTCTGGCGGTGTATCATGTTGTCTCATTTTTACTTGGTGGTTATTTTGTATTATTTGGTATTTTGGTACGTGTTGGTTATTTGATGTTTATTTATCTTTAGTCGATGGTACCTTTGAGTTAGAAAGCCTTCAGGACTTTTTCTTAGATGTTTTGATTGAGTTTGTTATCCAAGTGGGGGTTTGTTGTTACCTCCTTAGCACGGTGGGAGTGGACCTTTGGTTCCACGAGGTTGGGTGGTAGTGTTATCTTTTACCATTTGAGATTCTGACATTCATGTAGCGGTGCTAGAGGATGCTTGTACTTGTTACCTTCTTCTTATTCTTCATTGGAGGCTTGTTCGTTCCTATCTTTTGATGTTCGTGACTATATATTGTATTAGTGCTTCAGAGTTGCAGATGTTGTATTATATTTTGTATTTTATTTTGTGGCATACCCTACGACTTTTGTAGAGGATGTTGTATCATTGTTTATACCTTATGGTATTGGATTTACTTCTTATTCATATGAGTTTATTGTAATCATTCTTAATCTAATTATTTATTTTGTTATATGTAATTCTATGTCATGGGACCCTCAAGGATTGTTAACTCATGTAATTGAGTTGTGCTTATGTACTTGTTTGTATATCATGGTTGTATTGCTTTCGCATTGTTAACATCTTTGTTTGTAAACTTTTAAGAAAAAATTTATTCTGTAAACATAGTGACTTGTATTAGGTTAAATTCTCCTGGGTTCCCTGGCGGGGCATTACAATTGGCCCATATGAACACCACTTTCACAACAAAAATACCTGATGAAAGAATTTTACATGCAAGAATGACCAAATCTTATTTTAAAATTAGATTTTTTATGTAAATGTGGCCAAGTGGCCATATTTTGACTACATATTACAATTATTAGAGATTTTTTTACAACCTCAATGGCCAAATAATTTGTTACAACACTAAAACTTTTCTTACAATTAGAAAACTTGATAAACTCGAAGGTTTGTATCATATGGAATGCTTCCTTTGTGTACTTTATCATCTTCCACATTAGAATTTTCCCATCGATGAGAGCATTTATTACAATCATTGAGTACTTTCAAAGACTCAGTGTTGAATAGCTTGTGACTTAGCTGTCCTTAATTTATTGTGTGATCTTCCCATCCTATCTCATTAATAGAATAAAATCCTAAGAATCAAGATCCAACATATATTAGCTTACTTTTTGAGTTGTCAATTACAAAGCCACCTTGTGTAAACAATACATTCCTTTGAGTTTCACGGTTTGAACTTCTTGATTGAGAACTCCTTAATCCTTGAATAAGAATAACCTTGGTGTTTCCTTGTTGATGAGTTACAAAAAATGATTAGAATAGAGACATTAGTTTTGAAATGGAGATTGTAATGCTATGATATATCTTCTCAAAGATGATTTTAGATAGGACCACAACATAAGCCTAGGCTTCAATGGGGCCTAGTTTGGTCTTGATACAAAATTTCAAATATTAATGTGCATTTATCTTCTTATGTGTTTTTCAAAAGAGGTTGCACATTGTTAGGAAAAAAATTGAGAGATGCAAACTAGAAATATGTACCCTAAGGATTTATCTTATTGTAGCATTTATATCCATGACTGTGTACTTTTGAGGAAAATAAGGAAAGATATTTGGTTCTAAGATTGATAGTAAATCAGAATGAGAACATGAAATATATGCACAATTGATTAAAATTTAGAAATATTTGCATTCATTATCAATAGGTATTAAATTCCTTATATCTCCTTATACAATACATGTATTTCTCTTACAATTCCCTATAGTTCACCATATATCACCTTACTACTAGTGAATGGATCTTTTTATCTACTTATGTTTACAATAGGAGATGCCGCCCTATTAAAAAATTCATAGACTACATTTTATCATCTAAAGCTTACATTCTAGACTCTTCTTTCTAGTTAGATATAGAGCTTGTTTGAAACAATATTCGTGTTTTGTTTTCCAACCAAAACCATCCCCTCTTCAAAACCTTGACTTGTCATCCAACTAACTTTGTCTAGAATCATGATGGCAATGTTTTTACCTAGCTTCATTGACATAACATTGTAAAATATTCCCATCTAGGGCTGCTATTTGAATGACATTGGAATCTAGAGTATTGTTTATTTTATATGGCCCTGACCACCAAACTTTGTATTTCCCTTGTTTATTAAACTTGTTACATCATATAACATCACTATATCTCCAAGTTGGAATTGCTTTGTCCTAATTTTTGTATCATGCCATGCTTTTGGTTTGTGTCTCTTTGCCCATAAGTGGCCTTGTGCCAATTGTCCACCTTCGTCTAATTTGTCTAACTCTTCCAATCTATGCTTTATAGATTCCTCATCAATAAGTCTAAGTTGTATTGTTTTCCAATGGTTGTTGACAATGAAATTGATAGGTAAGATAGCCTCCATGTCATCTAGCAGGTCAAATGGTGAATGTGAAGTGGCTCTTTTGTAGGTTGTTATGTAAGCCCTAAGTATTGCATGTGTGTTTATGGCCCAATCTACTTTATTTGCATTGGACATTATGGTGAGACTTGTTCCCAGGATTTTATTTGATGCTTAAATTACCCCATTTTCTTGTGGGTGGCGGGTGGTACTTCAGTTCTAGGTGATCATGGAATTTTCTAGTGTTCCTTTATAGTTTTATTAACAAATTTTTTACCTTGGTCAGTCATTGATGATACTTAAGGGGCATCAAAATTTAGCAATGATGTTATTTTATAAGAATTCAATACTAGTATACATAGTACAATTTAGCTTTGGATCATTTTGTTGGAGGGTTAGTGGTGCCAATGAAATCCATTGCTCACTTTTCAAAAGGGTTTTGTGCTAGGACTAGTTGTAAGGGCATCTCTTCCCTATCAGTAGGTCGTCTAATCCTCTAATAGATGTCAAAGTTCTAAGTGTACTTTTTGTTGTCTTTGTACATGCTAGGACACCATGATACTCATCTAGCATTATCCTTCAGGTAGTGACATCTCCATAGTTATTTCCTCCTACTATTCCTTCATGCACTTCTCTAAGGATTTTCTCCCTTTAATGTTTATAGATGACTCTCTAGAATACATCATCCCTTTGTTTGTACATGACTCCTTCAACCAGAGTGAATAGTAGTGACTTCCTTAGAAGAAATTATTTCTCATGTGTATTCATATTTGAAGGGTGTGTTTTGGTGGACAGTAACATAGGTACATCATGTAATTCTTTTAGTATCTAGAATAGGTAGGTCTTCTTCATTTTATTCTTTAGGTTCTTCTCTAGTGTCAATCCTTGATAAATAGTCCAATCCTTGATTGTAATTAAATTCTTGAAATGGTATGAGCCATTGACATATACCCCTTTGTATCACTAGTTTATTTAGTAAAATTTTAAGTGGCTTATGATTGGTCTAGAATGTAAAGGGAGTGGATAGAAGATAGTGTCAAAATTTATGTAATGTATATATCATGGTTAATGCTTGTCTTTTAGTGGTCGTGTACCTTCTTTATGCTTGAGACGATTTCCAATTGGAAAAGGTTATTAGTGGTCTTCATTTTCTCTAGGTTGTGCTAGTATTGTGCCTATTTCTTTTTTGGATCTATCTACATGAATATAGAAGGGTATTGACCTATCTAAAAACATTAGGATAGACACTTCTTTTATTTTCTTTCAAGATATCAATAGCCTATTGACATTTTTTATCCATGTGATAGCTTTATTTTTTTTAGTTCTTGAGTAACTCCTCTAGGGTTGCAATTATAGTGACATAAATTTTGATGATACCTAGTGTATGTGAATAATGTTTTTACTTCTAGAGCTATTTTCAGATGTGATAGATTCATAATCAAGGAAATCTTCGTTGGATCTACCATTAGGCCTTCTTTGCAAATGATATGTCCTAGTAGCATGCCAATAGGAATGATAGATGCACATCTTCAAGTTTAGATAAATCCCCAAAGATGATTCTTTATGAGCCCATATATGGTTCAATAATCTAAATATACCTATAAAAAGTCACGAATGAAGTCATTAAAAGTATTGACCACAATTTGACTAAAGACCACGAGGGCAGTTTTTAGAGAAAATGACATGAAAATATACATGAAAGATCCCCATTCAGTAACAAATGGTTTTTTAGGTAGGCATCCTATAATTTTTACTTGGTGATATCCACATAACCCATTAGTAAAATAATATATCTTCTTTTTGACAATAGATTCTAAGATATGTTATGCTTAAGTTAACTTTCAGATTATTATAATTTTATTATTATTAGTGAGTTATTTGTCAGATTTTTACAATTTTTCTTTCTCCTTGCCCTTATAAGAAAGGTTATGTATACTATGTATCCATTTTAATACAATTTTCATTATTCGCAGGTTGTGCTCCTTGAAAGAATTTTACTCCAACATGGTATCAAAGCCCTCCTCTTACATTTCCTTTAGTATTTGAGAGGCTTTCATAAAGAATTGTTCGAGGTCCATGCTCTCTACAACATTTTGTTTATAGAGGCTACACTGTAGGCTGTTGTTTGGTATTTCATTGCATTTTCCTGACAATTTGGTTTGTTGTTGAGGGTCATGGCCGGCGTTGATTATTATTTGGCCAGCGATTTGTTTTCTTAAGCAACCTGCGTTAGTACTTGGCTACTTGATGAGCATTGTGTAAATTCCTCCTTTTGAAGGTTGAGGCTCGGGAGAGAGGAACCTGTAGTCATGAGGGCTAACTTCATCAACATGTAATCATTGCATGGAATATCGTTAGACCTTCATTTTTTTAGAAATGTAAAATGGACACTTAACTACCTACAACTATGGTTTGAAGGTGTGACTCATCATACAACTCGTTGAAATAGATCACCTAGTGAAACGTGTCTAAAAATGATTTTTTAAAGATACAACCAAAACTTAATCTAAAAATCTGTAGTAGTTGAATTTAAAAATATCATTTGTTATTCGTATAATATTATATTTCTATATAAAACATAACACATATGTAACTTAAATGGACCAAATACCTATTAGTAATCATAAATATTTGTTATATCTAATATTTATATCCAACTCAAAAGGACCAATACTTCAACAAAATAATATTTTCTTGTTATACAAGTAACATATTATTATATAAAATACAACTTATGTCCAACACAAAGGGACCAATAGTTGAACACTAAAACTTTTTGACAATCTCACACATTTCATAGGAAAATACAAGGTATTTATTGTGTTCACCATTTATATTTGTGATAAGATAAATTGTTAATATTAAATACTCTAATGCATATACATTGCTACCCCAATAGTTGTACACATAAGAATAGTATTTGTACACTAAGATAACAATACTTGTTTAAGTGAGCATCTTATGTTATTAAGTGAGCATATTATTTTTTAAGTGACACACATATAATAGACAACTATGATATTTTATTTGAGATAAAGCTTTATTTATTTCACTTGTTAATGAATTTATCTATGTGTTTTTACTATAAAATCTATAGGCTCTCACGTGTTCAAGTATTGGTTCATTTTTATCAACATTTGGAAATTTTTTGATTTACATGTGGATTATTTAATTATAATATATAGTAAAAATATGTGGTAAGACTAGATAATATATTCACAAGTGGGTGATTAACTATGGGACCCCACACGACTATTGGTCCCTCTCCCCTAATTATTTCCTTCTATTCATTGGCTCATTTGACAAGTTTCCTTGTTGTTGTATTGAGTTTCTTTATATTATTTATGCACCCTATTTGTCTATGATCGGTGGTTGTATTTGGAAACTTAGAAGAAATTATGACAAACTAGCTCTATTTGTTGGTTCACCCTTGTCAACCCCATTTGCATGGATTTCACATTGATTAGGATCTTGCATATTCTCTTTGATTGTCGGCTCTAAAGTGGTCATTGCAAACCTTTTAGGGTGTCCTCTATACATCCATAGAGACCAAAGGTTTTTCCTTTGTTGGAGACAATATTTTTCACAATCATATAATAAATCTCATTCTTTTAGACCTTTAGGGGCACGAGTCCTAGTCTGGGGGGTTGTGAGTTATCATACCTTATCATCTTTTTTTTTGTAAAAATCATTTGATTAGTTAATGACCTAACCTCTTCACCCATGGTTATTTTAACCTCTTTTCCCTTTTTGTTCCTTTATATTTCTTATACTTTGATTGGCTATTTTTTTAAATAGTCATCATTCAAGCATAGGACTTAAGTTGTGTAAGGAAATTAAGGTAGAAAAACAACTTTCTACATTAACCTTGAGTAGAGTGTAATGTAAATTTTTTTTCAAATATTTATAATATTTACAAAAACTACATCAAGGGCACAACCCTCTTAGGAGAAAAACCTCACCCAAAAGCTATCCAATATGTTATTTAGAAATCAATAACAATATACTTGTAGAGTAAATTTCTCACTGGAGTTTCACCAACTAGAGATTTGGAATTAAATGAATACCTATAAGTCTCTTGCAGATACACTCCATCTCACACACCTAATATATAGGAGATACAATGCAAGAAACTGTCAAATGGTGTTACAAAATCATGGGCCAAAAATTTAGAACCAGATGTTTGATTGATGAACCATTTAAATAATCATAAATATTGCAACAATCTCTATCACCTTGTAACCCACTGCACTAATTAGAGACATTTTCAAGTCGTTTCAGAGCGTCTAAAGCCTTCAAAATTGAATTCATAAATTTTCTTTGACAACTTAAAAACTTGAAACTTTAATATCTTCAAAATTTGACATAATATTGCAACAAAAATTTATTGGCATGCTTATCTAGCCCATCCAAATCTTTTGGGAAAGATTAGGGAAAATCTATGCTCAAATAAAAACTTTCTAAAAATATTAACTATTTGTAAATGCAAGGTTGAGACATATTTTACTAACAATCTCCCACTTGTTGAACACCTTGCAAGAGAAAAGAGAGTTGTAGACAACTAAATTTGATTAGCTAATTCTAATTAAATTTAGTCATCTTCGATGTATTATTAATTAAATAATTACATTATTATTTAATTACTTTGTGTTAAGCTCCTAGTTAATTAATTCAATTAATTAACTATAGTCTGATTAATCAAATAGAAATCCACAACTATTTAATTACTTAAACCTCTCTTCTATTAATTTAGACAAATATCTTTATTTGTTTTAATTTATTTATTTATCCCCTATTCTTCCATTTTGGACTAAATAAATTGATTTAATCCTTTTGAGAATATGGCTCCTAACTTTAACCCTCACCTAACCTCACTTCCCTAACCTAACTCTTCCTTATAACTCAACTCAACCCACTTGCACATACTAACCCTCACTAAATTAGTTAAATATCCCTATTTAACTAATTAACCCCTCCACTCATTTTCTCTCCTCCCATCACATCCCTCTAATAAGTCCAGTTGCCAACTAATTAATTATAATCCTATCCTAATCTCACCCTAATCATTTGCACAATCCTAATCAAAAGGATTAGCAAACTAAAGTCAACTAATGTCATTTCAACTCCAATCCCAACCTCATTTTCATTTGTAAACCTTAAATGCTCTTACACCCTCAATAATATTCTTACACCTTTTTATCGTCCAAGGAATATTATATTCCTTCTTCCCACTTCTCCAAATCCCTTCCTACTTCCCAAAATGGTCACATTCATCAACCATTGACCTTTGGGATTTTAGACAAGATATGCCTTTATGGCACATCTTCCAACCTCCAATGTCCTCTCAACCCCTCACATGGTGACACTTGCCACCATGATATGGATGTGAGAAAGTATAATCCATGTTCTTCCCTCAAAATGCATACTAGCCCTTCATCATTGATCAAACTTGACCATCCATTCAACCCTCCTCAACTCTATAAATTGAGGGCACATTCCCTTCATTTTCATCCACCTTTTATGCATTGTTATCATGTCATTTTACATCCAAAATCAAAGCAAACACCATCATAATATCAAAATCATTCCAAAACCATATTGAAGCTTGAGCAACAATTTTGAGCACATATCTAGCCCCTTGGAAAAATCTATTCAACAAAGGAGGCTTGTTTGGGTCTTGTATGAGGTTTTCATTTCTTTTTGTTTCATGCTTTCTTTGGTCTTATCTTATATGTTAATTGTTTAAAGTAGTTTTCCTTCCATTTGATATTTTCTCTCCTTATTTGAATTCATACTTTTAACTAATATATTTTGCGACGCCTGATGGGTTACCTTCTACTACAATATGATGCCCTTCAGTCTTAAGAATGTAGGGGCTACATATCAAAGAGATGCGACTACTATTTTTCATGATATAATCCATATAATCCTTGAAGAATATGTGGATGACATATTAGGTAAATAAAAAACTAGAATCAATCACCTCGACATCCTAGAGTGCATATTCGACTGGCCCCAAAAGTATCGATTAAGGATCAACCCAAAGAAGTGTGTATTTAGAGTCACATCAGGTAAGATCTTGGGATTGATAGTATCAAGATGAGGCATATAGGTAGACCCAAGAAGGTCAAGGAAATATTCAAAATTCCTCCCCAAGGACTTTTAAACAACTACACAACCTACAAGGTAAACTACAATCTGTCTACAGATTCATCTCACAACTCATAGATGAATGTCAACCTTTCACTCACCTACTACGCAAGGAGACCTCTTTCAAATAGGATCATCATTGTTAGTGAGGCTTTAAAGAGATCAAAGAATACCTAGAGAATCCTCCAATCCTAATGCCTCCTATTCTGGAAAGCCTACAACCACACTTGGGGCACACCTAACCCAATAGGATGACAATGGAACATTACATAAACTGCACACTTGTGGGATATGAGATTAATTACTCACCTATGGAGAAAGAATGTCTTGCAGTTGTGGTTTCCACCCAAAATATTTGACACAATATGCTTAGTCATAGAGTAAAGCTCATATCAAAAGTTGACCCCCTCAAGTATCTACTCTCTCACACTACTCTCATAGGTTGCATGGATAAATGGGTTATTCTTTTCAAAGAGTTCAATATCTAGTGCCTAGACTACAAAGAAATCAAAGGGAAATTCATGACATATCAGTTGGTTGGGGCACCATTGGTGGATGCTTACCCCTTGATCATGAAATTACCAAATGAGCACTTATACATGGTCAAAGAACAATCAACATGGAAGTTATACTTTGATGGCTCCTACACATCTCGTGGATCAGGGGCAGGGATCTTGTTTTTCACCCCAAGGTGATTACATCTCCAAGGCATTCAGACTATGTTTTCCATGCCCAAAAAATATCAAGAGTATGAGGCTCTCATCTCTAGGGTCAAAACAACCATATGATAGAATATCATAGAGTTACAGATGTTTGGAGACTCACTTCTTATCATCAAACAAGTCATGGATAAATTCCAAACAAAAGATGACAAACTAAAACCCTATAAAGAAATGGTCAATGGCATGAAACAACACTTCCAGGTCCTATAGTTCACACAGGTTCCTAGGTTGTAGAATAAGGAAGCAGATGCTATGGCCACCATTAGCTCTTTCCTTGAGGTCATACACAATGCAACAAAATATGAGTTCTTAGTTGAGAAGCTCCGTGCACCAGCATACAAAACCATCAATTCCAAAATGGTGTGTGTCTTGGTTGGTCCTTAGTCCCCATGGTACAATGACATCTATGTCCACTTAAAGGATGGATCATATCCCCCCATCTCACTCACACCCAATGTCAAAACCTTATACATTGATCCTCCTCCTACACCCTTGTTACCAACACCCTATATCATCAAGGATATCATGTCATACTCTCTCGATGTTTAGACTCTAATAAGGATACCCTAGCATTACAATGGGTTCATGCCGAAACTTTCACTGCCCACACAAGTGGCATGGTCCTAGCCAAGAAGCTTCTTAGAGTAGGATACTACTAGCCCACTATGGATCATGATGCTTGTTAGTAATCCATTAAAAGAATGCATGCAAATTCAAAATATTTAGTAGAAATGTATGCAAATAAGCATTTTTGGATAGTGACACCAATATAAGTTAGAAGTTAAGAACCCTGCAAGACCTACAAAATATTCCATTTGAGCACATAAAATGACACAATGTTATCAAAGAGAAAGGATGCTCTTAGCCCAAAAAAGGATACAAGCTTAAAACTGTAAATATAAATACATTTATATATATATGTATATGCATCTATATATATGTATATATATATATATACATATATACATACATACATACATATATATATATATATATATATATATATGTATATATATGTGTATATATATGTATATATATGTGTATATATATGTATATATATGTGTATATATATGTATATATATATAT
>BSBK01009170.1:0-72701 GCA_027943335.1 Chamaecyparis obtusa
ATATAGATATAGATTAGATATTATAGATATAGATATAGATATAGATATAGATATAGATATAGATATAGATATAGATGATAGATATAGATATAGATATAGATATAGATATAGATATAGATATAGATATAGATATAGATATAGATATAGATATAGATATAGATATAGATATAGATATAGATATAGATATAGATATAGATATAGATATAGATATAGATATAGATATAGATATAGATATAGATATAGATATAGATATAGATATAGATATAGATATAGATATAGATATAGATTAATAGATATAGATATAGATATAGATATAGATATAGATATAGATATAGATATAGATATATCCTTCTCGAGGTGCTATTCTCATCAAATTGCAAGGTTTATGTGTGGGTTAGGGTTGATGAAAATAGTCACCTTGAGAAAGATTACTCTCGGTGTATTATGTATATATAGGTATATATAAGCTAGTAGCAGTCATGACGCAACCTGGAAGATATTCATGATTTTTATTTTTTAAATGATAGTGTAAGGGTTACTATTATGGTTAGTGTTACTGTTATGGCTAGTTCTACTATTGCAGTTAAGGTTAGTGGTAGGGTTATAGTAAAGGTTAGTGTTACGGGTAACAATTAGGTTCATCAATGTAAGTAGGGTTAGTGTTAACCAATTTATGTTACAATTATGGCTAGAATTGGGGTTGCTATGACAAAATTAACTTTAGCATTAAGCCTAGGGTTAATGGTACAATTATGGCTACAATTAGGCTGATTGGTTTAAGCTTAGGAGTAGTGGTAGGGTTACGAACATGGTTAGAGTTAGGGTATCAATTATGTTTAATCTTGTAATTAGGGTTTTTTTATGGTTAGTGTTATAGTCATGGTTACATTTAGGATTAGTATAAGAGTTATGTTTAGAAATTTACCTAGGGTCAATAGTACGGTTATGGTTACAATTAGGGTTAGGGTTTAAGCTTAGGAGTATTATTATGTGAATGGTTCCAATTATAATTAAAATTAATATTAAGGTTAGTGTTTGGGTTTGGGTTACATTTAAGATTATTGTTAGGGTTAGTGTTACTATTACAGTTAAGGTTACTGTTATTGTTATAGTTTTTTCTATTGCATATCAAAAGTAAAAAATTTCTAACAACAGAGTTTAGGAAATATTATAATTAGGCTAGACTGTTATACTTAGCTAGGTCAAAAAGAGACTCAAAATTACAGTTTGATTATGTTAGGTGAATCTTATAACTATATTGTAGTAACTATCTATGTTCATTCTGGATTGTCATCATGGTCCGCATAAGATTCATTGTAGTCCAGAGAGATAGTAGTATAGTCAATAATCTCGTGACTCCCAAACATTGGTTCCCTCTTAGATCCTACTGTTGAATCAGATGCTATTCCTGGGTTACCTTCTTTCACCTGTTGTAGGAGCTCATTGAGGTAGTTTCTGAACACTTATCCCTCTTTCTTGGTAGTGTACCCATGTGTTATGTCTTTCTTCTCAATAGTGCCCCTACCTTCCCTCAGAATATGAAGGAACTTGCTTTCTTTCAGTTTAATCACAACTATGACCTACATAGAAACATAAATATAGATGAGTCTCCTAAGAGACTTAGTAAGATTATGAGCCTTCCCTGCCAATACATTATTATTCCTAGCCTTCCAAATAGTCCATAATATAACTGAACAAAGAATAGTCAAAAAATAATTGCAAAACTTGTTGCTGTTAATGTATCTGGAAATGACATTCAAAGCTTGGAAGTGTTTGTTAAAAGTAATACCAAATATGTTCCAGATTTTGGAAGCAAACATGCACTCATAGAACACTTGTGAGAAAGACTCAAGATGCCTACAACCAGTATAGGGATCGGGTTCTCTCCCAGGTCTCTTGAAAGGTAACTTATGCAACAAAAGTCTCCATAGGAAGCAAGTAATCTTAGGTTCCATAGGTTTTGACCAAAGAGAAGCAAAGTATATGTTCCAGTCAGGGAGGTGGGCATCAAGGTTCCATTTAGAGCTAGCATGGGAGAGGATATCAAGGATGAAGGTGATCATTTGGTAGAGATTTTTTTTTTTGAAGAGATGGAGGGGGGAACTATCTGTCCAACTAAGCTGGAAGGAACAAGTGTTAAGGGAGCAGCAGGCTGTCACTTTCCCCAGAGAGTTAAGGGTAGAGGAAAGAATAGCATAGGTTCTTCTCTGGGTTTGTGGTAAGTTAAAATCTAAAGCTAACTTTTCCCATGGGATGATTTTACCATTGACAAGAATATCCTAAAAGTATTTGATACCTTTTTCAACCCATTTCCTAGCAGAACAACCTTGCTAGGTTAGAGTTAAGGTTATTATTACGAGAATATCTTATTATGTCTGAAATCAAATAACACTTTGAACATCATTGCTATTATTTTTGGATCCATATTTCAATAGAAATTTGAACATAGTAGGCACATAGTCAAGTAACACTTTGAACATCATTGCTATTATTTAAAAATCAAATAACACTTTGAACATCATTGCTATTATTTAAAAATTGATATGGATCAAGGTTTCATGTGTCCAATTTTTAGATGATGCATTGATTTGCAACAATTAGTGTCTACTTGATGAAATCACTTGATTTTGGATTAGTTCCCCTAGTTTAAGTCAACAATGATGTTCAACTTAGATAGCTTTCAAAATGCTAACAAAAGTCGTGGGTATACAAATGTAGCTCTGAGAGTTTATTATGACCATGTACAAATGATGGAAAATGTAAGAAGATGGAAAATACAAGTAGGCTTGACTTAACTTAGGATAACTTAGAGGAAAATGGTACCTATTTACCAGCTTTTCACCACTTGATTTTATTGCTCTTTTTTATATATTACCAAGGTGCCTATTTGCCAAGTTTTCACCAAGATAACCATTTTTTCAAAATCCATATTTGAATGTTTAATTTTTTAAATTTTGATCCGATTTTCCATTTGAAGATTTGATGTGTCAAATGTTGGTGTTTTGAACAAGTGTTTGGATGGGGCACCATTTTTTGTATGTAAAATACCATCATAGGATTAGTTCATCAAAATATCATTTCAAATGCAAGAAATACAACTATTTAACCAAATTGAATTGAAAAGGCAAGAAGCATCCTATGGATCTCTAATTAGAAAGCTAAAGTAATTCTATCAGATTCAAAAATTCATTAGTGAAAATTCTAAAATGAGAATGATGATCTATGATGTAATTACCCCTAATCTATCTCAATTATACAAGAAATCAATCCTACATGCTCCATTATGATCAAATTACTCAAATAAATCAAATTTCTATGAAAACCTAGAACAAATTCACTAGAGTAATGATACACTAAGACAATGGATAATTAGCTCTTAGAATCCCTTCTATTTAAAGGATTCCCAAAATTAGGAAGGTGAGTTAAATGTGAGTTAAATTGACTCATGATTAAATGAGAGTTGAGTTAGTGGTTTCAAATGTTGGGACAAAGAGACAACTTGGAAGGTCAAGATTGCAAAGCCAAATTGGATGGTGGAGATAGAAAAGGCTATTTGTGATCCATGTTCTCTAAATGCTCTCACCTCATTGGCTGATTTTGTTTTGTCTTCATGTGGTAGGTGATAATTATTTAATTTATTAATTAATTTAGCCATGTCTCCCATTTGATTAGGTTGGATTAAATTTAATTAAACTATATAATTAATTGATTAAAATCAATTGCATAATTATTTGATCCTTTTGATCTAATTAATCTGATGGATTGATTTTCAATTAACTCCATGCTTTGATCAATAATTGCTTGATTTGACTCCATTTGACTTTGGTTGACTTTTCTTGACCAATTTTGGGTGTATACAATAATATCACTGAATGATCCTTCATCTATTTCAAGTTACTATTTCCCAAAAATACACATATGTTGTTAGCCATCTAGTGAGTGGTGATGAAGAATTAATAAATAAAGAAAACACACTTTATGATGAAGCCATATGATATGAAGCTCTAAAATTAAAGAACTATCCTATTGAATTAGGATATCTAGATGTAACAAGTACTTTTGTTGAAGTTGATAGCTAATCCCATCGCTCTTATAAAACACCTACAACCAAAAAAAATTATCACATGTATGAAGATAAAAATTCATGATTGTTGCTATAAAAAATTGAGAGAGATTGATCCAAGAAAAGAAACTGAAAGACTCTCCTGTCCATGACATAAATAATAAGTGATACTAATTCTAAACAAAATAAAATGTAGAGGAGAATAGGGTATTAAATATACATTTTTGTTGAATCTGAAATGGAGGCATTGACCAAAAACAAACACAAGAAAATCTTTTATTCAATCAACTTCTCAGATGAATTACATTATGCCTCTATACAGAGGTCTTTCGGCTTTCAGAAAGGGGGTCTTTATGCTAGCTATGAAAAGTAGATTGAACTAATCTTGATGTTCCATGCATCTAATATGCCTTATTTATCAAACTTGAAGACTGGTAGATCAAGAATCTAAAATTTTACTAAGGAGGGGGGTGAATCCACAATAGTCGGTTACACTTTTTAGCCTGAATGGACACTAAACTCTACATTTTGAGAAAAAAATTTAGATTCGGATGCGTATTGTCATTGAACCACCCGAAATCGGAGGATGAAGTAAATTAGAGTCTTTTAGGATTTTCTGTCTAGATTCTAAATATATTTTTTTTAATTTGTTTTGAATTTATTTGAATACTTTTTTCTTTCTCCCACGAAAACTTGTATGGTGCTGAAAATGTCATTTTCAAATAGTAACACTGTTTTCATAGAGCATAACTTTTTTTGTAAAATAGATATGGATACGATTCTTTCGAATTTAGTTTTGTAACATCCATATGGATGGCATGCAATTAGTTTGACAACATTATCACTATTATTGCATATTTTATTAATGTTTGAAGTTGGCTAAACAAAAATTTTGACCTACCTTAACTACATAGCTTATAACTTATTGTGTATTTATCAAATTTCAATTATTTTGTTTTTAATAGAAAGTAGACTCGAATACGGAGGGCACTGTTATTTTTCAAAAAAAAAATTTCTTGTTTCACTATTTTTCGTTGAACGTCAAACTTAGAGGTTTATATTTGATAAAAAAACCTACATTCATTTAACGTCAAAAATCATACACATAATAAATTTAAAAATAGTCAAATATATAATTGTTAGAAAGCTAGTTCTGAGTACTTGTTGTATGCAAAATGACATCTTTTTATTCATCCATTTGATCAGCGTGCTTGAGGCCCAAAGCCATGAAATTCTCAGAATTTATTGAAAACTTGAAACCATCTCCCATTTTTGGCACTTTCGATCGAAAGTACCGACTTTTGATCAAAAGTACTTTGGCAAAAAATGCAAAATTTAGTCAATAGTAAGGGACTTTCGATCAAAAGTCATCTAGTTTTGATCGAAAGTCAAGTCATTACTAAGGGATTTCCGCCAAAGAAAACCCTAACTAATGACTTTCGATAGAAAGTCATTACTAAGGGACTTTCGATCAAAAGTTCCTTAGTAACTTTCAATCGAAAGTTACTAGGCACTTTCGATTGAAAGTAACTTACGATCAAAAGTCCTATGTCTAAGGACTTTCGATCGTAAGTTTAGTACTTTTGATCGAAAGTGAAAGCGAGTTTCTATCGAAAGTTGGTAAATAATATTTTGCCAAAAATGCTTTTCAAGATGAATTCCTTCCTCCGAAAAATTGTAACCCAGTATTGTGGGTTCACCCAGGGATTTAGTTAATTTTTAAAAACTTTTTATAAAAATATTTAGATTATGATGGCTGGATAGATGCTGGGAAGGTGGAATGTACAAAGAATGAAGGGCATGAGCAAGAAAGAGAATATAACAAGCACTGAAACACATGGAATTCGAATTGTACTGCTATTGCTTCCTCCACCACCATGATGATGATGATGATGAGAACCTCCAATTCTGTGATGGCACCACCAACCTCAACCACCTCGCCCACCCCCACCTCGGTCACCCCCACCTAGCCTCGAAACTTCTAAATCCACCCTTTCCTCTTCCATAGAAAATGCACCTTGCAAAGCCAAGGCCACACAGAGTAGCACAGTTATCATCATTCTTTTCTCAATTGTTAACCACATTATCATCCCAATTCAATACTTTATCAGCTTCATTTGTATCTCAAAGAAATGAGTTCATAATAAGAAGTTGATTGAAATTTGAGTCACATGATGCATTAATATATATGCATCAATCAATATGTTGTGTTATTGGTTTTTTTTGTTTTTTGTTTTATTATGATGTGTTATTATTTTTTTGGATTTTTGTTTTATTATGTTGTGTTATTATTTTTAATTTTTTGGGGGTTTTATTATGCTTTGTAACGCATAAAAAAGTGACATGGAAGACATTTTACAATTTTTATTGATTATATATATGGCAGAAAAATAAAATAAGACCAAATTGTTAGGGAAACAATTACGTTCAATGTTGTAAAACCAAATAAAAAATTAGTATATATATGGTTAAAACTTATTTGAATTAGGGTAAGAGTTAGGGTTAGTAGGACATTTTACCTTATGAGTTAGGGTTATGGTAAGAGTTGCAGTTAGGATTAGGGTGAGGGCTCGGGGTTAGGGTTATGGATAGGGATAAGGTGAGATTAACGATGTCGTTAAGGATATGATGTTAGGTTTACAATTAGGATTAGTATCATATTTACACTAGTAGAATTTGGCAAATAAATGACTATGAGACTAAAACTTTTAGTCACGTCACTAAAATTTTTAGTCACGTGACTAAAAATGATCAAATTCTATTAATTTTTTGTAATTCAGAAGTATAAATGACTAAATAAATGACTAATTTGGTCATCGAATAAAATCACAAAGATAGACAAATAAAAATGACTAAATAAGTGACCAAATAAATGACTAAACAATTAGTCACTAATAATTAGTCACCCTGGAAACAAAAATGGATAAATAAATGGCTAAATAATTAGTCATGTAGACAAAGATGACTAAATGAATGATTATTACTCATTTATAATAACATTTGATAATATCATAGACTTATATCTTAGAAGTTCCATTCCTAATAAATTTTGTTCTATAGCATGTAACTACTCATGAAACATGACTCAATGAGTTTGACTCAAAAACTACATAGTTGAATCCTAATGCGATATCATAATTTGAATCATTGTGGAAAATATCACAAGAACTCCATAAGAACTTCCATGATGTATGAAAAAATTGAACTCCACTCCAACACAGTTACAACCACTCCACTTGATCTCAAAGTCAAAATCAATCTTCCCCCTTTGGCATAATAAAACATAATTTATATTTCACATTTTAAGTTAATTTTCATTAATGATTTATAAAAAACCATTAAATAAATATAATTACACTTATATTATATAAAAAATAAAACATCTATCAATTTAATCCTATCCTTTTCATTAAAATCAAAATTTATTAAGTGGCGATTATCACTTAATAAATATTAGTTTTGAATATAATATTTATCAAGTGATAATCACCACTTGATAAATATTGATTCAACATTAATATTAGGCAAAAATAAAAAGAACCACCATGGGAATATGATAAGAAATTGATTTTCTAAAATAAAGAAAGGAAATCAAAAAGCCTTTTCATACTCAATAACCATTTAGGGTTGAAACCTTAAACAATCTCCCACGGCCCCTCATTTGGATTCTTCACTTTCTTCTCCATTGTTTACTCTGGGCATTGCCTCCATGGTTAGGGTTTTGAAACTTGAAATATTTGAAAAATGTTTGAAGCTCATCTATATACATATTTCAAGAACCCACCTACAGGTATGTTGATCATTTTTTATTTCTTGACAATCTCAGTTATGTCTTAGTATGCTATTCATGTATTTCATGAAGATTTAATGTTCAATAAAGTGTTGGTTGTTCTTTGAATGGTACGATTTCAAGGGTTTTACATTTTTTTTAAATTATTTGTCTCATAATATTTAAATTTATTATGTAATTATAGAGGTTATGAGCTCATTCATAGTGTATTCTCTCATTAAACAAGGCTCTCCCTATTAATTTTTACCCTTCCTCTATGTGAATGGTCATGGCTACTCTATATATCTGTGGCTCCTTCTCAAGATATTCATGAATATTTCAAAGATCTTGAAACTTTCTCATTTGTATTGATCTTCTCATATTTTGTGACCACGACTAAGAGGGTTTGGTTCAATGGTTTCAATTTGTGTATTTTCTTTGATATATGTTGTCTCCAAACCCAAAAAAACTTTGTGGGTACTTTGTATCTATGTATATTTTCTTTGATATATTTTATTTGATGTATGTTGTCTCCAATCCTCTTTATTTCACATTTCTTGTTTTCTAATATGAAATCAAAGTTTAGATAAGGTTAAGGTTATGTTACCCCAATTTCCATGTACATGCAAATTTGGCTAAAACCTATTCCAAAATCTCTATTTTCACCTTGCCAAGCATCCCTAAAAATTTCATGATTTTATGTTTGGTTTCCTGGCCTCTACAAATTTTTTATCTCCCTGGCCTGCAAGTAAAAAATTTGAAAAAAGTAGCCATTACCAAGAAAACCTTGAAAACCCTAAGCCATGTTTTAATTCTTTGTTACTTTATCGGCCACTTAAGTTCCCAAATTCCCATGTGCGGTAAATTCTTATTGGTCAGTCGCCTATTCTCTTATTTCCCCGGTGGTTACCTTTTCCATTCGGTGACTACAGTCATTCTCTCAGTCGCTTAATGTTTCACGGTGACCACTAAACGGCTAGCAACTCAGCGAGTGGTTAACTCCCCTTCAGTCGCATGTTCGCTAAGAGGTCTAGCAGTCTTTCTATGTGGGGTCCCGGTTAAAAGATCTAACGGTTGTCTGATGATCTGAAGGGTTTGTGTCAAAGCATCAGATCATGCACCGATCATCGATTCCCTTTCAATGAAGTGTTCCAGTGTGTCAGTGGGTCTGATGCCACATCATCTTATGTGGAGGCTCCTAATTGGCCGAAGGTTGTGATGTGTAACCTTGTAAGAGCGGGCCTGACAGATTGTGTCCCTTTTAATCCTATGTGTGGTGCATGATCTCATGGGTTGTGTCAGAGCCATGAGATCATGCGCCGACCGTCGATTTCACTTTGTTGTTAGAGCTTTGTGGGTGGGTCCTCGTTTGCTGATGTGCTTTTTTTCTATTGGTCCACATAGCGATGACTAAGATTTGTCAATGGGGCCGTGTCAGAAGCTCTACAGGGATGTCAAAAGGATGAAGATCGACGGCTGGCGTATCTTCACGTAGAGGTTTTTTGACACATGCGATCATGCACTTGCTGTTCAATCTGCCAGGTGTTCAGGTCCTCTCAGTGGGTCCAATGCCAGGTCAGGGTGACATGCCATCTTTTGATTGGTCAAAGTAAAGAGAAAATCTGTCAAACCATGTTGCCAGGTATGTTGACTTGCTCAAATGTGATTGGTTGCCGCGTACTGATGAAGACTTCTAGGTGGACCGATGTGTCAATGGGGTCACAGATTAATGAAGATCTACGGTGGGTGTATGATCTGAAGGAATATTCAGCGGTCATGAGATCATGCGCCCGCCATTAGATTGGAATCTTAGTTTGAGTGGGTCCGTTGTTAGAGCTTGCCAAGGTGTTTGTTGACGAAGCAGCCGGAGCAAATAAAAGAATGCCAAATGGCATAAAAGGGCCCAAGCCTGAAAGGATTTCACAAATGAGATAAGTCTTCGGTCGCGTGGTTGCCGAATGACTTAAAGGAAGAAGGGCTCGAGGTGGGTCCAAATATGCTGACATGTCGATTTTCTCATTTCTCATTGGCCGCTGACTTCCATGGTGGTTTTGACTTGTCAGAAGGGTTTTAAGGTTATTTTCTTAGCATATTGTGGCCGTTCATTTTCTAGGAAATAAAAGGATATCAACAGTCACATTTTAAAATGGCCGGCTAGTCGTTAAATTTAAAATTCAAATAGTTCTAAGAGGGTTTTTTGCCAGTATTTGATTTGCAGGCCGCGAGCAGTGAGGTAGTTCAGAGAATTTATGTCTCCAAGACATTTGCAATTAAAGGAGGATGATGAGGAGGTCTGGGCGGCCATCATGGGTCATTTCTCATCTCAAAAAGGTACTAGTTATGCATTCATGGCAAGACTTTGTGCAGGAAAGTGGATGAATCTAGGTCGCTTGTCTGCAGGTTGATGTAGTACAAGGATGGGCACACAAACTTGATATCTAATCAGTTGAGATATTTGCAAAAATAACATTTATGATCAAACTTGATTGATTTAGGGTTTGTTATTCTATTGTAAATTTGTAACCCTAGTTAGGTTTTTGACTCCTGCCTGCGTGGAGTTGAGATGTATATATTGTATTTTTGGAGCTTTTGAGCGGGGAGTTGGATAATTGTAAAAGAAATTCATCTTTCTTAAGAGTTATCTGTGGCATTTTCTCTACCCTCTGGCTTCTACAGTTGTATTCTCCCATTGATAAATTCAAACATTGCAGAGGTATTTTGTGACAATTCTTCATGTCCCTATGCTTCCTTGTCTGAGTTCATCTCTTAATGAATTGAAGTCTATGTATGTTTTCAATGACAACTTAGGGTTCCTGATCCCTCTTACTTTCTTTAATTGTGTGTGTTATTGTGTTTGATCTGATTTAGATGTTTTTGTGGGTATACTTCAGCCCCCTAATAGTCTTGTCTCAATCCTACACCGAGTTGCAGAAGTGAATGTTTGCTTGTAGGTCATAGGTTGTGCCTTATGTTCAGGCCCTCCTATGAAGCACTTATGCAATCCTATTCAGTAAGTTGTGACCTACTAGACCTAAGCCTTTCATTGATTCCATCCCTCTATGCTACAATTCATACCCTAATTTTGGTGTTTCACCTAGTAGGTAGTTTTCTTTCAGTCATTTCCCTTTCCAAGCATTCCTTCTATCCCTTTCCCTCAAAAGATTTACTTTTCATGTCTAGAAGCAAATTAAGGTGATTATCCAAGAGGAACTAGCCTAGAACTTGGAGGTCTCATCTCAGTTAGAAAAGGTCCCACAACTTGGAGATGATTCCCATGTTATACTAGGTTATCAAGACTACGAGAGCTTGAAACAAGGGTGCAAACTTAGTGTATAACAATTCTGACACGCCTGGTGGGACTACACAAGAAGTTCATTGTTTGAAGATTATGTTATCTCTGGTATATAGATTGCATAATATAGACCTTTAGAGGTTGTTCTACCAAGTATATCTAGTGACTCCATTGATTTCAAAGATCCAGGCCAACCTTGTTTAAGGTTTATGAGAAAGATTGAGACTAGGAGCTCAAAGCCCACTAAATTTTTAGAGTTGCCCTCAAAAGGAAGTCATAAAGGCAGGTCAACTCAAAGAACATCCCCTACAAGGAGAGTTCAATCAACACCACCAGATACCTTAGAAAGGAGACCTTTGCCCTTTCATTCCAGAAGAAGAGGCAGATCCCTAACCAGAGATCTAGAAGAGGATTCAAATCTAGCAGCAAATACAACTCACATAGTTGTTAATCTTTAGATTCCAACTCCTACAATGGCTAGGAAGTTTTCCTTTGCACCTTTCAACCAAGGGAGTCCATTAGCCTTTGCTCAACATCATGATGTGCCCTTGGTGGCACTTAAGAGTATACCTGATTTCACTGGTGAAGGGAAAACAACTGCTTTTGAGCACATAAGAGATGTGACCACCATTTGCAGCATACACAATATTACTCAAAAAGATGTGGCCACCAAATTATTAGTAGCCTCTCTAAAAGGTAAGGCTCTTGAATGGTTTAGAACTCTAACTGTTGTTTTTGTTACTTCATGGGATGAATTAGGAGATGCATTAAGTAAGCATTTTGAGGATAAATTAGATAACTTGTCTCTAGTTGAGCAGTTAACAACCATTAAAAGAGACCCTCAAGAACAAATGATAGATTACAATAGTAGATTCCTCAAAATGTGGAATAGAATTCCAGTTTCTGTAAGACCATCAGCTGACCATGCTTTCCTATATTACTTGCAAAGTCTAAATGGTCAAATTTCTGTCATGATCCAGTCTATGGGTGGTACTTCTTTACCCCAAGCTTTTGACATAGTTGTCAGGGCTGAAAATTGTTTAATCCAAGTAGGCATGATTTCCAGAAGGCCTCTAATGCCCATCTTCCCTAGCCTTCAACCCATTGCACCTGCACAAGTACCTCCATTTACCCCTATTCCCACCATACTAGCATCCTAGGCTAGTACCAATGGTCAAGAGCTAACAACTAGTTTCTCTCAAGAGCTACAAGAAATAAAGAATAGCTAACAAAGCAGTCAACAAGAAATGACAAATTTGTTGCAGACCTTGACTAAAGAAGTAACAAATCTAAAGAAGTGAGGTCAAGGAATCAGATCACCATTTCAGCCACAAGGCCAAGGTCCTAATCAACAATATCAGAATCAAGGGCCTTATCAACAAAATAGGCCACCATACCAAGGAGGCTATCAAGGACAAAGACTTTGAAGTTTTAATCAAAGACCATTCCAACCATATAACCCTGCACCTCTAAATTCTGCAAATCCAGTGAGGGATATGGTTCCTAGTCAAAATAATGTGGCTATGGATAATGAATGGTTTTTTCCTCGTAATTAGCCTCATAATCAGGCTACATGTTCAAATGGATGGATGAACCAAGCTTTAATGGTTCAAAATGCCTCGCAAGCTCAGTCAAAGGTTTCATCCAGTGGATCAGTTCCTCAACAAGAATCACAAGAAAGTGAGACTACTCTTTTCAATTGGGAGCAACCAGACTTCAATGGAGTCAATGATGAAGTTGCTTTTGTTGCCTATACAAGAGCAAAAAGGAGAGCTCAAGACATGGAGAGAGTAGATTCCAATACCAAAGCCACTACATCTACAAAGCCACTGCAACGGGCCACTCCCATCACACCTAAGGAGGCTCCTGTCATTACAAGCAAAGAAGGCCAACATTCCAAAGAGGTGGAACCCATCATAGTGAAAGCACAACAAAGAGTACACATTGTGACACCTTTCAATATTGTTGATAGCATGAAGAAGGTGAATGTCACCATGTCTATTTAGGACTCTTTGGCTCTTTTAGGATAACCTGAGATCTTGACGAAGGCCATGACAGAAGTGACAACTCCTCAACCTGCAAAAGAAGTTGCAAAGCCAGTGTTGGTTAACACTGATCAAGAAAGGGAGACCCCAAGTAGCAACCCCAAAGGCAGTGCCACACAAGGTAGGAACTCAAAGTCACCTCCCTTTTATGTATCTCTAATTATTGGAAAATCTATAGTGCATAATTGTATGGTAGATAGTGGAGCTACTAGCACTGTAATGTCCAAGAAGGTACCTGACCAATTAGGACTAAAATATGAACCCTTCCAAAAGAAGGTTACCCAACTTGATGGATCCTCAGTCAATACTATAGGTGTGGCCAAGGATACCAGTCTAATCCTACATGCTAGTCCTAATTTCTCCATCCTCCTTGATATATATATCATAGATCTCCCTGCCCTATTTTCCATATGTCTTTCAAGGGAGTTTACAGCTAAGATAGGAGGTTACCTATCTTCTGATTGGTCTCACATGCTATTTCATACAAGGTATGGGACCAAGGTCACCATTAAACTAGAACCATTAGCAACACACCATATAGAGCCATATGTATCCAATGCCATCAATGTAAACTGCCCTATATTTGATAATAGTGACTTCCAAACCATTAGTGAAGTAGACACTAAGATAGAGAATATCCCTGCCATTTTTCTAGATGAGAGAGCTTCAGAGGCCCAAGAAAATCTTATTTGGGATTTTGGTTTGGGAAGTTATTTAAAACAAGAAAGTGGATCCATAGAGCCAAGCCTTTTCAAAGAAAACATTGATTCAAAGGATCAGAGCAATCAGAATTGGGAACTATTTTTTGATGGAGCTAGAAGTAGACATGGTTCTGGTGGTGGTGCTATGCTAGTGTCCCCAAAAGGAGAAAGGTATTATATTGCCTTTAGATTCAGTTTCTCCTGCACTAGCAACACTACTGAGTATGAAAGTCTAGTCAATGGACTAGAGTGGGCTAGAAAAAGAGAGTTTAAGGCCTTAAAAGTCTATGGTGACAGTGAGTTAGTTGTCAGCCAAGTAAGAGGGATAAGTGCAACCAAGAATGACACCTTGAGAGCATACAAGCATAGAGTTTGGGATGCAATTGAAGATTTTTGTGCTTTCAATATTGTTGCTATCCCTAGGAAACTAAATAAAAATGCAGATAGGTTAGCTGCTGTTGGATCTCAGTATGACATTCCAAATAGCATTTCAAAAGAGGTAGATCAATAGCATATCAAAGTGATTGTCAGACCCTCTATTCCTGATAATGATGTCAATTGGCAGGTGTTTGACAATGATGAACAAATTCTGCAATTCTTGTTTGAAGAAGATGTTTTTTCAGAGCATAATCAAGATAGGTTATCACAGAGCTATGGTGATCAAGTGTTACAACTTAAGTCTAACAAGATGCCTAGAGGTCTTGTTACATTAGAGGTTGTCTTCAACAAGGACGATGAAGTTAAGAGAAGCAAAGCTGGCCTAGTAGTCCAACAAGAACATTGTGTTGAATTAGAGTTGGAACCAAGTAAGAGCTTACAATTTGGAAAGGTAAACCCTGAATTGGAAAAGAAAGCTTACACCCAATTATTCAAGGAATTCAATGATGTTTTTGCATGGCAGTATGAAGACCTCAAGGTTTTTGATCCTACTCTTGCTCAACACACCATTGAATTAGAACCTAATGCCAAACCAATGAGGCAAAAGCAAAGGCCTGTTAATCCCAAGCTTGAGCCACTTATGCATAAAGAAGTACTTAAACTAATAGAGAGTGGTATCATCCACCCCATCAAGCATACTAGTTGGGTTTCCAACCTTGTTCCTGTCAAGAAGAAGAATGGGGAATTAAGGTTATGTGTTGACTTTAGGGATCTTAACAGGGCCTCTTTAAAAGACCGCCATCCATTACCCTCTATGGAAAAAATCTTACAATGTGTCTCTGGGTCTGAGAGATTTTCATTATTGGATGGCTATTCAGGATACAATCAGATCCTGGTTAATGAAGAGGATCAATACAAGATTGCATTTACAACCAAGTGGGGAACCATGGCTTATCAAAAGATGCCCTTTGGTTTGTCAAATGCAGGTGCTACATTTCAAAAGGCAATGGATATGGCCTTTAAAAGCCTCATGTACAAGTTTGTGCTGGTCTATTTAGATGACATAACTATCTATTCAAAACATGCAGCAGATCACATCAAACATTTGAGGAAGATCTTTGAAAGGTGTAGAGAATTTGGGATATCTCTTAATCTCAAGAAGTGTGTGTTTACAGTTAATGAAGGAAAATTGTTGGGGTATGTAGTATCCAAAGAAGGGATCATAGTGGATCCTCAGAGAATTGCAACTATCCTAGAGCTACTATTGCCACATCATAAGAAAAGTCTCCAATCTTTCATAGGAAAGATTAATTTTGTTAGGAGGTTCTTGCCTAACATTGCAGATTTACTAAAGCCTTTGATAGCCATGTTAAAGAAGAGTTCAACTTTCAGTTGGACTAAGGAAGGGAAAGCCAATTTCCAGGCTATCAAAGAGGCCTTAACAAAAGCCCCTACTTTGTTAAACCCAAATTTTAGTAAGGATTTAATCCTTTATGCTTATGGAGGGCATGATGCTATATCTACAATGCTGACCCAAGAAAATTCAGATGGATTGGAGCAGCCTATTGCTTTCTTTAGCAAAGCTTTAGAAGAGTATGAATAGAGATACTCTTTTGTAGAGAAGCATGTACTTTTTGTGGTGAAGAGCCTTAAAAAGTTCAGATATTTGTTGACCCATAGAAGGGTACATTTAAAAGTTACTCATCCAAGTGCCAAAGAATTTTTGCTTTCCAAGGACCTAAATGAGAAAAGAGCTGGTTGGATCACCAAGGTGATGGAATATGACATAGATATTCAAACTACCAAGCTGGTTAGAGGAAGAGGTCTTTGTGAGCATTTGGCATCAGATGAGAGTTCAAAGAAATTAGAGCAAATGGATGCATCTTTGGTTGTACATTCCATAGAAGAACATGCTAAGGCAACAAGCTAGTTGCCTAATATGATCAATTATTTGAAGATAGGACAATGTCCTGCAGGTTTGGATTCAGCAAAAAGAAAATATTTTAGATTACAATCTGTTCTTTTTGTGCTGATAGATGAAGCTCTTTTTAGAAAGGATCACAGTGGTGTCCTTTTAAGATGCATAGATTTAGAAAAGATAGCTGGTGTTCTATTTGAGTTTCATGATGGACCTTTTGGAGGTCACTTTTCTCCTAGGACTATTTCTTTTAAAATCATGAGGGCCGAATAATATTGGCCATCTATCTTTAAGGATAGTCATGAGTATGTGAGCAAATGCATCAAGTGTGCCATGTTTGCAGGAAAAGAAAGGCTTGCAGCCTTGCCCCTACAGCCAGTCAGAACAGAGCAACCTTTCATGAAGTGGGGCATAGACTTCATTGGCATGATTAATCCTCCATCTAGTGCAGGCCATAAATGGATAATCACTATAACAGATTATTTCACTAGGTGGACGGAAACAATTGCATTAAAAGAAGCCAATGAGAGTGTTGTCTTAAGTTTTTATGATGATATAATTCACAGATTTGGCACTCCAGACTCCATAATATCAGATAATGCATTAGCATTCATAGGCCTCAAAGTCTTAGAGAGGTTAGTCAAGAATGGAATTTATCTAAATACCAGTTCAAATTATTAGCCTCAAGGCAATGGCTTAGCTGAATCAACAAATAAGAACTTGATTAGGATAATCAAGAAGACTCTGCAAGATAATCAGAGGGATTGGCATACCAAACTGAGGTCTGCCTTATGGCTAGATAGAATCACCCCAAAGAAGATCATTGGAAATTCTCCTTATGTGCTAGTGTATGGCAGAGAGGCCAGGTTGTCCATTTCAACTGAATTACCAGCTCTGGACTTGGCCACTCAGTATACCCTATTTGATGAGGGAGATCCCTTACAGATCAGATATGCTCAGTTGATGGAGTTAGAAGAACTCAAAGACAAATCAGTGCAAGATATGGAATTCCATTAGATCCAAACAAAGAGGAACTTTGATAAAAGAGCCAGGGTCAAAAATTTCAAGGTTGAAGATGTAGTCCTCAAGTGGGATGAGTTCAGATCCAAGCTTGGCAGACATACAAAATTTGATTCATTTTGGGATGGACCATTTGTTATAACAGAGTGCAAGGGGTCTAATGCTTTTCAACTATCAACCCTTGAAGGAGATGCCTTGCCAATATCAGTAAATGGTTTCCACTTGAAGCCCTGTTTTGAGGTTAGTCCTTCCTTGTAAATCTCTGTAAATGTTTCCCCTACTTTCTTTCCCTATTTTCTAGGTTAGTTTGCTACTTTCCAAGAAGTGCTCGTGCAAAAGTTTGTCCTTCTGGTTCCAGTTTTGCCTCTCTGTCAAAATTTTTATGTTCCTGAGATGACCCCATGCCCAATGTATATATCAAGGCCACTGGTTTTCCATGTCTAGCATGCTGACATCTAGCAAAAATCACTAAAATGTTACCCCAATTTCCATGTACATGCAAATTTGGCTAAAACCTATTCCAAAATATCTGTTTTCACCTTGCCAAGCATCCCTGAAAATTTCATGATTTTATGTTTGGTTTCCTGGCCTCTGCAAATTTCTATCTCCCTGGCCTGCAAGTAAAAAATTTGAAAAAAGTAGTCGTTACCAAGAAAACCCTGAAAACCCTAAGCCATGTTTTAATTCTTTGTTACTTTATCGGCCACTTAAGTTCCCAAATTCCCATGTGCACTAAATTCTTATTGGTCAGTCGCCTATTCTTTTATTTCCCTGATGGTTACCTTTTCCATTCGGCGATTCGCCGACTGCAGTCATTCTCTCAGTTGCTTAATGTTTCATGGTGACCGCTAAATGGCTAGCAACTCAGCGAGCAGTTAACTTCCCTTCAGTCGTGTGTTCACTAAGACGTCTGGCGGTCTTTTTATGTGGGGTCCCCATTAAAAGATCTAACGACCGTCTGATGATCTGAAGGGTTTGTGTCAGAGCGTCAGATCATGTGCTGACTGTCAATTCCCTTTCAATGAAGCGCTATAGTGTGTCAGTGGGTCTGATGCCATGTTGTCTTATGTGGAGGCTCCTGATTGGCCAAAGGTTGTGATGTGTAACCTTGTTAGAGCGGGCCCGACAGATTGTGTCCCTTTTAATCCTATGGTTGGCACATGATCTCATGGGTTGTGTCAGAGCCATGAGATCATGCGCCGACCATCAATTTCACTTTGTTGTCAGAGCTTTGTGGGTGGGTCCTCATTTGCTGATGTGCTTGTTTTCTATTGGTCCACATAGCAATGACTAAGATTTGTCAGTGGGGCCGTGTCAAAAGCTTTGTAGGGATGTCAAAAGGATGAAGATCGACGGCTGGCGTATCTTTGCATAGAGGTTTTCTAACACATGCGATCATGCGTCTATCGTTCGATCTACTAGGTGTTTAGGTCATGTCAGTGACTCCAATGCCAGGTCAGGGTGACATGTCATCTTTTGATTGGTCAAAGTAAAGAGAAAATTTGTGGGACTGTGTTGCCAGGTATGCTGACTTTCTCAAATGTGATTGGTTGCCGCGTGCTAATGAAGACTTCCAGGTGGACCGATGTGTCAGTGGGGTCATGACTTAATGAAGATCTACGACGAGCATATGATCTGAAGGAATATTCGGTGGTCATGAGATCATGCACCCGCTGTTAGATTGGAATCTCAGTTTGAGTGGGTCCGTTGTTAGAGCTTGCCAAGGTGTTTGCTGACGGAGCGGTCGGAGCAAATAAAAAAATGCCAAATGGCATAAATGGGCCCAAGCGTAAAAGGATTTCGCAAATGAGACAAGTCTTCGGTCACATGGTCGCCGAATGACTTAAAGGAAGAAGGGCTTGAGGTGGGTCCAAATATGCTAACATGTCAATTTGCTCGTTTCTCATTGGCCACTAACTTCCACAGTGGTTTTGACTTGTCAAAAGGGTTTTAAGGTTATTTTCTCAGCGTATCACGGCCGTTCATTTGCTGGGAAATAAAATGATGGCATCCCTGAAGCAGTTGTCTAGTTCTTTGATCCGGTACTTGAGGTAAAAGAATGGGGCTGACTCTCATATGCTGTAAAAGTGAAAGAAAAATATGAGCCATCAAGTAACTAAACATATTAATTAAGTTTTATGGCTCTTTATCATCACACTACTTTATAGAACTAGAGAAAATTTAATAGTGAACATGAATCGTTCTAACCATCATGTGAAAAATCTTTCACCATACAGTTTAAGTATTGGGATAATGTTGTTAATGCATCAGGAATAACCTAAAAATAACAGAAAGCACAAAACAAAAATAGACAACATAAGCACAAGATGTAGTTATTATGAGAACACATACCATAAAAATGAACAATTGCTGAAATATAAAACTGATGAAATTAATAACTTCAAATACAATCAAAACAAACACTATTCATGCTCACCATATGTTGGGAAGTAAGATGTAACTAGGGTGTGGATGGCATGTTCAAACTACGAGGCACAAATATTGTTTTCAAACATTGGGAACTCCCTAAACTATGAGTTGAAGAACCATGTTAAGTTTAAGATCGCTGCAAATGTAATAGCACTTCCGTAAAAGTATGTGTGTTCCAAATGCCTTAATTTCATATTTAATGAGTTCATTACTACAATGTTGGAATGTGATATGCAAACTCTGCTTGGAAATGCTCATAGTAATTATGAAAGCCTGTGTTTGAGAAATAAAAAATATGTAGACAACACTCATGCAAACTATTTTTATGTTGTAAAATTTACCCAAATAAACAAAAAACTTGTTAAAAAATCATTGCAACTCCCAATCAGTCAGAATTCTGCTGATTAAATTGCATTTTTTTACATTTCTTCTGGAAAAAAGTGTTCAAAAATCATTCCTACCAATTTAATGATAGAAGAGGGATTTTTTTAAGAGTTAAAACTTAAAATCATGAAAACAGACAATTCACAATTAATTGGATGTTTTTCACAATTTATGCTTCTAAGTGCAACAGACAATGGTCAGGTGACAAAAAATAGGATTGCCAATATGATGGTCAAAGTTCCAGCTACACTACAAATGTATATATGTTAAATCAAAATGTTTCATACGTAGACAAGAGAGAGAAAACATGAAGCCAATTTAAGCAGGATACAAGTTTCTGCGGATAGTTGTATAAAATTAAGACATACCATCTCTGGAGTGAAAATAAAAAGAAGCAAGAAGCAACAATGTCTAAGCAACAATGTGTAAGCACACCATGTAAACATATTATGGACCCAAGAAAATCCCATGTTCTGTACAAACTTTATTTGAAGGTTTAACTATAACTGTTTTAGTCAAGCAGAGAGTGAAAGTCAAAGGGATTGCTAATATGATAACCAGGATCCAAGCTCCACCAAGAAGTAAGGAAGCTGCAATGTGTGACCATAGCATGTAAACACATTATGGACCCAACTGCCAAGATTTGAAAAGAACAAGAAGCAAACTATTATATATGTAGTAAAATTATATTCCACTACCTTGCACTGCCAAGATGTAGGCTGTGTGCTTAAACAGAGCCAATTGTTCTCATCATTCTCATGTTTTTTATGTACTCTATTTTTAACAAAAAAATGATTGGTTTCTTCTTTTTGTAGGCAATAGGTATGAAATTGAGTTACCTGAATTTGATCCTAGACTTGCAGGTCATCTAGACACCCTGAAGTGAATCCACCTCCAAGATGAATTGGGGTTTTGTCCAATTCAAAAATAGTCCCAAGGGTTTCCGTCCTCAAGAAACTAAAAACTAAAACAAGAAGCTCTCAACTCTTCGAAAAGAAATATTCATAAACCAAGCATCCTCTAAAATGAAGCCCAAGCTGCCTTTTTATAATCCTCCGATGAAGATTCCAAAAGACTCTTGAAATTCCATTCACTTGTCTTTACATTGTTCCCTCTTTTAATTTTTTAATTGAACTTTGAGGGAAATAGTTATAAGTGACTTTATAAATTTCTTTTAAATCAACCATCAAAGTCACTTTAATAATTTTATTAAATAATTCAAATAATTCATCATTAAATTTATTTATTTAATTGACAACTCAGCTTTTAATTATTTACATAAATTATAATGTCCAAATAAATGGGACATTACAGAGGAGAATTGGGTGCTTAGGACAAAACTTGTGGGGTTGCCACTCCCTAATTCAATCAGCCAAATCATATGATGCATTCGTAATTGCAAATTGTAAGTCAAGGGAATCATGAGCCTTATGAAGGTGGAATCAAGTGATTTTCTGAGGATAATTGTTTATTGTTGGGTGCTATCTTTTAAAAGCTGATTGGGACATTGCAGAGGAGACTTGGGTGCTTAGGACAAAACTTGTGGGGTTGCCACTCCCTAATTTAATCAGCCAAACCATATGATGCATGGGTAATTGCAAATTGCAAGTTAAGGGAATCATGAGCCTTATGAAGGTGGAATCAAGTGATTTTTTGTCATGTCCCCATTTTGGCTGACCTCGTTTAGCGTGCTGAATTTGCCTATCCCCGACTCTCGTAGGCAAATGGTGGAGAGAGAGAGAGTCATTTTTGTAGATCAAATGGTTATATTGGCTTTTGGAGAAGTTTAAGAGGTTATATTTTATTATTATAAGTTATCGGGGCCTACATGTTCTAATTTTAAGTTGAGTTGCACTTTTTGATTTATAATATTATTTTATTATAAAAAGTGTTTTTTAATGAGATTTTATTAAGGAGAGTTCTAGAAGTTCCAGGAAAAGTGAATAAATAGAGGGCTAGGCCTCTCATTTCTACATGCTTGTTTATGATATCTCTTCTACTTCTTCATTGTGAAGACATTTGTGGGTTTTGGATTTGCAAATCATTATTTAGTCTTTGGGAACGAATCACTCCCTTGGATTGGCAACTTTGAGGGTGTGAAATATCACTTGAATTGTTGCAATTGAGGAGTTGGTATTCAGCCATCTCACTTGGACTTCATAGAGATTCAGTTTCGAGGGTTTGTTTGTGATTGAAAAAGCGGATCCGAAAAAGCAGTTCGAAAAAGCAAATCCGGAAAAGCAGTTCGAAAAAGCAGATCCGAAAAAGCAGTTCGAAAAAGCAAATCCGAAAAAGCAATTCGAAAAAGCAGACTTCGTTGTAAGGATTTGATTTTGGTTGAATAAGGGTTTGATGTTGATTGCATAAGAGTCTTGAATTTCATCTACTCATTGGTGAATTAATTTGGCAAAGGATTGAAGACAAACTGGCACATTTTCAGAATTGCAATATCAGGGTTTGGAACCAATAATTTGCTCATATCTCCTAATCTACTTGGAGAATATTTTTATGCTCTTGGGAGGATCTTAGTAAACCCCCGGTGGTCCTTTTCATAGCTTTTTGGAGTGTCAAAAACCTTGCAATTATTTTATGCAGGAGCTGTACATGTACAGCCTGGTACGGCCCTGGCTGGCAGACTGTATTGCAATCAGTTTGGGGCAGTTTTGTGGAGGCATCTTGCGAGTTGATTTGGCATTTCAATCAGGACAATACGGAGCATTTCCAGGTGCACAAATTGAGGGTTTTGATTGTCAAAATATTGCATGTTAGTGGTTTGAACAGTCAGCACTGTCATTGCATTGATTGTTATTTCCAGTCATTAATTGCTATTGTAAAAACCAGTCATCTATCTTCCAAATCTGAACAGTGATATCATTCATAGCATTGTATTGTCTTGTCAAGGGTTTGATGTATTGTAATCAGAATTTCATAGTTAGACAGTTCAATAAAATCTGCTATTGTAATTCAGTCATTGATGTGTAATTGACAAAGTAAATGAAATAGCATTGTTAGGGACTTGTCAATATTCATGTGTAGGAGCTATAACAGTCCTTGAAGTTTCAGAATTTAGTCACTATCATACTTTGCAAATTGTAACCAGACTTTGGAAGTTTCCTAATTCATTTGGCACTAAGTCTATTGCATCAATATTTAGAGTTCATTGCATTACTTTTCAATATTGGCATTGTTATCTCAATTGATTTGATGCCCAAAACAATAATCACATTGAAACATATCATTTCAAATCAAACAATTCAGTTGCTTGCCAAGTGTTTGACAAAATTTCTAAGTTCAGTTTGAGGATTTTAGTGGCCTTTATAGTAAGGGTCATTACAGTGGTATCAGAGCGGTTTCCTACCAACCTGATTGGGTTATTTCAGATTAAATTGAACTATCAGCATGGCTTTAATAGGAGACAAGGAATTGAAAGAGAGAATGCACACTGCATTGAAGAAACTAGATCGTCCATTTCAGCGAACAAAGGACCTCCTAAGAATTTTGGAGGAGTTGGAAACTTATTTAGGCAAGGTTGATCAGTCAGATTCCTATGCTATGCAAACAGCTTTATCTCCAGTATTTGGTTCTTTGGTGAAGCCCCGATTATTGAGACATCATGATGAGGTGGTAAGACTTGCAGCTCTCTCTTGCATTAGTGAAATCATGAGGATAATAGCTGGCTTTAATTCTTATGATGATCAGATTATGAGAGAGGTACTTCATGCCATGGTGAAAAGTTTCGAAAGGTTGGATGACATCAAGGACCCTCATTTCACAAAGAGGGCAAGATTACTTGAAGTATTTGCATGGTGTAGGTTTGAAAACATTATGTTGTCAATAGGTTGTATTGATGACATTCGCAGAATGTTTAACACATTTTGGAATATTTTGGATGAGTTTCATTCCAGCGAGGTATTAGCATCAATGCACTCTATCATGTTCACAATCTTGTTTGAGGAGAAGGATGAAATTTTTAAACTTTTGTCAGAAGATTTATGGCATGTTTGGACAAAAGAGAGGAATGTGTCACCTATGGCATGTACGTGGTTAAAGAGCCTGATTAATAGGCCTAAGGATCGAAGTACCTTCCCTATGACAGGCAGAAACTTGTATGATGAGTTTGACAAACATGCTGATCCGGTATTGGGAGATGTTAGCACATCTTCATGTAATGATTTATTTGCATCATCTTCACAGGCAGAAGTGGTTACAGATGTTGTACAGGTTGAGCCAGTTGCATCAGAAGGTGATATCACAGGCACACTGGATGGCATGAGTGACACTGATAGTGATTGTGGTACAGTTGGTCTTGATGATGTCACATGTGCTCAAAATAGTAACTACAGCACAGTGGATTCAGATGATGATTGTGAGGAGGTTGTTGTGCATGATGATGAGATACCTATCAGCGATGAGCAGACATTGAGTATTCAGGACTTTGCTGATAGAGAGTATCAGGCACAGTTAGATGCTACATCACATGAGGTTGAGGCACATAGTACTTCACATGTTTTGTCCGGTCAGCTTAGGGTAAGCGAGGATGGGATTGTGACTTCATTATGTCATCATGACAGGATGCGGGAGATGATAGAGGATCACATCCGGATGATTCAGTTACAGGACAGACATAAGGGAGTTTAGGCAGAGTCTTCTTGTGTTGACTTACAGGCGATCAGGGAAGGAATGGGAGCGATGAAGATGAGTTATTTACATCTTCTTTCAGATCGTGACCATCTTCTTAGCCTTGCCAGAGATCATTTAGATGCCTTGAGGAAGAAGGAGGAGGAAGTTGGCAGGCTTTCTCGAGAGTTCGAGGACACTCGAGCCTCTTTGTTGAGTACTCCATTGGCATTACAGGACTCAGAGAGACATGTGGATGGGTATGGCGTGGAGTTGAGTTCAGCTTCATCTTACACACCTGATACTCAACTTTCTACGACAGGCGGATCACATGTGGTTGTTGATAGTTGTGAGAGTTCACCTTGCATCCAGGATTCAGGGATAGTGTCAATTATGGCAGACATGGATGTGGGATCAGCTGATATTGGGATTGAGCAGGCTACTCAGGTACGGATTTTGCTTGAGGTGTCAGTCGGTTCCAGTTTATGGATGAGGACTCAGGATTGTTACATTGGCGTTTGGGATTCCGTTGACTGGAGATCTTTATCATCTATTGGTAGCAGTGATTGTTTGAGTGCTATCATGGATTTGATTAGTAGATTACACGGTGTAGTTCTCGTCCATGCCAGCAGCTTGTCTGATGCTGGAATTAGTTTTTATACACCCATTTGGGGCATTGTTCATGTGTCCAGTCGACCATTCTTGTTGGAATGGGTTGATGATATCACAGATATGATGGAGTTTACAGATGAGTCCCAGGATCATTTTGGTATTGATGACATCCAGGAGTATGCTGTGGATAGTTGTGAGGACTTAGCTTCCTCGGCAGATTCTTTTGTTACAGCGGAGTTGGACAGTGATGTTACAGTTTTTGACACTTCGTATGGTGATGTGAGTTCTGGAGTCGACTTGCAGAGTAGGGATGGTAGTACTCCAGAGATTAGCGACTTTGAGGATACTCCTTTTGATAGTGTGTTAGAGGAGGATGTTATTGATAGTGTTGAGGACTTAGTGGATTCCCTTGATACGGAGGTTTATGTTGATGCTTCAGTCACTCTGTTTGATGATACGAGTTCAGCAGCTGGTCTGCTGAGTTTGGATGGCAGTACTACAGGTGATAGCTATTCTGAGGTTACTCCTTTGGACAGTGTACCAGGGGAAGAGGATTGTAGGAGACAGTCTAGCCAGCGCCATCATGTGTCTAGTCAGCTGAGAGTTAGTGAGCGGGACATTGCTATCGCTTGCGAGCATTTCAATGCTGCTCGTCAGGTGTTAGCAGTTTATGGATGGGGTTCTCCTACTAGTGATGAGTAGGGAGGCAGTTATCTCTCCTTGACAGAGATCCATTCTTTATGGGAGGCTATCCGGATTTTGAGACAGGATTATATGCAGTTGGTAGCCGACAGGGATCATCTTCTAGAGTGGGGCAGTACAGCATACGAGGCATTAGTAGTCAAGGAAGAGGAGGTGAGCGAGCTTACTCAGCAGCTCGAGGTGACTTCGGAGACTCTTGAGAGTACACAGTTGGCTTTTGAGGAGTCACAGTTTCAGTTGGCTGAGGTAGCCATGGAGTTGGAGCGACTACAGACTTTACCAGATTTTGTACAGTCACAGACTATGGTGTCTGGTGATTCGGGGATGTCCACGGTTGAGATTGCCAGAGACAGTGGAGATGGGGATGCATCCATCCTAGATACTAGTAGTGGTATATCTTGTTCCCTCCCACTTGAGTTAGGCTCGGTAGAGTTGGGTGTTGCTGTTGAGCGTTGTAGTCTGCTCGACATGGTGGTGATCTCTACTACTGATGACGTGGAGACTTGTGATGTTGTACCAGAGATCATTTTTGATGTTGATGAGCCGGCAGTTGGCATGGTTCCTATCAGTGGTACTACTCCTTTGGAGGTGTCTTCGGAGGTAGTGGCGAGTTCAGGCCTGGTTAGTGATCAGTTGCAGTTAGTTTCATCGGGATTGCAGTCTGAGCCACTGACTGATGTTGGCGCATTTTATCGACATTACACTGAGAGGTATGCTCATCAGTTTATTTTTGATCCATATGTCAATGAGATGATGATACGGAGATGTACTTTGGGCTCTAGTGTTTGTCACCAGTTATGGTATGGTTTGACTTCACGGGTAGAGAGCTGTGAGGCATATGACGTGATGTTGGGTTTTGTGAGCGACAGCCGGATGGTTCATGATATTGATGTTGTTGATGGTTCAGCTGTTGTTCTTGATTTCCCTCCCTTGGCTATGTCATCTTCTGACTTAGCTAATGATCAGTCACAGTCGGTTGTATCACGTTTGCAGGATGAGCTGGTTGGTTCTTTTTATTGGTATTATATCTCAAGGTATGTTTATCAACTTGCTTATGAGTCATGTATGGAGGAGATGGCAGACAAATTTGTTTTGAGTGACTGCTATCTATTGTATGATGCCTATCAGCCGCTAGCAGAGCATGGGAGTTATGGTGATACCAGCATGGTTGGTAATCTGCAGAGATATGTTGACTACAGTTGGTGTATAGTGTGTGGATTCTCCGCACTCGGTGCAGTTCCCTTTCGGAGTATTCATCATTATAGAGCTGGATTGTCAGTGGGATGTGTTGAGGATATTTTCTATGTTGGGAGTTTCAGTTGTCCTCTCCACTTGAGTTCTGATATTTTCGGAGTTGGTGTCTCGTGGGTTCCTGACTATGGCAGTTATGGGGTTAGAGTTCAGTTGAGCAGTGGTTCACGATTCATTCATGGATTCCTCTTGGTTATATCGCAGAGGATATTGCAGGAGCTTGCGTTGGTTGACTGTAGTACAGTTCATGACTTCATTTGGGATCCAGGAGGATTGTTGGGTTCATTGTTTAGCCATTGCTTGGGGACAAGCAATTTCAGGAGGGGCGGACTGTCATGTCCCCATTTTGGCTGACCTCGTTTAGTGTGCCGAATTTGCCTATCCCCGACTCTCGTAGGCAAATGGTGGAGAGAGAGAGTCATTTTTGCAGATCAAATGGTTATATTGGCTTTTGGAGAAGTTTAAGAGGTTATATTTTATTATTATAAGTTATCGGGGCCTACATGTTCTAATTTTAAGTTGAGTTGCACTTTTTGATTTATAATATTATTTTATTATAAAAAGTGTTTTTTAATGAGATTTTATTAAGGAGAGTTCTAGAAGTTCCAAGAAAAGTGAATAAATAGAGGGCTAGGCCTCTCATTTCTACATGCTTGTTTATGATATCTCTTCTACTTCTTCATTGTGAAGACAATTGTGGGTTTTGGATCTGCAAATCATTATTCAGTCTTTGGGAACGAATCACTCCCTTGGATTGGCAACTTTGAGGGTGTGAAATATCACTTGAATTGTTGCAATTGAGGAGTTGGTATTCAGCCATCTCACTTGGACTTCATAGAGATTCAGTTTCGAGGGTTTGTTTGTGATTGAAAAAGCGGATCCGAAAAAGCAGTTTGAAAAAGCAAATCCGGAAAAGCAGTTCGAAAAAGTAGATTCGAAAAAGCAGTTCGAAAAAGCAAATCCGAAAAAGCAATTCGAAAAAGCAGACTTCGTTGTAAGGATTTGTTTTTGGTTGAATAAGGGTTTGATATTGATTGCATAAGAGTCTTGAATTTCATCTACTCATTGGTGAATTAATTTGGCAAAGGATTGAAGACAAACTGGCACATTTTCAGAATTGCAATATCAGGGTTTGGAACCAATAATTTGCTCATATCTCCTAATCTACTTGGAGAATATTTTTATGCTCTTGGGAGGATCTTAGTAAACCCCCGGTGGTCCTTTTCATAGCTTTTTGGAGTGTCAAAAACCCTGCAATTATTTTACGCAGGAGCTGTACATGTACAGCCTGGTACGGCCCTGGCTGGCAGACTGTATTGCAATCAGTTTGGGGCAGTTTTGTGGAGGCATCTTGCGAGTTGATTTGGCATTTCAATCAGGACAATACGGAGCATTTCCAGGTGCACAAATTGAGGGTTTTGATTGTCAAAATATTGCATGTTAGTGGTTTGAACAGTCAGCACTGTCATTGCATTGATTGTTATTTCCAGTCATTAATTGCTGTTGTAAAAATCAGTCATCTATCTTCCAAATCTGAACAGTGATATCATTCATAGCATTGTATTGTCTTGTCAAGGGTTTGATGTATTGTAATCAGAATTTCATAGTTAGACAGTTCAATAAAATCTGCTATTGTAATTCAGTCATTGATGTGTAATTGACAAAGTAAATGAAATAGCATTGTTAGGGACTTGTCAATATTCATGTGTAGGAGCTATAACAGTCCTTGAAGTTTCAGAATTTAGTCACTGTCATACTTTGCAAATTGTAACCAGACTTTGGAAGTTTCCTAATTCATTTGGCCCTAAGTCTATTGCATCAATATTTAGAGTTCATTGCATTACTTTTCAATATTGGCATTGTTATCTCAATTGATTTGATGCCCAAAACAACAATCACATTGAAACATATCATTTCAAATCAAACAATTCAGTTGCTTGCCAAGTGTTTGACAAAATTTCTAAGTTCAGTTTGAGGATTTTAGTGGCCTTTATAGTAAGGGTCATTACATTTTTTGAGGATAATTGTTTATTGTTGGGTGCTATCTTTTACAAGCTGATTGGGACATTACAGAGGAGACTTGGGTGCTTAGGACAAAACTTGTGGGGTTGTCACTCCCTGATTCAATCAGCCAAATCATATGATGCATCGGTAATTGCAAATTGCAAGTCAAGGGAATCATGAGCCTTATGAAAGTGGAATCGAGTGATTTTTTGAGGATAATTGTTTAATGTTGGGTGCTATCTTTTACAAGCTGATCGAGTGTTTTAATGTCAGGCCTAAGTACAAATGATAACTTGTGTGGCCCTTTAGTATCAAGATATAATAGTCGCCAGCCTTTTTAAAGAGTCAAAGAAATTAGAAGACAAATTTTCTTTCTTTATTGTCATGGGCCTTCTGGAGGTGACATAGGAGGTACATGGAATTCCATTCATTGTTGCAGAGACTAGATTAGACAACAACTTGGTGATAAACTATATTGGAGAATATGCACTGTAAATAGAGGTAGAATGTGGGTTCCAGAAGTCACAAAATTATTTTTGAAGAGGAGCCAAGTTGGTGGACTAGCTCATTTTGCTGGAAATTTTGTTACATTTGGTGGATGTGTGGTTCATTTCATGCTGATTGCTGGAGTCAAGGGAGCCATGTGAATAGATGATTGTATGTATACATTTCAGAGGTCATCTAATCTGCTGCAATCAGGTATATCTGTCACCTGGAGCAAAATAGTATGTGCAGAGATCAAGGTACAAGTATTCAGAAATGTAAAGAGAGATTTGAAAGCAAATATCAACTTTGTATGGTTGATTAGCTCATACTCTTGCACAAAAATATATAGTCAGATGTATATTATTGAAAAGAGCTAATATTACAATTGCTCTTTGCATATGTCTATATAACTGTAAACTTGCAATTTCATGTAATATCTCAGATTTGGAAATGTGCGAAGACTGGATATATTTTCATTTGATTCAATGCACTTTAAACTCAACAAGCAAAGAATGAATTACATGCAAACTGTTTGTCAAAATACCTATTCATTATAAAGTATTGCAAACAACTTCTCATTATATACTGGAGTATGCCAACTATTTGATACAATGTTTGAGCATCAAACATTGTGAAGTTGAAAGGGAAAGGTGCAAAGAATTTAGTAGAAACATGGGTGTGTGCTTACAACCCTGTAGGTGGGTAGAAAACTGCAATGATATAGATTAATAATATAGACATAGAGATCTAGAATAGGTACATTGTAATGATGCAGTAAAGAAGATCAGGAATCAAGATGACCTGTCCCCTTATGTAATACTCATATATGTATGTGTAGGTAAGCATTGGTAAAGGAATGATCAACAAGATTATGATTAAGCTGAGACAGGGTTTTAGAAATTCTGACAGGGACTTAGTATCTTGCATCATCTTGGATTCTCATAAGCTCTGTTGTGCCAAGATTGTTTTTTGCTTTTGGAAATAGATAATGTTTGTTATTCTGCTATGTCAATGGTAAATCTTGTGTTCTTTAAGCATTACAATTTGTCAAAAGGTTTAGGGATGGGAATTTAACATTTAACGTGTTTTAAAACATCCTTTTAGCAATTTTCAAACATGAATTAAACTTCATAGTTTCTTGATTTTGGATTGATCCTATTTAAACAAAGGAAGGAAAGAAATATTATATTAAAGCTCTTGACAAACCAAAGTTGGTAAATGAAACTATACATTACAACCTCATAAGATGAGCAAAGTGCTCCTAGACTTGCGGGTCATCTTAAGTATGCCACCCCAAGATGGTCTTCTTGTGATGTTTTGGGTTTCAATATCATTATGATGATTTATGCTCACACATGAACCTGTATGCTTATGCAAAAAGAGACTAACTCACTTGAGTTTTCCTGTCACTATGACATTAGGAAGGCATAACTTTCTTGTTAAAAAGTTAAAGATCTCATTTCCATTTTTATGTGTGTTTGTGGAGCATACAGTAATGCTTAGGGTTCTAGATAAATAATAAATAAAACTTTCAAATGCATGACTTTTTATTTGGTGAGTTACAGGGCAATCTCCAGAGGCATTTCATAAGGTCAACTTGAGGCATACAAGACAGCTGAACATGTTTTCTTCAACAGACCATTGCTTCCATGAATGCTATAACCACAAAGACAAATAGCAACAAAAATTCTTATTGATTTTTCTATTGATTTCAGTCCAAAACATGGTCTAAATCCACCATGACTCTGTGTCATATGATAAGAATCAGATGTAGAACTTTCATGATGGTTTATTTTTTAATTTATGTAATTAAATTATATTTTTCTTCTTATTGTTGGCAGTGTCAACCAATAAAAAGATAAATCAATAGTTTTAGTTATCTATATCAAAAGTTTTAATAAAAATTAAATGTACTTGTGTGAATGCATACCTGGACATCTTGATGTTGAATATACACAAGCTCATTCCTTTTATGAGAACCTGTCACCATGCCCGATCTGGCCTCCATTTTTACACAACATGTTTCCCATTTCCTTTAGACAAGCTTTACAGTAATAAGAAGACACCACACCACCAAACTACCCGATTCACCTAAAAGGAAATACAGAAATAATAATCACCAACTCTATATCACATCCAATGAAAATCATAGGATAACACATCATGGCTGCAAATAGTAGTGCATTAAACAGAGCTCAAACTTATCAATAGCCTATAATGAGAAGGAAATAAAAAACAAACAACTTAGGACAAGGCTGTAATGATATTCATTAGAAAATTAGTTTAAATTGAAATAACAAGAATGAAAAATAACTCAAACATCTGTTACACCTAGCAATCCCAGCATAGCATAAACACTGCACTTCAATTAATTTTTTGATAAAGCACCTGAATTGTTTGACACAATGCCTCAAAGAGGTATGGATCTGTGGACTCTCATGATTTGATGGATTGGTAGAAAATGAATTTATTGAAAATGCTTAACTTACAAGAAAATGCAATTGGCAAGTGTAAAGCCAAATTTTCTAGCAGGCTGAAAATCTGAAAAAAATTCTTTGTACAAAGCATTCAACTCAGCTTGTATGGTAATTTTCATTTTTATATAAGATTCAACTTTTACATTCTTAATCTTATATGGTAATCTCATGGAATGTAGATTTCAGTCCCATCGTGTTGGTTTGGTTTGTTGTTGCTGTTGGTATGAATGTGAAAGTTAAATGTTGAAATTTCTGATGTTGCAAACAATTTGAATGTATTTCAGTCTTTATTTAAGAAGAAAATGAGTTGGAGTTATATCTATTATTTGATGTTTTGTGATTACAATGTGATGATAATGATGAGTGAATAATTAATTAAGTCTGAGTTAAATATGATTTAAAATTAAAATATTTGAATCCAAAACCATTGCTTCAAATAAGAGTATTGTTAGAGGGGTAAAAATTGGATTTGGATTCTTGTCTTTGCCTGGGACATTACATATTTAAGGCTGGCATTTTTGCTTTTCACATTTTTAAATTCTATAAAAAGTATAATGCTGGTCTCGCCAGCAGATCTAGGAATTGTAGATGAAAGACCAGGCAGGTTGGGACAATTAATGGTAGGCTTTAGCTCATATGAAATAAAGTCCCCAACATAAAACCTATGATTGAGGGATGTAATTAGGTGATTCAAATATACCATTTATTAAAAGAATGTCTGGTTATGGTGTTGTTGATCCATCATAGATGGAAAGTGGGGGTGATTTTAAGGGAAATAAGAGTCTTAGAGATGTGGCACAAATACTATTAGGTGAAGTACATAAAAAGTTAGAACACTAACATTTGTACAATTTGAAATAAGTATAACTTTTAATGTTGCAATCTTAACACATATAGGTTTATAAAATTGACTCAAAAAAAAGTTGATGTTTAACAAAAGTGGACAAATGCTCCACAAAAAGGCAGTTAGTTGGCAAATGCTTTATTGATTCAAAATAAATTTAACAAAAGGCACGTTTGAGAGGTCCAACAAAACCTAATCGAGTAAGGCGGTCCCCAATTATGATTTTTTCTATGGAGAGTTGTCCAAGCAAAGGTACCAATTTTTAGAAAGCAAGCATAAGGCTGCATGCCAATTTAGTTTTCCTTGATGCTCTTGAGCTACCAAATAGCCAAGCTTAGCAGAATATTCTTTGGAATTAGCACATGCCCACTGGATGGAGTCATCCTCTTAGATGAAAAAAATGTTACTTTGTTCTATTTCCTCTGAGTAGATCATTTTGGATAGAGGAATGTTGATGTCTAACCTTCAGAATTGGGCTGTTCATTTTCCAATTTTAGGGACAAATAATTAACCTTTAAGATCAATTTATTTAGAAAATATCTCTAGCAATTGCAACCTTCCATTTTTGAGCTGAAGGGGGTTGACCATTCCAAGACTATTCCTAGAATTTGGCTTTTCAACATTTATGATTTATAAAGTGATGTGATTTGCAATGAAAGGTCATCATTTGATGGGGAGATTCCACATGAACCAGATGATGCCTTAGCAACAGCTAGAATTTTATCCTTATCAGCCGAATCTAAAGTATTTATTTTTGAGTAGGAAGCACCATTTAGCAGCACAGGATGGCAGACCCCATACTATCTTAGCAGTCAGAGTTTGGTTATGCTTGATGATATTTTTGAGGCAGGTTCCCTCATCCTTTTTTAAAGTGTAGAATGCAGCCCATAGTGTCAAAGGCATTTTCCTCTTCTCCTTTGGGCCTTGCCACAAAGAAATGCACATGATTTTATTGACAATATTTGATATTTTGATTGGAGTTTGGAGAACCGAGATTGAATACATAATGAACGCTACAAGGATGGGTTTGATTGGCAGTATTAGATAGAGCCTCCTTCCCTTCAAAAAGTCTCATTTGGATAGAGTACAACAAGTTCTTCCATAGATATGAATGACCACTGCCAATTCTGAAACCAAGAAGAGTGACACTTCTATTTTGTAGAAGAGCAGAGGTGTTAAAAATAATATCTTAGACTTAGCATCATTAATATATTGACACAATGTAGAGAAATTTTTTGTTAGAATATCTTTGATGGCACCAACTTCTCTTGCAGATGTATTCCCAAAGAGGATAGAATCATCAACAATCTTTCGGTGAGTGAAAGCTTCCATTCCATCAGTAGTGGAGATACCTTTGTATTCCTTTAGCATATAGGAGGTATGGATAGAGCATCCTAGGGCCATTGCCATGAGAATGCAAATTAAAGTGGAATTTGGGAAATGCAAGAACACTTACATCTAAGGATTTGCTTTAGATGTCTATTGATTGATATTTTAAGTACATGTGCTGAAAAAGGTTTATCTGGAAAACTCAAATTAGAGATCAATTTATAACTTCTCCTTTCAAATATTTTTTTATTTTCAGTTGCCTCTTTGACTAAAGAGGACTGTAACATTGTTTCAAGTACATAGGCTTTTGTTTCTTGCCAATATCTTCTTAGGATGGATTCAGATATAGAGTTCTTGTGTGATTTCCTATAGGAACGAATTAGCTTGTTGATGTTAGGATTGATCTAATCCATGGCATTAGAATAATTTGTAGAGGAATTTGTGAAATAATACTTTGATCAGATTGTGCATTGTTTGGTACAGAGAGAAAAGCCCTGGCATCAACTGACAAATAATACTATTTTTATTGTGTGGATATGCAGTTTGACATCTGAGGAGATGCATTTGGGTTACTGTCAGCACATCCATTGACACCTTTCATTTCTATGCATCATGTAGACCTACTTCGGCCTGTATTTCCAAATCTTAATTCACTAGATAGCCTCCGAATATTCATGTCAGCCATGGAAACTGAGCCTGCTAGCTTTCTACAGCAAGCTATATGCTACAATCATACAGAAAAGTTATCATTCTCTATTTCTCTTGGCTATGTTGTCTAGGTCTTTTCAAGTATTGCATTTCCCAGGGAGCTACAAGATCCTCAAATTACATTCTATGCCTGGGATTGAGGGGGACCATCCTGGAGAGTTTTCTATGAATTCAAGGACATACCCACAATCACCATGTTTCAGACCGTTTCTGTTCTATTTGAAAGATAATTTTTTTGATAAAGAGAAAGGTAATATTTTGAACATGTATGTAATTTTTTTGATAAAGAGAAAGGTAATATTTTGAACATGTATGAAAGATACCTGATGGTGGATGAGCATAAGGAAGATCATAAATGTCGACCTCACAGTTTCTCCCTAAAGGAAGTTCAGAAAATCCATATTATGCACAAACCTTTTGAACAAAATTGGCATTTGGCACCAAGAAGACTCTGTTGTAATATGAGAGGAAGGAAAGATGGAGTCCTAACTATTACCTTAGACAAGTGCAAATGAGGACAGAGAATCTATAGCTGACATCACGATTTAATTAATATTAAATCATTATTTCTCCCAAGAGAAGGTTTTCTATATGCTACCCATTAATTAGGATTGGGTCATCATTGCTCCGGAGAGAAGGTTCTATTAGTGCTACCCATTCTGAGAGGACTGCATTGATTCTAGGGACAAACATTGGAAATGATGTCTAGGACTATATCTATGAGATGTTGTTGATTACATTAACTCCATTGACAGTTGGGTTCAGGTGCACTTGAGGATTGTATTACATTGGTGATGAATATGGAGATTGAATTTTGTCTAATAAGATTGCACCACAATGGATGTACATCAACAAACTGAAGGGCTTGATTTTGTGATTTTTTCATAAAGAAGAACACACAATTTTCATCCACGGCCATAAAATAAGCCTTGATATTTAACAATAGGTAGTTGCAGAGAGCACATCCATTGATGATTTGTAGATTACCTTGGATGATATTTGTATTCATATATCAAACATCTTATGCAATGTATTGTTTCTTTCAGCTACAATTTCCTGCCTATTCATGTATACATAATTGAAAAAATGTTGGAAGATTTTGAATCAAGCTTATGTCAAGATTTTGGATTTCCCTTGAAGGCTTGGTTCTTGTATAATTGAGACTACAACTTTGGCAAATATGATATATATATATAGAGAGAGAGAGAGAGAGAGAGAGAGAGAGAGAGAGAGAGAGAGAGAGAGAGAGAGAGGAAAAAGTTAAAACCCTTGAAATTGTATCATTCAAAGAACAACCAACAGTTTATTGAACATTAAATCTTCATGAAATACATGAATAAAGTGTTGAGACCTAGCCGAGATTGTCAGGAAATCAAAAAGGATCAACATACCTGTAGGTGGGTTCTTGAAATATGTATATAGAGGAGCTTCAAAAATTTTGCAAATCTTTCAAGTTTCAAAACGCTAACCATAGACGCAATGCCCAGAGTAAACAATGGAGAAGAAATTGAAGAATCCAAATGGGGGCCACAGGAGATTGTTCAAGGTAAATGGTTATTGATATCTAACAAATTCCGAGGGATTCCAAGACTCCTGTCACAGGCTTGCAAAGAATGGTTTGAGAGACCCCTTGTTTCCTGCAAACACCAATGCAAGGCAATAACATTACAAAGCATGTGAAAAATGGCACCCAAAGACAAGGCAAGAGAAATGTGAAACAAATTCTAAGCACACTTGCCTAAACACTTCCAAAACACTACAAGAGTTTGTCAAACGCAAATGACTTGTGGTTTGACAATGATAACAAGTGAAAATCCAAAACCCAAAACCATTCTATCCTTGCGCACGGGAAGTGAAAATATTACTTTTGCCATTACCAAACCATCCAAAATGCCCCATCGTGTTTTTTCATCTGTGTCCCTAATTGTTATGATTATTATTATTAATTAATTAAAGTAAAAAGGCTCATTCCATTTTAACTTTTAATCAATTTTTTTAATTAATTAAATTTAATTTTAAACTAATTAGTAATTATAATAAATAATATATTTTAGGTGGCACATATTATATAGACATTGGCACTATATTTATTTTGTCTTTATTTTTTAATTTATAAATATAATTAAAATAGTTTTGGCCAAGAGTTAGGCTAGAGAGGCAACTATTCTAAGTCTAGTGTTCTTTATAATGTATTTCAATTAGGGCAAGTTTTCTAATGATTTAAGCTCAAAATTTGATTCTATTTTGTAACTTTTGTTTACAATTAGATAAAGGAGAGATTTAAGACAATAATATATTTTTGTCTCAAAAAATTGTCTTAAAATAGCTTAAGTTGTAGTAGTGTTATTTAGTCATTTTTTTTAGTCATTTTAGTTTTGATTTTACCTAATGACCAAATTGGTCATTTATTTTGTCATTTATATATGTAGAACATGATAGCCACGTGACTAAAATTTAAGGGTTAAATATTCCACACGTGCAACCAAAATCTAATTTGATTTGAAGATCCAATATTAGATGCAAGTCAAATTTGTTTTTAGACATGAGATGAGAAACCAATTTGAAATAGTAAGTCATGACTGAGAATTTGTTAGATGAAAATATGCTCTCACAATAGAATGAATGAAATTGTGGAACCAAAAAGGAAAAACCCCTCAAACTATTTATTTAGTCATTTATTTGGTCATTTTCCCTGATGACCAAATTAGTCATTTATTTAGTCATTTTACCCGATGACCAAATTGGTCATTTACTTAGTCATTTATTTAGTCATTTATTTAGTCATTTTAGTTGTGATTTTACCCGATGACCAAATTGGTCATTTATTTAGTCATTTATTTGCCAAATATGATCAGTTTTGGTCATGTGACTAAAACTTTTAGTCACGTGACTAAAATTTTTAGTCACTTAGTCATTTATTTTCCAAATTCTACTAGTGGGCTAGCCGTTAAATTTCAAATTCAAATAGTTCTAAGAGGGTTTTTTGCCAGTATTTGATTTGCAGGCCACAAGCGGCGAGGTAGTTCAGAGAATTTATGTCTCTAGGACATTTGTAGTTAAAGGAGGATGATGGGGAGGTCTGGGTGGCTGTCATGGGTCATTTCTCATCTCAGAAAGGTACCAGTTATGCATTCATGGCAAGACTTTAAGCAGGAAAGTGGATGAATCCAAGTCGCTTGTCTGTAGGTTGATGTAGTATAGGGATGGGCATGCAAACTTGATATCTGATCGGTTGAGATATTTGTAGAAATAACATTTATGATCAGACTTGATTGATTTAGGGTTTGTTATTTTGTTGTAAATCTATAACCCTAGTTAGGTTTTTTACTCCTGCCTACGTGCAGTTGAGATGTATATATTGTATTTTTGGAGCTTTTAAGCGGGGAGTTGGACAATTGTAAAAGAAATTCATCTTTCTTAAGAGTCATCTGTGGCATTTTCTCTTCCCTCTGGCTTCTACAGTTGTATTCTCCCATTGATAAATTCAAACATTGCAGAGGTATTTTGTGACAATTCTTCATGTCCCTATGCTTCCTTGTCTGAGTTCATCTCTTAATGAATTGAAGTCTATGCATGTTTTCAATGAAAAATTAGGGTTCTTGATCCCTCTTACTTTCTGTAATTGTGTGTGTTATTGTGTTTGATCTAATTTAGATGTCTTTGTGGGTATACTTCAGCCCCCTAACAGTCTTGTCTCAATCCTACATCGAGTTACAGAAGTGAATGTCTGCTTGTAGGTCATAGGTTGTGCCTTATGTTCAGGCCCTCCTATGAAGCACTTATGCAAGCCTATTCAGTAAGTTGTGACCTACTAGACCTAAGCCTTTCATTGATTCCATCCCTCTATGCTACAATTCATACCCTAATTTCCGTGTTTCACCTAGTAGGTAGTTTTCTTTCAGTCATTTCCCTTTCCAAGCATTCCTTCTATCCCTTTCCCTCAAAAGATTTACTTTTCATGTCTAGAAGCAAATTAAGGTGATTATCCAAGAGGAACCAACCTAGAACCTGGAGGTCTCATCTCAGTTAGCAAAGGTCCCACAACTTGGAGATGATTCCCATGTTATACTAGGTTATCAAGACTACGAGAGCTTGAAACAAGGGTGCAAACTTAGTGTATAACAGGTTCAAAATCCTAGAGCATTGTAAACTGTTACTTTGGAAGTTTAAATCCATTCCCTTTGTCTTCACCCTGGTGATATGAAACTTTTCATATAATTGTAGTGTTTTTAGAAAGTCAATTACTATGTGTTGATTGTTTTCAAAACTAATTTTTTTTCTCAAGTTGATCTTTAATCAACATAGAGTACTTTATCTATGAGAAAAATTCTTGCAAATTAGTCCTCATATTCATGCCTCTACAATTAAGTGTAGACAATAGGAATAACCAAATGTAATTATTAATTAGGTTAGTAGGATTCATCAATCTAACCATTCCACTTCCTTACTAGTATACTTCCATCTGATTGAAGTGAAAATGATCAATCATGTGAAGGTAGGAAGCCCAATATCATATGTAAGTGATGCAGAGACATCGAGGAAAATATCATTCTCTTAGGATCATATTGAACTAACCAACCTTTTCCAACTGACAATCAACTGTTCGAACATATTAGAGGCATGTTCAATTAGTAAACTCATCTTAACTAGCTTCAATTCCTCTTTTAGGATCCTTAATCCATTAGGAACCCAAATTATACCTTCATTAAGGTAACCCAAACATATAATCAGTAACTTGAACCACAATAACATATTATTCACCTAATTCAGAGGTCACATTTATCACTTTTCAAGATTTGGTCCTCAAAGCCTATTTGGAAACAATTTCAACTACTCACCAAACCTTTGTCTCTTACCCTTCTAAACTTCATGTTTGTTGTCCATATTTCATTGTCTGCGCACAAGAGTCCAGTGGTCCTCAACTCTAACAAGTACTTTGTTTATGATCACAAATAAGTGGTATAAAAGAACATGATCCATTGTATCATTGTCCATACCTACGCAAATTGTCAATACCCTGTTCTCACTACAAGCCATCAGTCCATCAACAATCATAATCATACCAACTTTTACACCTTTGAAACTTATACATTACTTCCATTTACAATAGCTTTATATTCTTGACTATAATTGTCCTATTAGAGAAGACCTCAACCAATGCCATAATAATGAGAGCTCAAAAACCATTAGGTGATCATTCCCTTGACATCAAAACAATGTTCTTCACATATACTAATCATGTCTAATCAATAAAATTATGAAACAAAACAAAATGTTGGTAAAGATTCAAACTTTCATTGCATTTACAGTTAGACCACACCTCTGGTTCAGACCTTCAAACTTGTATAGATCCATATTTCATACATTCTCAGGGTCTACATTAATTTCCTTACCATTACCTAACCATTTATTTTTATTCACAATCCATAAAGATAATAACAAGAATCAAAGCCTTAGACTGTACTATCAAACCCAGGAAGTTTACTGGTTCTATTTCTAGACTATAACTATGTTGTTGATAACTTTCAAACCCGATAGTATTATAAAAATTGCTCTAGTGTAATTTTCGCATACTAGGTTTAGAAAAACATATCCAAAGCTCATCAAAATCCAACGGTGGAATAAAAAATGATGACCTCTACACAGAGACCACTTTTTATTGTCCCTGGGTTTCAACAATTTTTACAAAACTAAATGGATCTTTCAGTGTGGGTCATAGCCAAACCTCATATTTGTTTGAAAACCAAATAAATTCATTTTATTACACATTCAAATAGATTGGAGGGTCCATTCATTCTATTATAATATACACAAATGCAAAGAAACAATGAGAAGCATACTATTTACTGGGATAGTTAACATTGCCTTTAATCAAACAACAAAACTCATTCCATATTCATCAAAATATTTCACAAATTAATTTAGTGGTGTGTTTGCAATCTTTCTCACCCATATACACTTGGATATCTCCTTAGGATGAACCACAAAGCTTCATGATTGTCACCAAGAATGGTGACAGTCATAATTGTAACTGTTGTTGTTATAACCAACTTTTTAATCTTGACACTACTATATTGCTATCAACCATTGTGTAAGAAATGGTGATACAGCCAATGACATCAAGAATTCAAAATTATCAGTTCATATAAATTAAAAGGATTAGGACATATCATACAATACATCAGATCAAATAGTTACTCCATTCAAATCTAACTAGTATTTGACTATCCTGATATATTTCTTTCGGCTCTATTGTTGTTAATTCACTGTACCTTCTCACACACTATGTTAAAATATTGGTAACTTGCATTCATGGGATCTTATTTTAGAACAATCTTTGTGAAAAAAGAAGATGCAATCCTCTCTAACTTGTCAACTTCTAAGATTCCATCTGAAATGAAATTCTCGTTATGCCAATCAATATTTAAGGAGGTTGTAATGATATCATTTTTTTAGTTCAGCTTCTTCCATGACTATAAGCTCTTTTACAATCAGCTTTAGTTTTAATGGTATACCGTATAACACAATTCATATCATATTTAGAGAATAGGTTACTATAGTGTCTTCTATTAGGCGGTTCATAGTGTAATCCAAATTTCTTAGTTTTTAAAGGCATAATGTAGGTGTTAATTGAGAATGGTAGATGCCCTCAAAATAGTTCTTCAAAATTCAAGATTGCATACAATTTTTGTTGTACATTGAGATATCAAAAATTCTAATGTCGATTTTGATTGCAGATGGGGAATCTTCCATTCAAGAAAAAGTAGTATCACAAGCCTTATCAAATATTAGAGGTAAACTGCAAAGATCAAAATCACCATTTGCAATAGTTGGACCTGTGGAAAAAGAATCAAATCAAATAATTCTTGAATCTACAGGTAAAAGGGGATGTTTTTTTCCCTAATCTAATAAGGAGTGTAAATTTTCTCCAGTGGTTGAGCTCTTCTTTTAAGTGTTAATAAGTTGTTAATAAACTTGCATTTAATGTATTATGTTCTTTGAAGGTATGTCAAAAGGAAACAAGTCAATTGTTGAGAATGGAGAGAGTGGAAATGTCTCCAATATTTTTTTGTCTACCTCTCTAAATAAAGAGTGTATAACTATGGAGTCCCAGACTAGCGAAGGTGTATTTCAGTAATTGATTTCTAGGAAGCTTTCTGATAAATGATTTGGAGTGCATGAGTGGGTCAAAATATGTGATTCCCAATTTTATTTGACAGAAAAGTAATTGTTCTCTTCAAAAATTGCTTGGATTTTGTAATTTGGTGTATATTTAATTTATGATATCATTGTAGTCAATATCTATCACTTTTGATTTTTGTATCTTGTTATAACTTCAAAAAAGTAAACACACTAGAGGCACATATATTGTACTTATACTGAATTGGAATTTATTATATCCAGGTCCCTTCCACACACTCTTGTAATACATTTCATCAACCCCTCTTTCTAGTTTTAAATACTTTCTCCCAGCTATGTTGTAAACTTCCGCTAGGGAGCTGTATATTGAAATGTGGCATTACAAAAGGTTGATTATGTCCTCAAATAGATAATGGCAGGACTGTCTGATGAGGCATTTCCTATTTAGTTAGTAAGGCTTTGATGAGGCATTCCCTTTTCCATATTAGTAAGGGTCTTCCACATAAGATATGAAAGACAAATCAAGAAAAACACTCCTCATATGCAACCTCAGAACCACCATAACAATATCCTTGGTGAAAGAGTTTTTGGTGATAGTAGTCATGAATATCAGGAATGTCCAAATCTAGATTTTAATGCAAGAGAGGTGATTTTATGAAGACTTTTCTGCCCTCATTGATGAGGGTAAAGACTGTTTGCCAAAAATAGAATAGGGAAATATTACCCACTAATTTTAGTCTTTTTAATGTTGAGGATCATCATCTTTTTGTGATGCAACACATGGTGCAGGGCTTTCAAGGAATTTATTTCTTCAGTAGTGCACTTAATATATAGTTTGGAATCCCTTTATTGCACCAAAATAAATGGGGTTGTTATCATCACCTTCATACCACACAACTTTATTTTTGTACTACAGCAGTTGGGTTTTACCTCTTTCTAGATTATGAAGGTTAGTTGTGTAATAATTTGCCCATTATAATTAATCGTGTACCAAACAATGCATTGAGTTTCCTTCTCTTCCAGACAGTTATAGATGGACAAAAGGAACAACCACAGAACTCATTTCCCAGTCTGGCCACGTTGATATTATTTCTTTAGGGTTCTATGAAAGGGAAAGGTATTACTATACCCTGCTCTAGAATTCCATTACTAACATGTGGACTCTAGTTCATGCCATGCCTGTTATTCTCTTAATCATCATTCTCACTACTAGTTACCAAAGAAGATAGACTTGGGTATAGAATAATACACAATGGTGTAGTATACTTTATGGATAACTATGGTCATCATCTAGTTTGTTGTGACATTGTCTCAAAAATGTTTCATTTTAAGGAGATTGAAGGAGAGTTGCATCCACAGATTGATTCTAATTCTAATAATAATACCCACATCTCTTTGCCTTCCTTAGTGGCATGTACTAGGAAGCTCCTATTGGTGGGGAGGTTAGAGAACAAGGTTGGTGATGGAGAGCATAGAGGTTCCAATCAAAAATCATGTTCATTACGAGAAATCTCTAATCCTTTTAAGGGGATGTAACTTCTTTGATCAATTCCCATAATCAATGATTCCTTTCCAATCAACTCACACAATTCGATCTCTTACCAAAATGGCCTTCCAAGGTCAGGCCTCTCTCTATCTTCACACACAAATCCCACCCTTCACTCTTCACAAATAAAATCTCTGATCTCATTCCAAATGTTTATCATACTCAATCTGATTACATCTTCCACCATCATTGTTTCCCTCTACAAGACTCAATGTCTTTGACTTCATATTTGTTCTCATGTACCCTATGATAGAAAACTATTCTTCCTAACACAAATTAGGTTCATACTTCATCCCTATTCGTCCCAAAAATAATGTTCTTTGACTTACTAATGCTATTACTCTACCCAAAAAACACTATCAACATGACACTTACTGGTTTTTATATAGACTTGTACTCAGTCGGCTGCAACTTTTGAACCTGAAAACATTTTATCAATCTATCTAGTGAGATCCTTGGAAACTTTTTCATCAACAACATATTCAAAACTGAGAGAAATACAACAATTAGATTGTAATATAACGTCCCGGCATAGAGATTATAATTTCTGAGACATTCATGCATTCACCTTTTGCAAGCTACCCTCTTTCTCCATCCAAAACACGCACATCCTGCAGCATGGATCTTTGCACTCAAGGAGGAATAAAATAAATTGACCCTTCTCCCATCCTCCCAAGGTTGAAGGTTCCATGGACATCTATATATGAAAGTTATTACATTTTCTTTTCTCATTGGATACCCTAACTAAGGGTTTGACAGTTTTCACTAAAGCTTAGATATCTTTCTTAAAACTTAACGAATTCTATCACCACAAAAAACCAAATTGTTCTGGATTTAATGCTCTAACATGACATGTAAATGGATCTTCCAATTAACAATACATTAACTAAGATCAAATGCTAATAACCCTCTAGTATAACTGTCAAAACATAAAATATGCAAAAAATCTTAATTCTATTGAAATCAACTCTTCTTACATCAACTTCTCTCATTTTCAGGATTCTCAAGGATTTTTAGACTAGTCTCATCCTATGAAACCGATTACCACCCCTTAACTACCCTACAACCAACTACAAATCAACCTATAGTTGCTTTAAGCCCTTAATCTTATGTTGTCAACTTGACAGCAAAGTTATCAACTTGACAACTTACATGTATTTTTGCATTTTAATATTTAGATTTTTCCCAATTACATTCCAAGGGTCATTTTTAGAACTTATCAACATAAAACATGATTGAATCCCTACTTCTTCCCTTCAAACCCTTATATTAGCCTTTTAGGCCTTATTTGCCCATTTTTTACAACTTTGCTAACATTGATTCAAAATGACTCTAAATGAGTTCCAAATGGCTTTATTAACCCAATTACATAATGAAATAGCCTTAGAGGCCTACATATGCTTCATTTCCTCTTGGATCCTCCAAAGGACCCAAAGGTTCTCTTTTGGTTCTCAGATGCTCCTGCACCAATTGGGGAAGCAGACTCCATATGGGGTGGTATCCCTTTCATTGAGCACACTTTCATGGGGATATGGGAGTTGAACATTGATAATATATGGTTCTGGTCTCTCATAGCTATTACTCCCCATGATCTATTTGATGACACTATGAATTCATCCCATGGAATATATTTCATGGTTGTAGATTCATCACATAAAATGTAGCTTATGATTTGAGGAAGAAGAATGTTATGACCCTTGATATGAGATCCATGAAGGGGAGTGTGTTTCCAAATTGCCAAACTAAAGAAGTTGTTAATAGTTATCTAAGGACTATTGTTTTTGGAACTTTATACACTTGCAACCTTTCAAACTTTGACTAATATCTACATATGATCCATCAACATTTATTTTTAATGTGTATTTATACTCTTTATATATTTAATTCATTTTGATTTCAATAGAGTAAGATTTTGACAGATTATTACACGTACCTATATTAATTTTGATTAATTATCATTTCATCTAAGATTTAAAGTAAAAATTGGTAACATCTTCCCAAACAAATAAAAAAATGTCCAAAGTAATGTAGTCTATCAAAAGTGGAACACTACAAATGGAGCTTACAAAAAGGCACACAACAAAGTGAGGAAGAGTTTGGCCCTAGTGCAAGATCTGCAGGAGCAGGTTTGCTCCCTTTAAATACATGCATACATCAATACAAACTCCTAATGAGATTAAATTAATGCCTAAAAATGTTGTCTCCTTACTATCTCTTCCCAAATGCATTCCTTCATAACTATTGAGAAAGATGTTAAATCTCATAAGGCAAAATTGAAAGATGCGGAGAAGGAGGATTGGGAACTTCAATAAAAGAGAGTTGAACTTCAATTGGAAGGTTTCTACAACCAATATTTTTGTATTTTTGTGAAATAATAATAGTTTTATAATCAATATAGTTAATTGGAGGACATAGATTGCATCTTGTTAGCTTGTACTTGACTCTATTATTTCTTCATAGTGTAATAGTTAGAGAGGGCATTAAAAAAAATAGAAGCAGACAAGGAGGCAAAGTGTACAAAAGCAAAAAAGGAACTTGATGCTTTAAATGCACAATTAGCTCCTAGATTGAAAGAACTTGAGAAATTAGAGAAAAAAGGGCTGAAAAGTTTGTTGAGGCAAAATATATTATAAAAAGGAGAATAGTAGAAGTGTCTTCCAGCAGAGAAATAATTCTCAGTAAATTGGTCAACACACATTTAACATTGAACGAAAAGGTTACATTTTACTAAAGCGATGGGATATGCATAACTAGCAATTATTTATATTTATATTTCTAATTTTGCAACTTTTCCAATAGCAATAAGTATGTGAAATTTTCAAACTAATTTTTGAAATAGAACAAAATATTCAAAAAAGTAGGGATTTAACATTGTGACAAAAAAATGTTTCTTGAACAATTGGATAAGTACAATCAAGGAATGTTGAAGGAACTTGGCAAACAATGTGGCAAGGGGGATGCTTAACAACATGTTAATTTTGCAACTTTTCCAATAGCAATCAATATGTGAAATTTCCAAACATTTTGAAATAGAACAAAATGTCAAAAAAGGTCAGGGATTTAACAATCTGTCTGACAAAAATATGTTTCTTGAATAGTTGGACAAGTACAATCAAGAAATGTTGAAGGAACTTGATAAACATTGCGGCAAGGGGGATTAATAGAGAAAACATAATATATATTGGAAGATAAGTTATTATATATACTATAAGGAAGTATTCGTAGGGTGATTGAATTTGATCAATGGTAATTATAATAATTTTCTATTTCCAACAAGAGACATTACCCAGACAAAGAATCATATATTATACATTGGGTCAGTGTATATCGCAGACATAACAAGAAGATATGAGAAATAAGAAATGGTATACACACATATCTATATTAGTACTATCCATTCTCACATATGGAAAGTGAACTAACCAATTGAATGATATTTCTTATCAAGATAGATCATATTATATAAATATTTGGTTATAAGGATTGCATTAAGATAATATTCATCACATTAAGTTGATAACTAGGAAGTAAACATTCACAGAAAGTATATTATTGCTATCCAAATTGATGTTTTCTAGTGATCCAGCCCCATCCGTAATTGAATCAAAATGTATCTTTCAAAATTGAATGAGGTTTCTAAATATGATTTAATGAATGGGGAGTAACAACTCAAGTAGGATTTGACTTTCCAAAGGAAAGTATGTTATTTTAAGGTCGCAATATTCTTCTACTACAGACAATGCAGATTTTATAATGATTTTTAAATTGTTTATGGGTAAATATTGATTCGGAGTGGTCATTTTCACTAAAGAAAGGTGAAATGCAGCAAAGTAAATTTTTTACTCAGGCTAAATCATATGAACATGAATGCAAGAAAGAAGTGGTAAAGACAAAACTTCAGTTGTAAATAAGTGCGAATGAAAGGAAAAAGATGGAATATTTTAAAAGTGCCAAGTGTCAAAACTAAGGGAGAAGGAGAATGTACTAGATCATAGTAGTGCAGATGAAAATGTCATGTGTCAACTTTAGATTTATTTTAGAGCTTCTCCTAATCTTTAATGTGAAAATGTTGTTTCATTTGCAAGGGTTCCATTCTCCAAGTTTTTGGACTCGTAATTTTGTATAAAATAGTTGTGTAGGTTTTATGTGTTCTTCAAATTTTATAAATATAATGATGAAATCTATTTTTTTGGTAGTGGAAAATAAATCAATTTATAGTTTAGGATGAGTACTAGCATATTGTAATGTCTGGGTGCATGTATTATCTTCTTTGATAAGGATAATAAATAAACATTTAGTTGATGGATTCTATCCAAGGAACATAGTGCAAACATATTGTAATGTCCTGGTGCATGAATTATCCCAAATTTTTTGAAGGAATCCTTACTAAAACTCACCATCTCATTCTTGTCAATTTTTTATTGCTCATATGGTTTATAGATGCAGTAGTCATAAATCCTAAGTTTAGTGATTAAGTCTGCCTGCTAGGCGCCAAAAAAAAAGAGCCAATTTCCAGGTTCTTTTTTCTTTAAATGGAAACTTATTACAAGTCTAAATACAAAGAGAGAATGACTTGAAAAATTCCTTGCCAGAGTTCTTTGTTGCAAACTTCCTGTGTTTTTGCTGGTCTATGTTGTTGCTGGTCTAGTTTTAATTTTTTGTTAAGCTGATATGTTGGCACTAAAATGGGTTGTAACCTTGACAGTTATGTTGAAAAAAAATTCTACCTTGACTATTACGCTAAAATGAGGTAAGTGTTGGTTGAATGCTAAGTGGACTATTGTGCTGAAATATTAAAGCCTTGTGTTGTTACTAAATTGGAACCCCCAACTATAAATCCAGAGGTTTTCATTACTGATCTCAATTTGAGATGCTCAATGGTTTTTGTCCTTGGGTCTTAATAAATCCTTAGGGGTTTTGTCCATTGGATCGAGTGAACACAAATGTCGAAAAAGAGAGTTCAAAAAATGAAATTCTGATGATGTTTTCCTCTTGCTCTACTTGTTTTATAACCTCTTTTGTACTACGACTGTGGCTTCTAGCTCTAGGGTTGTCACCTCTTCAATATTTAGTGTTATATTATGATAGAGTGGTGGAAACCTTTTGGCCAAATATTCTAGTATTATATCAAATTTTATAGACTATAATCTTTTCTTTTCATTTTCCAATTTTATTATTATTTAAATTTTTGTTTTGGCTACCTATAATATTTACAATATTTTGATGCTTATTTTCCATCCAATTGGGAAGGGAAACATGACATTTTTGTTAATTATAACCGTCAAGATGATTTAATATATGTCATTTTAAAATGTATTGATTAGATGTGAAGCTTTGCAATGTCATGAAAGCAAGTATATGCATTTTCATTCATTATTTGTTTTTTCATGATTTTGTTTTCTTGAATGAGTTGCAGATTGAGACTTTAAGTGACAAATATTGTCAACCTGTTTCACAACTGAAGTTTGTGACTGAAGATTGGTTACAGGTACATTTATGCTCCATCAATCTGTAAATAATTAAATCAACACACAAACATGTTTTGGACCATATCAAGAATTTATTTTCTTTGTTAGCTTGAAATTTGTGCAACTTTTGCATATTCTTGATTAAATACATTGATGGTAATGTCACTTCATAAGTTCTCATGAGTAATTAGTAAATTTAAGTTCATAGATTGTATAAATATGCAAGGAACTTAAGTATTGAAAAGCCTTGAATGCAAAGTTGTACATAACATTTAAGAATTGTGAGTTCCTTGATTGGTTGATGTTTGTTTGTTGGGTTATAACATAGGGGTGATATTAGCGTAAGGTCAGGTGTCAAATAGTTTGAGGGTTTTAATATGCCAACTTGATAAGATTATGGAAACATTGGGCAACCATATGTTCCAACACCTAATTTTTGTAGAACAAGATTCGTTAGGTAATTTCCACTTCATGTCTTTTCTCCATTTTGTACAAAATCATTATTTTCCCATAATTTCTTTTAGTAATTTTATTGTTTTCCTTGTAGAGGTAAATTATTTCATCCATAGTTTTATGCGACTAGAACTCCTAGATTATTTCTACTTGCATGCCTTAATCCTTTCTTCATAAAAGGTGTTGAGTTTTGTATCTCTTCTAGTATACACAATTTTTTGGTAGCATAGGTGAAATTGAACAACATGTAAGCTGGTATTTATGATTGTAGTATGACTAACTAAATAACTTAATATTTGTAGCAATGTCTAAAGCTTTAGATGACTTGATTCTCATCCTATATAACAAGGTGAGTAGCCACTTTTTATTGCTGATAGACAAAAGAGGTTTCCATTGTTTGTAAAGCAAGATGCAACAACATCTGATGACTGTACCTAGCCCAGCCTAATCGTATATTTACTCTAGACTTCAAAATAGCATTGAAACCTTTAAATTTAACAATTTCAACAATGACATACCCACGAGCATATCTAAAAACCCAATTTCCTCCAAAAATAGATACCTCTCTTTTCTTCTGAAGATACATATCTACTCCCTGGATCAAGGGTGCCGCCATTATATTTCTTTTTCTCAATCACCACAAAGAAAAGTAGCTCAAAATTGGTGCCCTTCATATCTGAATTGGCTTAAATTCTTTTGGTCCTTATAATAGTCTTGGAGGAGGGCTTTGGACCATTAGTTACACAATCATCTATATCAGTTACTGTTCCAAATTTTAACAAATTTTAAGATAATTCTTTCACTCCACCCACTACAACGCTTGCTACATTCTTTTCAGTCAAAATGTCAAGCATGTAAAACACATTACATTTATAGAATGTGTTGCTCATAGTGATGAAACCTTTGATTCTTCCTCTTTACATGAAAATCATGAATTTTGCGTCATAACAGTCTTTGACATACTTTGTTTTGAATGATTGTCATAACCATTTACTATCGTAACCCTTGAACTATAGATGGAAAATATTGAAATCATGTTTAATAGAAAGTACTTGTATACATGGTATGATTATTCTTTAAAGGGTACTAGCTCAATGGAAGAGTACCTATTTTACAAGGAGGATGGTGGTTTGATTCCATCATACCCTAATATGACTAAATATATGACTAAATTAATGACTAAATATATGACTAAATAAATGACTAAATACATGACTAAATAAATGACTAAATGAATGAATAAATAAATGACTAAATAAATGACTAAATAAATGACCAAATCAATGACCAAATCAATGACCAGATAAATGACCAAATAAATGACCAAATAAACGATTAAATAAATGACCAAATTAATGACTAAAATATTTTAGTCATAAATTTGGTTGTGAGATAAATGACCGGCAATAAACTACTAATGGTCACGTGATCAAAATTAGTCATTTATTTAAAAAAATTTAGTAGTTTATTTAGACACATATTGTTGTTTTTGTACTAGTGTTAGTGTAACATTAAGGTTTAAGATTAGGGTAAGAGGTTAGGGTTATGGTTACTAATACGGTGTGGGTTAAAGTAAGATTAATGATGGGATGTAGAGTGTTAAGTTTGGATTAGTATTAGTTTTTATATGACAAATCTAGATTTAGATTTAGTTTAGTTTAATTAGATTTATTAGATCTAATAGATCTATCTAGATCTAATAAATCTAATTATCTAGATCTAATAAATCTAATAAATTATTAGATTTATTAGATTTAGTTTTTATATAGATTTATTAAAGATTTAGATAAATTTTTTAGTCCCCATCAATATATGATTTATTATATTTATTTGATTTAGTTTCCCTGTCAATATTACATTTATTAGATTTAGATCATTTATTTACTTTCTCCATCAATGAGCTACGTGAACATATGGAAAATATGCCACATAATAATTTGGCAGATAGGTTGATGATATTTGGAACAAATCTAAGAGACAACTCTATTAGGGTTAAAATATTGGTTAAGGTTAGTATGACAAATAGGGTCAACAGTCAAATTAGTAATATGGGTTGGTTTCATATGTAGTGTTTTGTGTAAGGTTAGTGTTGGGTTATGGTTACGATTAGGGTTATGGTTTAACCTATTAAGGGTTAGTATAACTGTTATAGTTACCATTTTACCTATGGTAAATGACAGGCTTATGGTTATGATTGGGGTTATGGTTTAACCTTAGGAGTAGTATTATGTGAATGGTTACAATTACTATTACAGTTAGAATCAAGATTACTATGTCATACTAAGGTCATGGTTTGAGCTAGGATGTTATGTTTACAGTTACGTGGTGTATCATATTTAGTGTAACATTAAAGGTAAATATTAGGGTAAGGGGCTAGGGTTAGCATTAGGATTAGTAATATGGTCAAGATTGGTAGTAGTTACTGTTACATTTAGGCTATAATACATGTAGGTGTTAATATTATTTAGAACAATAGAGAGGGGGGGTGAATCAATTTTTCTTAGGTCTAGATGTACCAATTGAACTTTTAAACACTTCAACAATCTTAGATCTAATCATCAACACAACTCCGTCTCTAAGGTATATATATCATACACATATAACATGCAGTCCACTGTCCAAAAGTAATTAACTTGTAGAATATAGAAACATTCACATCAAAACATTCACACAAGTATAACACCAAGATTTATAGTGGAAACCCAACTTGGGAAAAGCCACTTTGTAACATGTTACTGATATTTTAACTCTTCTAAAGTGAGCTCTGTGAAAAGCCAAACTTGTTAAAGGTTTACAAACACATTGCTAGGTGTGACCCTGTTAAAGGATTTAAACACTCTGTCAAAAGTGACTTGGTTATAAAAGGATTTAAGTACATTCCATTAGAGTGCCACTTTGATTAAAGGATTTAAACAATGATTGTTAGGTCAACCTTGATTAAAGGATTTAGACTGATACAATGATTAGAAAGTAGCAGTAGTTTCTGATCTGAAAAACATACAAACTATTTTTCAAATAATAGATCCAATTCACACATATATGCTAATTTACCGATTGAGTATCATTTCCATCTCCATCACTGATCTTCTTAGAATTCACTTCAAGCAATCACAACTCTGATCAACTGCTTCACAACTTCACCTTCAGCCTTCATCTTAGACAACTGTCAGTTAATAACATCAACAAGTTCAGCACACGTTGTAACCTCACAATTAGGTTTATACCTCTTCAATTAGGTAGATCCATCTTTTGTTGCTTAATCTCCTCTGTAGATCTTAGGTTTAGGTCAGATTCATCGAATCCTTCCAACATTTAAGTTCTCCATCCTTCCTTCTAGATACATCTTCAAAATTTTCATTGAATCCATAATAAAATGATTTACCATGCATTAAATTCTCCATACAATCAATTAATAAAGTCAAAATGATTTACATAACCCAAGAATTCAAATATGTCAGCTGGGAATCTAAATTCTTTCTCCAAATGTAAATTACTGACACTCGATCAATAGTGTGTTCATCTCCTCAGTCATCATTGTGTAACTCGGTCATCTCTACAAACTATCTTCCTCGGCTAACACTATCTTGCTCAGTAATTTCCCATCGCTCGGCATAAACTAATGTTCGGTCAACACTAAATTTACTCAACATATACTAGCACTTGGTCGACACTAAGATCACTTGGATTAAACTAGATTTCTTCACTTTTTCTCAGTTAAGCCTACTTCTTCAGTCTTTCTTCTTACTTAGATAAACAATGCATTATCTTATCAATGTGCCAAATAATCAAGTACCCATTCAAGTATCAAATAAATCAACATTTCCTTAGGTTCTCTTCTTATCTCCCTTTCCCTAATCTATTTCATCAATCAATAGATATAGTACATTCTTAGATAGAAATTGTCATACCAATTAAGGTTTGACATCAATGACAATACAACAATTATTTCAATTGCAATTTACAACAATCTCCCTCTTTGGCATTGATGGAAACACCACATGAATAACACATGATTTACCAACCAATCCAAAAACTTTGTCACTACATCAGAGAGATTTATAATATCCTTAGCTTCATTCTAATTCACAACAACTTAGCCTTGCTTGACCATTCACACAGTTACTCCCTTTGAATATTTTCTGTATCTCTCTCCCTCTGATTCTTTGAATCTTTGAATCTTGGAACATATACCTCAGTGTTCTTTATTCTTTTGTTTTCATCTGAATCTCTCCCTCTTTGACAATAATGCCAAAGCAGTATCTAGCACTTACATCTTTCATATGTAAATTCCATCTTGTCAGTTCAGTATCAGTATTTCTCCATCTGTCATCTTTCTTATGACTGATTATCAAATTTGTTGTACTTTTCACAACTCTAGGTAGTTCCTAAAATGTAACCTTTCCTACATCAGTTTGTCATATATTCTATGTAGCTCATTTGATGCAGTTCTCCTAGATGACTAGGCAGCCTTAGTTAGGGGAAGCACCCCTAATTTACCTCTAAGATATTCATGAGCATCCTTAGGTAAATCTTTTTTGAATATGTCTGCTAGTTGTTCCTTTGTATTCATATATTCCATTCTCACTTCTTTATCTTGTACCACTTCTCTCAAGTAATGATAGTTGATAGCAATATGTTTAGTCTTTGTGTGCATCACTGGATTCTTTGATATGTTGATAGCACTTGTGTTATCACAGAAAATAACAACCGGCTCAATGATTTCCTCTTTCATTCCTTTCAATAATTTCTTGATCCATACCAGATTTGAATAGTTCACTGCAGCTACTACATACTCAACTTCTACTGTAGATTGGGAAATGCAGTTCTTTTTCTTGCTTGTCCAAGAGACTAATCTTTTTCCCAGAAAGAATTCTCCACCACTTGTACTTTTCTTGTCATCAACATTTCCTACCCAATTTGCATCAATGTAGACTCTCAGTTCAAATTTCTCATTCTTCTTGTAGTACAATCCATAATCTTCTATCCCTTTTAGATATCTCAGTATTCTCTTCACAAAATCGTATGATTTTCCTTAGGATTGGCAGAGAATCTTACCACAATCCCAACTACTAGGGCTATATCTAGTCTATTATGGATAGCATATTGTAGCTTTCCAATCATGGATCTATATAGAGTTTGATTCACTTCAGCAATATCATCATTTCTAGATAGTTTCTATCCAATAGCCATAGGAGTACTTACTGGTCTATAATCCTCCATACCAAAAAAATTTGGTATCTCTTTGACTTATTTAGATTGTGTGATAAAAATACCTTTCTCCATCTAATACTAGACTTGCAATCCTACAAATAATTTTATCTCACCAAACATAGACATCTCAAACTCAGTTTGCATCTCATTTGAAAATTTCTGACATAGGACATCTTGTCCTCCAAATATGATATCATCCACAAAAAATTCAGCTAACAAAATCCCTTTACCTTCTTCATCTTTCATGTACAGATTGATGTTGTCATTTGTCCTTGTAAATCAAATCTTTATCAAATAATTGTGAAGCCTCTCACACCATGCTCTGGGAGCTTGTTTCAATCCATATAGTGTCTTTTTCAATTTGCAAACCATATTTTCTTGTTTGGATCAAAAAAGCCTTTAGGTTGTTCAATGTATACTTCTTCTAATATACCATTCAAAAATACAGATTTGACATCCATCTGATATACTTTGAAATCTCTATATGTAGCATATGCAAGTAGAGTTCTCACTCCTCCTAGTCTTTCTATTGGGGAAAATGTTTCCTCATAGTCTATTCCTTCTTCTTGTGCATAACCCTTGCATACCAATCTTGCCTTGTTCCTTATGACTTGTTCATGTTCATTAAGCTTGTTTCTGAATACCCATTCTTTTTCAATAACATTTTTATTTTCTGGTCTCCGCACCAAAGTCTAGGTATCATTCTTTTCTATTTGATCTATTTCTTCATTCATATCTTGAATCCAATCTTCATTCTCTAAAGAATCTTTTACTGTCTTAGGCTCAAATGCACATGGTAAACATGTAGGGTCTTTCAACTTACTTATGGTCAAGACTTCATATTCCTTATCTCCAATGATTTTCTCAGGCTTATGATGTCTCCTCACATATTGTGCCAATGTAGGTTCATATTTATTTTCTTCTTGATCTTTAGGTTCATCATGAAAATTTTTAGTTTCTACTTCTGATTGCTTGACAACATCCTCCTGATGCTTGACAAAATTATCCTGATGCTCAACAGCATCCTCCCGATGCTTGGCATTGCTTACGTGTGACTCTGCATCTGGTGTAAGTGTTTTACTCTCCTCTCCTTCTTCCATGTAGACAAAAGATCTATAATCTTCAGGTTCTTGTTTACCTTATTTTTTTTTCTTCTCTACGTATTCATCAACTCTCACATTTGCACTTTCCACAACTTTGTTAGTGTTGGAATTCAAACACTTATAAGATTTTCTCTTAGTGGAATAACCTAGGAATATGCCTTCATCACTTTTTGTATCAAAATTTCCATTCCTATTATCTTTTAGTATATAGCATTTACTCCCAAAGATTCTAAAGTATTTCACATTAGGTGCAAATCCATGCCATAATTCATCAGGTGTAGCATTTGTACCTTTCTTGATTTGTACTTGATTTAAGGTATAAACAGTTGTTTTCACAACTTATCTCCATTATTTTTCTACAACATTCTTATCAATCATTAGTGTTCTTGAACAATCCATAATTGACCTATTTCTCCTCTCATCTATACCATTCTGTGGAGGTGTTCTAGGTGTAGACATCTATCTCTTGATTCCTCTATCATTGCAGAACAAATTGAATTCATTTGATACAAAATCTCCACCTCGGTCAGATCTCAAACATTTCAGGCTTTTACTTGTTTCTTTTTCAACTTTTTCCAAGTACCACTTAAACAACTAAAATCCATCAGATTTTTCTTTCAAAAACATTACAGTCATCATCCTAGTGTAGTCATCAACAAACAAAATAAAATATTTAGCACCATAATAACTTTGTACACCCATAGGTCCACAAAGGTCAGTATGAACCAAATCCAAAATATTTTCAGAAGTAAATGTCTTGCTTTTGAAACTAGACTTGGTCATTTTACCCAACTCACATTGTTTACACATCACATTATCGGGTTTCTTCAATCTCAGCAAACCTCTAACTTTCTTCTTTTTACTAATATTTACCAGATTGTCAAAGTTTACATGACATAGCCTCTTATGCCATAACCATACATCATCAAATTGTGCAAACAAACATGTCCCTTTAGATAGATCTAGATAGAATAAGTTACCTCTAGTTTGTTCTCCACTTCCAATTAGTTCACCAGTAGCATCAAATATTTTAGCCTTTCTGTGATGAAACTCCACTTGGTAACTAGTGTTGTTAAGTTGTACAACACTTAGAAAATTGTAGTTAAGACCTTCAACCCAATAGGCATTTTCACATGTGATCTTATCAGTTATCTTAATTGATCCTTTACCTCTCACATGACATGGTGCATCATTACCAAACTTAACAATTCTACCTTTGTAACGATCTAGGGTTTCAAATTTACTTTTATCACCAGTCATGTGATTTGAGAAACCACTATCATTAATCCATTTATCACCTTTACTCATATAGGAAATAAGTGCAGTTTTCTCATCTTCATCAGAATCATCTTTCATAGCAACATAAACTACTTCAATATCAAAATCATCATTGTCACTGTTAGTTTCCTCTTCAGCAATATAACAGGATTTCTTACCTTTGTCCTTGTAGTCTTTGTACCTTCGGTGATCTCTATTATCTCTCTTATCCTTGTACTTTCTTTCTCTTTCCTCATCCTTGTCATTCCTGTCAGGACATCTTGTACCAATATGGCCAACTTTGTTACATGAAAAATAGATTATAGGAAGTTTACCTTTATATTTTCCTTTCCCTCTTTTTAATCTTCTAGCCATGAGTGCCTCAAGATCATCTAGTTCCTCATCAGAAGTGTCACTATCACTTTCACTTTTCACACATTTTTCTTTTTCTCTCTTAGATTTATGCAAAACCATTTGTGACTTGAATGTAGATTCAACATTAGGAACAATTTAGTTATCATAGTTAGATAGCTCAAAAGTAGTAAGATTACCAACAAGACTTTCTAGAGTTAGAACATTACCAGGGTTACATCTTGATTCTTAAATTGTAGAAATTATGATAGCATAGATAAGAAGAAAATTTCTCAATACCTTACCAATAACAATCTCATTTCCAATGATTCCATTAGCTCCTCTAATAGCATTCACTATCTCCTTAATTCTACCACAGTATTGAGCAATCTTTTCACCTTCTTGCATTTTCATTTCATCAAACTTACCTCTCAAGCTTTTAGCTTTTTCTCTTAGCACATTTGTATCACCACCATAGATGGTTGCAAGAGTATCCAACATTTTCTTTGCAGTAGTGCAATCTTTGATATCTTCAAATTCAGGATAACTTAAGGCAAATGCAATCTCCAACATTGCTTGATTGTGTTCCTATTTTTCTTTCATCTCCTCAACACTCAAAGGTGCAATAGGTATAACATAGTCATGTTCAACATAGTACTTCACCAAATCACCAATACCAACTAGATGCAATTTCATCAGACTTTGCCATGTAGGAAATTTTTCCTTGTTCAACTCCGGTACCTCCTTTTTATACATCTTGATCATTAGCTTCAAGTATCTTTAAAAATTTTCTCTGTAAGAACCAACAACTCTGATACCAATTATTAATATTATTTAGAACAACAAAAGGGGGGGTGAATCAGTTGTTCTCATATCCAAATGTACCAATTGAACTTTTAAACATTTCAACAATCTCAGATCTAATCACCAACAAAACTCAGTCTCTAAAGTACACACACACACACACACACACACACACATGTGTGTGTGTGTGTGTATATATATATATATATTAGACACATATAACATGCAGTCCATTGTCCAAAAGTAATTAACTTGCAAAATATAGAAACATTCACATCAAAACATTCACACAAGTATAACACCAGGATTTATAGTGGAAATCCAACTTGGGAAAAAATACTTTGTAACATATTACTGATATTTTCACTCTTCTAAAGTGAGCTCTATGAAAATCCAACCTTGTTAAAGGTTTACAAACACACTGCTAGGTGTGACCCTATTAAAAGATTTAAACACTCTATCAAAAATGACCCGGTTAAAGGATTTAAGTACATTCCATTAGAATGTCAACTTGATTAAAGGATTTAAATAATGACTGTTAGGTCAACCTTGATTAAAGGATTTAGACTAATACAATTATTAGTGTAAGAATTTGCCTAGGGCAAAGAGTAAATGCCAAGATATAGAAGCTCAAGAGATAGCACAAGAGAGAAAAAATATGATATGATCAAATGATCAAATAATAAATAATAGATAGATTGATTGATTGATTCAATGTAGGAATGGCTCAATATATATGCAATGCATGATAACTAGAAGTTATGCAAGTGATAAGCTATCAACTAGACATGGTGGAATCACATTTCCACAAAAGGTGGATCATCCTCCATTGTACATCAAAGTATGTGAAACATGTGCAACAATGAGAGGATGATAATGTGATAAGAGAACTAAAGGTGGATCTCACACACAACAAGGTATGTGATGACAACTATCACACCTAAAGTGGAAATTCTCCTAACCATGTGCTAAAAATGAAATAAAAATTCCTAGGTGTCACAATGACAACTAATATGCAAATGCATTATCCTAAGTAAACTTAAGTAAAGTGTTATTAGTAAATACTTAATTACACCAACATCCCCCTTTAAGTGAAACTTAGGGGAATGCACTTAAGCTCACAATGCAAGATGGGTCCCAGCTACTAGGTCATGTTAGGTACCCATGTACAATATGCAAGAACAATGAAATCTCTCATAAAGTAGAGAAAGAGGGAAAACCTCATGGGAAAAACCCTCCCCCAAAAGAGAGATGAATACAAGATGCATGGATGGAAGGAGTAATCAAGACCCCCCCCCGTTATGACATACATCATGCATATACAATAAAGAATCCCCCTAAAGAAAGGAAATAGGGAAGAAAGACCAAGTAGCCCCCCCTCAATGTTGAATCTCCTACAAAGATGGTCCAAGATGTTGACCAATACTCCTCCATAGGAAGAAAATAGAGCTAATGTTGCACCAAGAATGTCAAAGTGTGACAAAATTAGGTACTAATGTCGATGTAGAATGACCGATGAAATTTCCATTAAGATATGATAGAGATGAGGCATGGAGACACTTGCAGGCACCAACTGGGTAGTCTCAACTAATAGGTTGGTATACTTGAACTTGTGTCATGCGTCCACTGATTGGTTAGAGAATAACCTTTCAAGAACCAAGTCCCATGATATTCCTAATCTACTAACATAGGGATTACATCAAATGTGTCATCAATGACAAGGTACAAATAAAAATGTGGCACTTTATGATAGTGTGTGTACAACATGGCTCATGCAAGAGCATACAACATCAAATACAAAGCTGGAAACATGTAGAAGATGAAGCCACCAAGGATGCCCTATCAAATGTTGCAGAAAAAAGTGTCCTCCTATTGGCCTTGTGCTAGGAAGTTTTGGGACGAAATTGGCCTCCCCCCTCGTTGCCAGTTGGATGACACTGCAAAACAGGTATGTAGATGGCAAAGAAAAAAATTGTTCCCAAATTTACTTAATTATTTAGATTTTGTTTTTCGAAAACTCATTGAGTTTTAAGAAAAACATGGTTATTAAAAACCCCGAATAAAATTTATTTAACAAATAAAGAAAAAACATATTTTTAAAAAAAAAAATTTAGATTTAAAAAAACTTTATTAAATACTTAATAAAGAAAAACATAAAAATGTTCTATTTTAAAAAAATGTTAAAAAAACTTATTAAAAAACATTTAAACAAAGTTTTTATTTATTAAAAAAACTTTTTAAAAAACACATTAAAATTTGTTTAATTAAAAAACCTTTTTTTTAAATATTAAAAAACCCCTTCAGGGGCCACACTACAATGCAGTACCACATTGCAGTGCATACTGCGCTGTCAGTGTGATAGTCCTGCGTTGCAGTGTGCACTGCACACGCCTGTGGGCCCTAAAAAATATTGATTTTTTTTATAAAAAAACTTTTGGAAAAAAACCAACCCCCTTAATTTTATTTTTTATTTTTTTATTTTTAAATAAAATGAAATGTAATAAAAAATGAAAATTATTAAAAAAAATAAAATCATACCTCTAATGCAGTCGTGTCCGTACGACAGACCAGAGAGGGGAATTATATTTCTGAGACTAATTTCATTTGATCTGAGCGAATGATTAGTGGATCTTGGGGTTTTGGGTCACTTTAATCGCAATGGCAATGTCAGATTTAGCCCAACATGCTTCAATTTTGCAGATCGGCCTTAGGGGTCTAATTTGCAAAAAAATTTTACCTCAAATTTGACTTTTGCCCAAGGTAGGAAAATTTATAGTCAAAATTTATGGAAATAACCACCAGGATGCAATGGTGAGGTCCCATCTTGCTCAAAATGCTCCCATAGAATACTGATCCGGGATTTGGTTCATGGCCCTCCAAAATTTGAAGCCATCAATGGCTCTCCAATGGCTATGCAATGAAGACTCCTATGGCTCTGATACCATGTAAGAATTTTCCTAAGGAAAAGAATAAATGCCAAGATCTAGAAGCTCAAGAGATAGCACAAGAGAGACAAAATATGATATGATCAAATGATCAAATAATGAATAATATATTGATTGATTCAATGTAGGAATACATCAATATATAGGCAATGCATGATAACTAGAATTTATGCAAGTGATAAGCTATCAACTAGACATGGTGGAATCACATGTCCACCAAAGGTGGATCATCCTCCATTGTACATCAAAGTATGTGAAACATGTGCAACAATGAGAGGATGATAATGTGATAAGAGCACTAAAGGTGGATCTCACACACAATGAGGTATGTGATGACAACTATCACACCTAAAGTGGAAATTCTCCTAACCATGTGCTAAAAATGAAATGCAAACTCCTAGGTGTCACAATGACAACTAATATGCAAATGCATTGTCCTAAGTAAACTTAATTAAAGTGTAATTAGTAAATACTTAATTACACCAACAATTAGAAAGTAGCAATAGTTTCTGATCTAAAAAACATACAACTCACTTTGAAAATAATAGATCCAATTCACACATATATGCTGATTTACTGACTGAGTTCCATTTCTATCTCCATCACTGATCTTCTCAGAATTCTCTTCAAGAAATCACAACTCTGATCAAATCCTTCACAACTTCACCTTCAGCTTTCTTCTTAGACTTGTCAATCAATAACATCAAAAACTTCAGCACACGTCGTAACCTCACAATTAGGTTTTCCTTTATACCTCTTCAATTAGGTAGATCCATCTTTTTCTACTTAATCTCCTCTGTAGATATTAGGTTTAAGTTAGATTCATCAAATCCTTCCAACATTTAAGTTCTTCATCCTTCCTTCTAGATACATCTTCAAACTTCTCATTGAATCCATAATTAAACTATTTACCATGCATTAAATTCTCCATACAATCAATTAATAAACTCATTATGATTCACATAACCCAAGAATTCAACTGTGTCGACTAGGAATCTGAATTCTTTCTCCAAATGTAAATTACTGACACTCGGTTAATATTGTTTTCATCTCCTCGGTCATCACTGTGTAACTTGGTCATCTCTACAAACTATCTTCCTTGGCTAACACTATCTTTCTCGGTAATTTCTTGTCACTCAACATAAACTAATGTTCGGTCAACACTAAATTTACTCGGCATATATTGGCACTCATTCGACACTAACATCACTCGACTTAAACTAGATTTCTTCACTTTTTCTCGGTTAAGCCTACTTCTTCAATCTTTCTTCTTACTTAGATAAATAATACATTATCTTGTCAATGTGCCAAATAATCAAGTACCCATTGAAGTATCAAATAACTCAACCTTTCCTTAGGTTCTCTTGTTATCTCCCTTGCCCTAATCCTTTTCATCAATCAATAGATATAGTACTTTCTTAGATAGTAACTATCTTACTAGTTAAGTTTTGACATTAATGACAATACAACAATTTTTTCAATTGCAATTTCCAACAGTAGGGTTAGGTTTAGGGTCAGTTTAAGGTTGTTTGTAGTGTTAGGATGTACGGTTTATAGTTAGGGTTAAATCATATATAGTTTTAGGTATACTGTTAATATTAGGGATTATGTGAGACTAAGATTATGGATTTAGTTAGCAATGTGATGTAGGTTTTTGAGTTAGGATTAAAGTAACATACTTGGCAATACATTTTAGGATTTTGTTTATGGTTTAACATGATATTTGTCATTAGTATCACATTTAACATAGGGTCAATGGTAGGGACATGGTAACAACTAACTTGAATGGTTACCATATTACTATAATTATAATGGTAATGATAATATATTAGAGTTGGGGTTAGGGTTACGATTAGGGATAGGATTCTATGTTTACATTTAGGATTACTATCATATTAAGGATTAGTATTGTACACAAAAAAGTAGTGCACTTCTATGGATCCTTACAATCAAGAACACTCAAGAATAAGGTCTCAAAAATTGATCCATAGCTCTCTATGTATGGAGTTGCAAGATTTAAAATTGCTCTCAGCTAGAGCTAATAAACTTAATGACCTTGCTAGTCAACCACACAATGAGAGATTCAAGTGAAGACAAGGGCAAGAATGCCAATATCTCCAAGAATCAAATGAAATGCAATGCAAGTAAAATAAGAAGGAAGATGCAAATATGCAAGCTATGCTATGAAAATGGAAGTACAATCTAAACTATGAAATAGAAATAGCAAGTATTACAATCCTTCCTATTAAACTAGATGAGTTATTCTAAAGCATGAAGAAAGTCTATACTAAGAATGCCATGATTATGCAACTATGAAAGTAAGAAAGCAAGCTAAATGAAATGCAACAACAATGTCTTCAAAGCTTGAATGCAAGAATGTCTTCAAAGAGCTCCAAATAACCTAGAAAACCTGCAGCATAACATTAGCATAAAAGAGAATGACCTAGAATGAGGAAGAGAGCTCTTCTTTTATAGGAAATGAGGAGAAACAGACCATGGAGATTTTGAGGCAAAAGATTTAATCGACAGTGGAGCATCAAAGAGGAGCAATCCATGTGCACAAATATCCTCCAATGAGAAAATAAGAGTTGACTTTTGTGTCCATATGAGACAAAAAGTGTTTTTCTTCTTTTTATAAAATAAGAATAATGCTTTATTTGTGCAACTTAGGATAAGATGAAAAGTGGGGGCTTTTTATTTATTAAAAGGGGAGGAAATATTCCTTTTAAATAAATAAAGACTTAGGATAAAATGGTTAGCCCAAGGCAAATAATCGAAAATGATAAAATAGGACTTGATCAAGGAAATTGATATAATTGATAAAATGCTGATTTTTGAAAATATTGATTCAGGGATTTGATAAATTGCTAAATGGGGGCCCAAAGTCTAGGTGACCATTTTAGGGTGCATACAAGTATAACTATCATGTTTATCATTTTACATATGTTAATCGAGAGGTTTATGGTTACAATTATGTTTTAATTTTAACCTTAGGAGTAGTAGTATGTGGATGGTTATAATTACAACTATAGTTAGTATGAAGATTATTGTCTCATAGCAAGGTCATGTATGAAGATTAGTTTTGGACTTGCATCTCTCACATTAATGGTAAAGACTAGGGTAAGGGGTTAGGGTTAGAATTAGGGTTGGTAATATGGTCAAGATTAGTAATAGTTACTGTTACATTTAGGCTTACGACAAGGGTTACAGGTTAGAGTTACACTTAGGGGTAATCTTAGGGTAATTGTTATAGAAATATGATGAACATAGATAGCGATGGGAAAATAGTGTGCATGTATGATTTTTTACACTAATATAGTTAGGGTTAAAAAAGATGATTCAGAGTTAGGTGTACTATTAGTATATTGGTTACATGTAGAGTTAGGGTTATGATATTCATTCTTATTAATTTAACATAGTGGTAAGGGTTAAGATATAGTTTTATTTTAGTTTTAATTTCATATTTAATTTTAATAGTTTATTTTATATAGTTTTAAGATTTATTTTTAATACTTACAGATAGGATCAGGGTAAGGGTTGGAGTTATTTTAACTTCGCGGTAAGGGTTAGCATTTAATGTTCATAGTTAGTTTTAAACCAAAAATAGTTTTATGGTTAAGGTTAATATTTGGTTGACTGGTAGAATAAGATTAGGGATGTGGTTATCGATTGGATGTAGGTTTTAAAGATGGCATTAATATAATAGGTTGTGACACTTAGGTGCAGGGTTGGATTAATTGGTTAAGATAAGGTTTTGCTATAGTTTTATAGCATTGATTACAGTTAGATTAAAAGTAGAAATGAATAAGATGTCCTTTATAATTAATTCCTCATATTTATTCAACACATACATTGAAGGAATAAATATTAGAAATACAGAGTTGAATAAAACACATTGCAAAACCTTGCAAGTATAGGGCTAAACATGATGGGAATAGCCAAAACTATTTATTTATTATCTTGTTCATTAAACTCACATAGATGAAAGGGGAAATAGAAGACCCAATACAACTATTTAGATAATTAAGAAGTGTGAAAGCCAAGATAAGAATGATCTAAATAAAAAACAATTCTCCATAATGACGCAAGTACATCACATATTCTTCAATAATAAAGTTGGTATTGCGACCCTTATTTGTACAATGATCATGGTGGACTTCTTTCATCATTGATGGAAATGCATCCACTTTTGTAGATGTCTCGTGCAAAACTTTCACAACATCTTCCATTTTTATTATTACCAGTTCCTGAACATAATCAATTGATAACACCGCATTCTCCAAAACTTTGATTATAATTGTGCACGAGTCTACAATTATTCACATACACTTGTCAAATTCAGTCTCAAAGAAATCATTTGAGGCCATCGAAGCAGAGGGGCTCGTAACCATATTGATGTTTGACTCTCTGTCAGAGGTAGCCATAGGTCTAATGGTGTCTTGTAATGTTTTTTAAACAAACATCAGTATATATAATTAATCAGAATAACCATGTTGCATTTCCATTTGGAACTTGATATGTTACTTATAGTGGAATAATATATATTATTTTGTGGAACATTTTTTATTTAAATTAACAAAAACATGATTAATCAATATTATTAATACAAATTGAAGCAAAAGTGAACACAATTTCTAAATATGACAAGTACTAATTTATCACATGAGAATAATTCAGAACAATTATAACACAATGTAGGATATTAATTAATAATGCAACATTTAATAGAAATACATCATTACAGTACATCATCGATTTTCAAGACACTTGAGTCTAATTTCTTCTTGTTTTATATTTGAAAGTTATTTCCCACTTCTCATTTTTTCATAGTTGTCATATGTGAATGGTAGTATTATTCTCATGCCTTCTAGAGACTTTACTCAAGATACAACTACAAATTTTAATCCTGCTCTTTCTCTTGGACCTATATCAACAATGGCTTTGGAAAGAGTTAGTCCCTGAGATTTATGAATTGTCAATGGCCATGCCAACCTTAATGGTAACTGAAAGGTTCTACTCCTCTATACTGGTGATATTGGAACTATTTTTGGATGATGTTCATCATATGGTATTCCAAAATAATTATCAAATTCAACCGTGACATAATCAGGTGGTTCAAGTGGGGCAATTCTTGGTTTGTACACAATATTTGGGATATATCCCAAGGCTCCATTAACAGGACCAGATTCAATCCATAGATTTGTACTTAAGATGACCCTTTAATCCTTACTAAAAAATAACCCTAGATCAAGTTCTTCAATTGAGCAATCTTCAAGTGTATTACCATTACTTGACTTAGTTGCAAGGCTACATGTAGCAAGTTGCCTCAAAAAGAACAACATCCTCAAGTTATGGTTACAAACATTGGCATTTGTAGAGAATAAATGCACTATCTTGTCAAACTCATCATTGGTTGCAACATCTAACCTCACAATGGTTCTCATCATAAGCAAGTTCCAATCATCTAGGTTTGGAGTTGCATCTCTCACATTTGTGAGAAGTTGATGAAATATTTTTTGGTGGATGTTTTCTCCATCTTGCCTAAATATTTTATCTAATGTAACCACTATTTTGAATTATTGCCACAATAACTTTGCCTATCTATTGCTAGCATATGTTGGTTTATCATTGACTGAAGGTAACTGACCAATATCACCAACCAAAATAATAGATATACCTAAAATAAATTCAAAAAAATGATTTGAAAATTATCTATGAATATTACATGAATGTATTTGTATATGAGTTATATTAATAAATATTATAGCACATAAATAGCATCATTAGAAAAAATGAGAGTATACCTACAAAGCTTATGTCACCACTTTGTGGGAAGGCTTTTCAAAGTTTACAATCTATATTTTGTAGCAAGTTTTGACCAATGAAGCTCATTTCATCAATCAAAATATACCTGATATGGGCCATTTCTTCTTGCAAACTTGTAAGTCATGTCCCCTCTAGCTGAGCAAAATCTCTAATTGGCATTTGCAACTTTGAATGAATTGTAGAAGCTCCTATATTGAAAGTTGTAACTCTAGTTGTTGCAAGTAATAGAAGTGGAGGACTTGGAAAAGCTTTGATCTAAAGAATTTGATTGATGGCACCAATTAGATAAGACTTTCTCGTTCTTATTGTTCCTTGAATTATCATAAACAAAGGCATTCTGACCTAGTTGCCATGGTAGTGTGTCATAATAATATCGATTGCCTTTTGTTGCTTGTCACTAAGAGTTGTAAAGTTGATGCATTGTGGTATGTCATCATAAATGAGACATCCATATTTTTGAAGCCTTAAACAAACTTATATTGTATTGCAATGAGATGAGAAAATAGAGGTTTTGAATAAATAACAACATGAATACATTATGTTGGTTGCATAATAGATTAACCAACTATAGAAAACCCTAATTAGAAAACACTAACTAATATATTATTCTAACATTCCCTCCTTAATATATTAGGTTTACAAATTAACCCTCTAAAGAGTTCAAACATCACCTTTCCAAGAGGCTTGGTGAGCACATCAACAACCTGTGAAGTAGAGGGACAAAACTAGAGCTAAATATTATGCTTGATCCCCTATTCTTGAATGTGATGACAATCAACCTCAATATGTTTGGTGTGCTCATGAAAAATAGGATTCTCGACAAGATTTAATACACCTTGATTGTCACAAAACACAACTGGTGGTTGATCTACTGAGATACCCATATCTGCTAAAATGTGATTTAACCATATTACTTCATGAATAGCCTCTCATGCAGCTCAATATTCAGCTTCTATGGATGAAAGAGAAAAAAATGTTGCTTCTTACTCATCCATTAAATAGGGCTAGATCCAAGATGAAAGATATATCCTAACGTTGATATGTGATCATCTAAAAATCCAGCATAGTCTGAGTTAGTATATCCTTGCAAAGAAAAATGTAGCATTCTTCTTATATTCCAGACCATACTAAAGAGTGCCTTGGACATACCGTAAAACATATTTGGCTTCCATCCAATGACATTTTTTTGGTTCCTGCATAAACCTGGATAAATAGCTGATAGTAAAACATAAATCTCGTCTGGTATATGTCAAGTAAATGAGACCCCCAACAAGTTGTTTGTAAAGAGTCACATCTACATGAGGAGAATCTTAGAATTTAGAGATTGTAAACCATGTTCCATTGGAGTAGACACATGTTTACAATCAGTCATCCCAAACTTGTCCAAGAGTGTCTTGGCATACTTTATCCGAGAGATAAAAATATGATTCTTTTGTTGCCAAAAATCTAAGCTAAGACAAAAATGTAGTAGCCCTAAATCAATCATATCAAAAGATTTTGTCAAATCATGTTTGACAGTGTCAATGAGATCATTTGAGCTTCCTGTAATGATAAGATCATCTACATACAAAACAAGTATGACAATCTCTATTCCAACCTTTTTGATATATAAATTAGGATAAGAAGGGCTACAAATAAAACCATGCTACAAAAGGTGACCATTTATTTTAATGTACCAAGCCCAAGATTCTTATTTAAGCCCATTTAAGGACTTTATTAGGTGACATACCTTGAGAGGATTGTGTTTATCAATGAAAGCTTCATGTTGGATCATGTAGACTTCTTTTGTAAGATCACCATTCAAGAAAGAACTCTTGACATCCATCTTGTGAAGCTTCCATCCTTTTTGTGCAGTTAGACCACACACAATTTTGATGGTTTTGAGCTTTGTTGTGGGGGAAAAGGTTTCTTCATAATCTATTCCTTCCTTTTGAGCATATCCCTTTGCAACAAGACATGCCTTATACTTGTTAATAGATCCATATTCCTTATATTTAGTTTTGAAAACCCACTTGCAGCCTATGGGTTTCTTGTCAGCTGGCAGATTAACAAGTTTCTATGTATAATTTTTTACTAGAGGCTCGTACTCAACATCCATGGCATGCTTCCAATGGGGTTCATTAAGAGCCTCACATAATGTATCCAGTTAAACATTTTCCTCAATTGAACACATTAAGGCTAAATTTGCCTCTTTTTTGCTTGTCTTCGGGTTCTAACTCCTGTAGAGAGATCTTGAGGAGTACTTAGGTTAGAGTCACGAAGTGTACTCTGAACCCATTTTAGATATTGTTTCTATTGACTAGGATGTTGTTTCTTCTGACCAGAGTCCTCCAAAATACCTAAATCCACATAGAAACCACCATGTAATTCTTCTTACCCCCTATTTGAGAAGAAGGCTCAATCTCATCATTAGAGGGTGAGAAAGTCTTGTGAGAGGCCGTAGGAATAGTGGTGTGCAATGGAGAAGAACAAGAAGGTTAATCAAAGACCACATGTCTATTGATAATAATATGGTGTGTCTCTGGATCCATGAGACGATAAGCCTTGGACTCTGAACTGTAGCCCAATAATATACAAGAGAGGGTCCTAGAATCAAGCTTCTTCTATTTTTGAGCTGGGACATGCATATATGTTGTACAACTAAACACTCGTAAATGTGAAACTGATGGTTTGTGACCACTCCATACCTCCTTGGGTGTTTTTTTTTTTAGAGCCTTAGTGGGAGCTCAATTAAGAAAGTATACCATTGTGCAAACTACTTCTGCTCAGAATTGATCACTCAAATTTGCAGTAGCAAGTAGACATTGAGCCATCTCAAAGATGGTTTAGCGGTGCCACTCTGCAATACCATTTTGTTGAGGCGTATAGGGAGCAGTCAAATGTTTCTTGATGCCATGAGTCTTCAAGAACTCAAGAAAATTAGTAGAAGTGAATTCTCCCCCATGATCTAAGAGGAGAACATGGAGAGGCTTGGTAGTTTCATGAATCACCTTAGAGTAGAAGGTACGAAATGAGAGAAAGCCTCACTCTTCTGCTAGAGAAAATAGACCCAAGTCTTCCAAGATAAATCATCTACAAATAGTTGGAAATAGTGACATCCCTAAAAACAAGCAAGAAGAGGTCCGAAAAGGTCAGTATGAACAAGGGAAAGTGGTTTTGAGGCATGATAGGTACTGGACTGAAAAGAGTCACGATGTTGTTTACCTGCAAGGTCTAGTCATAACATACAGGCATAGAAGACAAGGAAAGAGAAGGAAGATCTCATACCACATATGAGATCTCAACTAAGAAAGTGATGTAGTAGAAAGATGACCATATCTATAATTCCAGAGGGAGGTGGATGCCATAGTAGAAGCACAAAGAGAAATACTCAAGGAGGAAGCTGTATCAAGCACAAAAAGATGTCCCTTCTTGAAACCATGAGAAAGGATGATTCCATATTTTGAGATGAGGAAAGTTTTAACACCATCCTTGACATGAAATTCTATCTTAAGGCTATGATTTAAAAGTTGACTAATAGACAAAATATTGCTAGTAAAACTAGGAACATAGAGAACATTGATAAGAGAACAACTTCTTGTGTTAAGAGAATGGTAAATGTACCAATTCCTTCTACCACATACTCCTTGTCATTAGCAATATGAATGAGATCACAGTAGGTGTAGGATTCAAAGTATCAAACAACCCTTTATCACCAGTCATATGTTTACTGGCACCATAATCAATCAGCCAAACATCACATGATGATGGAGTAGTTTGGGATACAAGCACCAAATTGGGGTACACTAGGAGCAGGAGTATCCTCATCAAGAGACCCATAAAGATGTCTCATCTTGTTGTGTAGCAATATTTCCATGCTGACAATGTCTACGAGAGCATCCATGAGGTTGGTGAGAATGACTATGACTGGAAGAGCTCTATTTACTTGCAAAACTTTGAGTAAGACTATTGTACCAGCACCGGTCTGTATCATGAGTATGAGTATTACAAATGTGGCACCATCAAGGAGAAGACTTCTATTGTGAAACTTTTGGTGGAGATGACTATGGTGGAAATTGAGGTGGAGGCCCCTTACGAGCTTTATGGCTACGTTGTCAGAGAGAGACAAGAACCTTTTTCTTCAAATTCCTCATGTAAAGATTGAAGGGCTTCTTCCTGTTGAAGTAAGTTTATCATTATTCAAATGATACTTGTTGTTTTGTGATGTTCAGGGTAGAGACAAATGTCTCGAACATAGGAGGAAGAGCACGCAAAGTAATAGAATGAGGAGCTTATCTTCTACCATCTCTCCAAGAGAAAAGAGTTCTGCACAAAGAACAGATACAGAGCACAAGAAATATACAATTTTCTCACCACTTTGCACATGAAGAGTATGCAATTTAGATTGTAAATGAAGTACCTTCACTTGATTATTTGCCTCAAAGATTGTGGAAAGAGCCTTCCAAGCTGCTTTAGATGTGTCAGCATCTCAGACATAGGGTTGAACCTCATCAGATATACTAAGTGTGATAAGGATTAGTGATTTTGAATCAGTTTTGTCAAATTTCTTATGCTCATACGGTATCAGTCAGATGTTTAGCAATGCCAATAACAATGTCCCACAAATCCTCAAATTGGAGAATGGTGCACATCTTGGTTTTCCACGCAACATAGTTACTTCCTTTAAGAAGTTGGGTATTTGACAAGAGAATTTTTGGTGTAGACATGATAAAAGAGACAAAAAATAAATATTTTATTAATATTCTCGATTGGGGGACATACACTTTATGAAAATTGAGATAGTCCTTTAAGAACAAAGAGAATGGAGATGGACACAGTAAGCATGTGCAATGAGACGAGGATGCTTATGTGGGCACTCTACCTCATCTTCATCATCTTCATCATAACCAGCCTCGAGTTGACTCTGAATCTTGTTGGCTTGACATTGGACATCAAATAGAAACCAATGGAGGAGCCTTTTTTGAATCAATTCATCAAACACTAGATTCCCAATAATTTGAAGAGCATCAATCAAGACAAAATAAAAACCTATATTATCATTAGAAGCATGTTTTTTTCATGATTACTTGCGACACTGCAAGCATCATCAGTAGATGCTGACATTCAACAAGAAGATTGATAACATAGACTGGAGCACGATCACCAAATGGGAAAATAGCATGGTGTACAACAAGAAGAATGAGAGAACAAAACTATCACCAAAGTGGTTTGTTGACTAACTGTTGACAAACTTGCAATCAATCTGTGGTAATCAATATGTGAAGGTAAAAATGGTTATGCACTTCATTCTACCAACTCCCACTACTACAAGAAACTATTGTGGTAAAACAAAATTGTTGCGCACCTCCATCTTCCAGTGCCCAGTTTCACGCTCACCAGTACCAGCACCCAGTTCCAGTGCCTTGACTACAATTTTCCTTGACTGCAATGTTACCTAGCGAATGCTCTGATACCACACGAAGGCTTAAAAAACTTATATTGTATTGCAGTGAGATGAGCATACAAAGGTTTTGAATAAATAACAACATGAATATGTTATGTTGGTTGCATCAAAAATTAACCAACTA
>BSBK01009171.1:0-100000 GCA_027943335.1 Chamaecyparis obtusa
TTTTAGCTTTTGACAGAGTAGACCTTTCACAAGGTAGATCATAAATTGATCACATTTTGTAAAGCCTTAACAGGAAAAACTTATTACTACAGTAGTGAAAATTTTTGGGTGTCATCCCCACCCCAGTTTTACCTTTCAAGGGTTTCTGGGTTACCAAAATTTATTGTGTTGTGTGTGATTTCATGTATGTTGCTTGACATGTTATGCTACTTAGAATGATCAAGATTTGTTTACATTATGCATAAAGTTTTAACAGTTTAAAAGGATAGAAGTAAGTAATATCTAATTCACCCCCCCACCCCCCCCCCCCCCCCCACCTCTCAGTATTACCTTCCCATTTATATTTCCAACAATTGGTATCAGAGCATAAGGTTTCTCATAAGGAAGTCTAACCACTTGAGGAAAAAGATCTTAAGCTGGAAGCTTATAAACTGGGGAAGGTCATAGAGGATCAAAAGATTGAAGTATAACTAGCATTACAACAGCTAGAAGTAGCCAAAGGGGAATTGAAGAAATCCTTGACCAAAAGAAGAGAAATTGTTATTCAACAAAATGAGCCACAGTACAAAGAAGAAGACATCACTGGACTATTTGATATTGGCAATTCTACAGAAAGTGACAAAGCCATAAAAGAATTGCTGGAGAAAAATACCATACTGAATGATGAAATCAGGACTCTAAAGAGAGAACAAGAAATTGAATCTGTTAGACTTTGTGAAGTAGTGGAGCAGAAAAAGAAAGTTGAAGATGATAAGGTAATGGCTGAAGAAGACAAAAGACAAACTGCAATAAGATTGGATGAAAGAACAAGTGACATGCAAAGGTTGACTAATAATCAACTAGATATGGTAAATCAACTACTATTGGTTAATCAGGAATTGGGCAGGAAAGATATGGAGGTCAATCAACTAAACTCTAAAAATGATCAGCTGAAACATGAATTGAGAATTGAGAAAGAAATCAATGAAAGGATGAACAAACATAATGAAGCTATAAAGTATTTTGAAGAGTTGTTGAGATCACCTAGAAGATCTGGTGATAGATCTGGACTTGGACTGAATGAAAATTCATCATCTACTAAAGAAGGAGAATCATCAAAGAATGGAGAACAGAAGATTGCTAAACCAAAGAACAAAAAGCCCACATGTCATCACTGTGGAAAGCCAGGACATACAGCCAACATATGTAGAAGCAAACATGGTAAGTCTGATCCTAAACCTAAGTTTAATGGACATTGTTTTAGCTATAAGAAGCATGGACATCAAGCACATGAATGTAGATCCAAGGCTAGTAATCCATCCATCTCACCTAAGTTTAAAGGAAGTTGTTTCAACTATCAGAAATATGGGCACAAAGCATTTGAATGCAGATCCAGACCTAGGTGGTCATTAAATGAACAAACTAAGCCTATCACAAAGCCTAACTCTTACAATTGGGATTACAACACTTGGTACAATTGCCATTATTGTGGAAAATATGGACACATCGGAGAAAATTGCATGAAGACTCATTTTAGAGGAAAATCTAAAAGTTGGATGAATGGAAGCATGGTTTGTTACAAATGTAATAAGGTCGATCACTTAAAGAATTGTAGATCATCCATGCCAAGCAATGATAATAACCAGAATGAGGATATCCATGAAAAATTGAGGAACCATATGGAAAAGACATGGAGGAAGAAAGAAGAAGGAACCACAAGTGAAGCAAGTACATCTGAGGTCACCTAATCCGATGGATCAGGTGATCACACTTCTTCTAACTAAGCATGAAAGTTATGTTTGGAACTGATTCTTGAAAAGCTTTATTTTACATCTGTTCCTAACATAGAATCGAGAAAAAGTCCATATCTGCATAGATAAAGATGCATTAGGACATATTTGTGAAAAATAGAAAATTTCATTTTTATGCCGAGCATCAACGTCTTGACCGAGCTATCAATGTTTTCCAAGCACCTGTTATGGCCGAAATGCTATGTCGAGATGTATCACAATGGTTATATTGACTAAGCTTGTGTTTAACCAAGGTTAACATGAGTTTTCTGAGACAATTGTATTCCACCAGAATTTGTACGAAGCATTTATGAGGCCCTAATCCCTTTTTTTTTGGATTCTATAAAGTGGAAAATCGCTGTTAATTTTATTTCACCAAGCTATTTGAGATTTCAGAGAGTGATTCAGAGTTTGTGAAACCAATTCAAGAAAGCCGATTCCAAATTTTCACAGCATGCCATCGGCAAAATTTGTCTACAAGGTTATTGACAAAAAAGGTACTTTACAGAGTGAATATTTATTTTATAGAAGTTACTGTTTAAAATGGCATCATCATCATCTGCACCAGCCAAGACACAAGGGATGGAAGTTTTTAATGTGTAAATGGTAAGGAATGAAGTATGCAAGCTGAAAGTATTCAAGGCAATTTCAGAAAGTGCAATCAAAGGAGATTTAAACAGAGCCCTATCTTCCATTCCAGAGAATGTGTTATTAATGAATGATGTTAGGTCTTGCTACATGTGCAAAATCAGAGAAATTGGTGATTACGAGCTCAGGGAAGCCTATGATAAACTATGTGAAAATGGAGTGCTGAAGCCGAAACATAAGGTTGTTGTTGCTATAGGGTTAGTGCATGTCCTAGATTTCCTACAAAACTTCAAATTCAAATGGATAAAGATTGTCTTAAGCTATGTACATGACATGCATTTTTGGCTGGAAGATGGACCAGTGAAGATCACAAAGGAAATGATACATAAAGTCACTGGTTACCCAACAATCGAAGGGAAAAGAATAATGAAATGTGCAAGTAAGGAAGATATCCAAGAAAACACATAGGCCATTTGGAACAAATGAGGGATGACAATTTCTACCATAATTGATCCAAAAATTCACTTTGTTGTTAGAGTCATCTCGCACAAGTTCTATCAGTTTAGTCAGTTGGACAGTGTCCCCTATATGGCAGTGGACCAGGCATGGAAAATCATTAGGAAAGGGCACACGTATGACCTCGCTGAGCTCTAGCTAACCCAACTTGTTAAGAATCTGAAACTCCATCCGGACTGTGAAGAACTCTATGTGTAAGTTTGGTTCCTTACTAATATGTTTGTTCTTTTATGTCAAGAAGGAGTTTTCCCACACATGGAGATGTTACATGCACTAATACATTTGGGGTGAAATTGTGACGGCCATTTGCGACGGCAGGCAAATGTCATGTGGTTTTGCTCTTTTTTTTTCAAATATAGCCCGACACCGTCGCAATTTGCGACGACAATACATTTGTCACTGTCGCAATTGCGACGTTGTCGGGATATAAGCGCAAAATTTAAAAGGAACGTTGTCATGTGTGTTTTGAACAGCGCCGTAACCCTCCGTGAAATCACATCAGGATATAACGGCAAACAAAATAAGAACGTTGTCATTTGTGTTTTCAACAGCGCCGTAACCCTCCGCAAAATCACATCGGGATATAAGGGCAAAAAAAAACAAGAACGTTGTCATTTGTGTTTTCAACAGCGCTGTAACCCTCCGCGAAATCACAGCTACAATTTCTGAGTACGTTGGGTTTATTTTTCTTTTGTCATTATTATGTAATCTGGTATTCAGCTGTTAGAGAGCTAAAATACCCAGAAATGAGGACATATCTATGTTGAATTTATTGTTAGCGGCTTTGGTTATTTAGAAGTTTAATTTTATTTGTTCATCTTTCAAGCACAAACGTTTTGTGGACCATAACGTCTTCATTGTTTCGGGTATGCAGTGAAACAGCCCTAACTTGCAATTGCGATGTTGTTGGGATATAACGGCAAAAAAAAAAAAGGAACGTTGTCATTTGTGTTTTCAACAGCACCGTAACCCTCCGCGAAATCACATCGGGATATAAGGGAAAAAAAAACAAGAACGTTGTCATTTGTGTTTTCAACAGCGCCGAGAGAGATTCCCTCCGCGAAATCACAGCTACAATTTCTGAGTACGTTGGGTTTATTTTTCTTTTGTCATTATTATGTAATCTGGTATTCAGCTGTTAGAGAGCTAAAATACCCAGAAATGAGGACATATCTGTGTTGAATTTATTGTTAGTGGCTTTGGTTATTTAGAAGTTTAATTTTATTTGTTCATCTTTCAAGCACAAACGTTTTGTGGACTGTAATGTCTTCATTGTTTCGGGTATGCAATGAAACAGCCCTAACTTGCGACTACCTTCACGGTACTTGTGTACATTATCATGTTGTCTTTACAGTGACTGTCCTCATTCAAGTGGCAATTACACAAGGGACAGTCACTGTGAGATGTCCTCATTTGTGACAAGGACAGTCACACTTAGGACATCTCATAGTGATATTCCCTTGTGTAATTTCCACTTGAATGTATTGCTATTGAACCACATTAATGCTTTTCTTCTTCAACAAATGAGGACAATCACTGTAAAGACAACATGATAATGTACACAATTACCAAAAAATGATCTTGTTAATTGATGTAACACTTTGTCTTGCTCACTCCCTATCCTTCACTAGGGTCTCTTTAGGCCAATGTTTTGACTTGATAGGGTACTTAACTATCCCTACACTCTTTAGGTATCTCTACCCAAGATCCCACTCCTTCAACTAGTGCACACCAACAAGAAATACAACGAACTCTGCTCAATACCAATCTAGCTACTAGGACACTCCTAGTCTTGTCTTCACAAATTGAAACACATTCAACTAGAACTTTACTCCATGGAGAGGCTAGCCACTAGGACCTCTATTGGTTTCAATATTACTCCTTCACCTATACTTTTCATCAGTACTTCAATCCGGTTCATCAAACCATGCATGCCAATTGCACCCAAAAATAGGCTGCTAGCAATTAGGCCTTTGTCAAGCCTTTTTGTTTATATTAAGCCACCTAAAGGGCTTAGGATTCAGATGCCCTTTATTGAGAACTCCAAGATATCTAAGGTCTTCTCCTCCTAGATTTTTTGTACACCAACTGCTACAGCCATGCCTGAAAACAAGTATTTTGACACAACTTGGACAGTCTGACTAAGAGTTTGTTTTCTTAGCAGCCAAAGAAACTCACCCAATCTTCTAATTTGACTTGGGGCTTCTTTAGATGTGTGTCTACCTCTCCATGAGATTTTAGTTGAAGCAACCAATGCATTCAACTTGTTGTAATCTTCTTGTAATGATTTGTCATCCCTAACTGTGCTCAACTGACTCACCTAGGACATCATTGCAAACATAGAAAATGAGCTTCCCAGGGCCCCTCCTTCCAAACATATAGTACATGGAGTCTCCTCACCCATTCCAAGAGCCCGTACAAAATTGACAATGGAATGATGAGCTAAGACTCCATTTGTTCAACCTGCCTGGTTCAAACCAATGATAGGGTACTTAACAAAAGAATTAACAAACTAGTTAGAATGCTTCAAAACTCAAAAAAAACACAACACAAAATAAAAAAACAACTTGTACTAACTTTTCCAATAGACACTGCGAGCTATCTAATCCATTAATCAACTGAAAACAAAGAAACAAAAAACTCAAGAATTCACTAAAACCGTGTTACTCTACAAATCTTCTTAATTCCAAATGTTTTCCCCCCCAACCTTTTGCATAGATCGATGGAGGCCTCTTATAGTTGATCTGATGCCTAATTCAATGGTTTCATATAGTTACATAACCATCTTACTCGAAAATGCTCCCTTGCACAAATGTTGTCAATGTTGTGAATGACAACATTGACAACTTGTTACAACCTTTGGGATTTTGGTTCAAAACTTATTGTTCAAACACCATAAGACCCTAACCATGACTTAGTTAGGCTATTTAGACCTCACATAGGCCACTTCTACACTTCTTTGCCCAATTTGACCCCTAAATGCTTCATTCGCACTTTTGCCACAATATTGGTAACTTGGGTACAAATTGGCACTTGCCTTCACAAAGGTCACACATGAGGACATCTCACAGTGATCGATTGTCCCTTGTGTAATTGCCACTTGAATGTATTGCTATTGAACCACATTAATGCTTTTCTTCTTCAACAAATGAGGACAGTCACTCTAAAGACAACATGATAATGTACACTCACTGTAAGGACAGTCACAAATGAGGACATCTCACAGTGACTGTCCCTTGTGTAATTGCTGCTTGAATGTATTGCTATTGAACCACATTAATGCTTTTCTTCTTCAACAAATGAGGACAGTCACTCTAAAGACAACATGATAATGTACACTCACTGTAAGGATAGTCACAAATGAGGACATCTCACAGTGACTGTCCCTTGTGTAATTGCTGCTTGAATTACACAAGGGACAGTCATTGTGAGATGTCCTCATTTGTGACAAGGATAGTCACACATGAGGACATCTCACAGTGATTGTCCCTTGTGTAATTGCCACTTGAATGTATTGCTATTGAACCACATTAATGCTTTTCTTCTTCAACAAATGAGGACAGTCACTCTAAAGACAACATGATAATGTACACTCACTGTAAGGACAGTCACAAATGAGGACATCTCACAGTGACTGTCCCTTGTGTAATTTCCGCTTGAATTAAATAAGGGACAGTCATTGTGAGATGTCCTCATTTGTGACAAGGATAGTCACACATGAGGACATCTCACAGTGATTGTCCCTTGTGTAATTGTCACTTGAATGTATTGCTATTGAACCACATTAATGATTTTCTTCTTCAACAAATGAGGACAGTCACTCTAAAGACAACATGATAATGTACACTCACTGTAAGGACAGTCACAAATGAGGACATGTCACAGTGACTGTCCCTTGTGTAATTGCCGCTTGAATTACACAAGGGACAGTCATTGTGAGATGTCCTCATTTGTGACAAGGACAGTCACACATGAGGACATCTCACAGTGATTGTCTGTAATGTCCCCTTTTTGGCTAACTTGGAAAACAGGAACAATTACTCCACTTCTCAGACTTACTCTATCAGATACTTACAATTAAACTAAGTAATGGAGGTTACTTAAGATATCAACCGCTATTTCAGATTCAATCACAATATGTGTGCAAGATGATATTGATACCAATATGTTTAATAGCACTGTCGGATATAATGATATGAAATATGCTATGAATATGATGTTTCCTATCACTTATAGTGATAGTATAATGATGGTATGTCTGATATAAACAATATCGATATACAATCAATAAGTATTGCTTACAGCAATGTATTTGCTGTGTCTGATATGATGATGTAATTATGCAAATGTGTAATATCGCTATGAGTGATATGTTGCTATTTCAGATTCTGAATTATATGCTTGCAACTTCAAATATTGATGCTGTTTCTGACTATCCTTTCTATCTGTGCAATCATGGTGTTGTCTCTGATCTGCAATGATAAACTTGAAACCAAACTGCCAAAGGCAGATGCTCTATTGAGTATATCCAAATATGGATAAGTAAATAAAGTTCTAATGATGCCTTGAGTGACTGACAAGAATGCATTCTTATATTGTCTTTAACAAATGAAGAGATGCTATGAATGAGATGTGTCTTGTTTCTTCCTCCATGTCCCTTTGTTAAGCACACCTTTCCATAATCTGACAGTTCACATAATATTATTTCATTATTTTCTGATCATAGATAACTCCCAGATTGACTCAATATCAAATCTTTTTATGGAGGTAATCTTCCCTAATTGGTAGTGCAACCAGTAGTTAACATCCATTGTGTTTGTATTAGTTTGGTCTAAATATCATTAGTATTTAGTCAATCGATATTAACTCTTGCCTTATCCCATATTGTTATGATGATATCCAATCTTTCTACTCTGATATAAGTCGATATCATTTTCTGATAATTGTCCATTTATTGGTTGATTGCTGGTAATGGAGTTTGATCTTCAAATTGACTTCCATTCCTGTTAATACTTAAGGATACATTGTACTTATTATCCATGACTGATGCCTCATTCATCAATAGCTTGTGATATAATCACTGATGCTTTTGTGTTTCTACAAGATGTGGTTTATCTCAGACAATCGATAATCTTTCAATCCTTTAGTCGATATCCTCCTATGTGGTGTCTATTGATATAGATAGTAGAATTCAATCTAGTTTATGTTATTGTCATGATAACATAGGAAGTGATGGTGCATATTTGCTAGCGGGTCTTCATGTTTGATATTGCTTTATCGGATATGTCATTGTCTAAACTTGTGCAATTAATGATTATTTATAATATATGAATGGTTATCCTTCTTGCTTATCAATACATCTTCTGAAACACATAGCGACCTATCCCTTATTCATATCATGTTGATCTTGACTTCATAGTATTTGGTTCATTAATCATCCTCTCATGGTATCGATGTGTAATGACTAGTGATTGTTGTATCACTTCTTCGTTCCTCATCGTGATAGATAATGCAGATGTTTAATGTAGATGTATATCGATTACAGATATTCGATATTGCTTTAAACGTTATTATTATTATTATTATTATTAATGTTATTGTTATTATTAAATATTATAATTAATGATGTTAGTAATATTAATAATATTATAATAAATATTATTATAGTGATAACATATTGTTTTATATTGAGAGGTTTATTAATATTATTTATATATTAAAATTATTATATCAATAATTGATTTAATATTATTACTTAATATATTATTATAATATAATATATATAATTTATTAATAATTATTTATTATTAATTTATATTATAATTATAATCATAATTATATTATTTATTAATATTTTAATATTATTTAATTAACATATTACTTATTATGCTAACTATATATTATTATTATCTTTTGATAATAATTATATATTATTGTTATATACCGTTAATAATAGATTATTATATATCATCTAATCATTTTATTATTATACTAAGTTCAATATGTCACGGCTCATGACATTGTCCCTTGTGTAATTGCCACTTGAATGTATTGCTATTGAACCACATTAATGCTTTTCTTCTTCAACAAATGAGGACAGTCACTCTAAAGACAACATGATAATGTACACTCATTGTAAGGACAGTCACAAATGAGGACATCTCACAGTGACTGTCCCTTGTGTAATTGCCACTTGAATTACACAAGGGACAGTCATTGTGAGATGTCCTCATTTGTGACAAGGACAGTCACACATGAGGACATCTCACAGTGATTGTCCCTTGTGTAATTGCCACTTGAATGTATTGCTATTCAACCACATTAATGCTTTTCTTCTTCAACAAATGAGGACAGTCACTCTAAAGACACCATGATAATGTACACTCATTGTAAGGACAGTCACAAATGAGGACATCTCATAGTGACTGTCCCTTGTGTAATTGCCACTTGAATGTATTGCTATTCAGCCACATTAATGCTTTTCTTCTTCAACAAATGAGGATAGTCACTCTAAGGACAACATGATAATGTACACTCACTGTAAGTGTACATTATCATGTTGTATTACAAATGGACCTTATGTTGGTCGGGATATAAGTGCAAAAAAAAAAGGAACGTTGTCATTTGTGTTTTCAACAGCGCCGAGAGAGATTCCCTCCACGAAATCAAGCGGGTTATCATTTGTGTTTTGAACAAAGCGGGTTGTCATTTGTGTTTTGAACAGCACCGAGAGAGATTCCCTCCGCGAAATCAAGCGGGTTGTCATTTGTGTTTTCAACAGTGCCGAGAGAGATTCCCTCCGCAAAATCACAGCTACAATTTCTGAGTACGTTGGGTTTATTTTTCTTTTGTCATTATTATTTAATCTAGTATTCAGCTGTTAGAGAGCTAAAATACCCAGAAATGAGGACATATCTGTGTTGAATTTATTGTTAGCGGCTTTGGTTATTTAGAATGCTTCCCCACAATACTTAATTACACAAGGGACAGTCACTGTGAGATGTCCTCATTTGTGACAAGGACAGTCACACATGAGGACATCTCACAGTGACTGTCCCTTGTGTAATTGCCACTTGAATGTATTGCTATTCAACCACATTTATGGGCCCGTTTGGACCACGACACACAGTAGCATCTACAGAGAAGAATATCCCAGGTGTAACAAGTTGTAAGAATATACCAACAGTTCTAAGAAGTTCCCTAGCACGTAGTAGCATCTACAGAGAAGAATATACAACATGAGGGCAGCCACTGTAAAGACAACATGATAATGTACACTCATTGTATGTGTACATTATCATGTTGTCTTTACAGTGACTGACCTCATTCAAGTGGCAATTACACAAGGGACAGTCACTGTGAGATGTCCTCATTTGTGACAAGGACAGTCACACATGAGGATATCTCACAGTGACTGTCCCTTTTGTAAGCCACTTGAATGTATTGCTATTCAACCACATTTATGGGCCCGTTTGGACCACAACACACAGTAGCATCTACAGAGAAGAATATCCCAGGTGTAACAAGTTGTAAGAATATACCAACAGTTCTAAGAAGTTCCCTAGCACATAGTAGCATCTTCTAATTGTCTATACCACTTCACAAGGTATTGTTTGCACACATTGTTTTTGGTTCTTTTGATGACCCTTGTTTTGAAATTGCTATTAGGCCTTGTAGCTTATATGTTTTGATTGCTGGAGAGCTTCTAAAGCTAAGCAAGAAGACCATTGCACGAGTTATAGCCGCGCGCTCAGGTTTGAAAATTGTATATTTTTTAATCTAATGTATATTTTAATCCTTTTGCCATGTCATGTAATATGTCTTGCCTTGTAGCTTATATGTTTTGAAATTGCTGTTAGGCCTTGTAGCTTATATGTTTTGATTGCTAGAGAGCTTCTAGAGCTAAGCAAGAAGGCCTTGTAGCTTATATGTTTTGTGTACTTTTGACAATTTTGCTTAGTCACTGAAAGTTGTAGACCGAAGTTTTCATAGCCCAATTTTTGCTTCCTGCGAAGAACGATCATGTCAGATAATATAAGTGAAGAACAAAATAGGGAGACAATCGCTAGATTGTGGTCTAACTTGAAAAGAAAAGGTGATGGAAAATGTTATTGTCCCTGCAAAATTTGTAAGGGCTTAAACCGTAGAAGATTGCTAATCAAAACAGTTAAGAGACATTGTAGGGAGAATGGTCACATTGAAGGGGGGCATGACTATCATCCACTGGTAAGTTGTTCATTATATCATTTTAACAATTTATATACATATGAAATCACTTGATGATGAGTTGAAGATCATGGTTTATTTATGTTAATCAATTTTATATAGGTTGATCTCCCCAAGGAAGTACATGATATGGAGGAACATGGGGGTGCGAATATCCAAGGTGAAGATAATGATCCCATGGAAGATGACGATCATGCGCCAGGAAACACAATTGAAGATGATGGTATAAATACATTGATCCATGACACATTTAGTCCAAGCGGATCTGATCATGATGATGATGATAGCCTTGATGTACCTCTACTTGAGAAGGCATACGAGCCCCTATACAAAGACTCCCAAACAACTCTTCTCTCTGCTGTATTGTTGTTGTTGAACTTGAAGGTTATGAATGGTTTATCCAACATAACAATGTCACGTATGTTAAGGTATGTCATATATGTCTTTATAGTTAACAAAGGGTGAATAATGTACCACTAATATTGTTTATATTAACAACTTATATTTTTTGCTGTAGATTGATAGGCGAGTTTTTGTTACCACCATCAAATATTCTACCTCGCTCATATCGAGAATTATCTGCTATTATGAAAGATATTGGAATGGAGTATCAAGCAATACATGCTTGTCCCAATGATCATATTATATATTATAAAGAACATGAATTTGCAACACAATGCCCTGTATGTCATACGAGTAGATATCGAACAGATCGAATAACAAAAAAGGTGCCTCACAAGGTTCTTCGTTACATCCCCATTATTCCACGGATGCGACAATTATTCAGGTGTACTAGCTTGGCACAATTTATGGATTACCATGCACGCAATAGAAGTCGAGATGACATTATTCGAATCCCTGCGGATGGTTCGGCATTTATGCACATAGAGGAAAAGTGGCAACACTTCAAAGAAGAACCTCGTAATCTCAGGCTTTCATTGGCAGCGGATGGTGTCAATCCATTTGGAGAGATGAGATCTGTTTGCTCGGTGTGGCCTGTTTTTGTTATCAACAATAACATTCCTCCGTGGATGTCAATAAAGAGGGAGCACATTATGTTGGCAATGATTGTTCCAGGTATTTTATCATTTGATAGTTATTAATTTACATGTACTTACAAATCTTACAGTAAAATGGTCACAATAATTATGTAATGTTACTGTTCATTCAAGTAGGTAAATATCAAGTTAAAGATATGAATGTATATATTGAGCCTCTTATTGACGAGTTGGTGGAGTTATGGAACGGTGTCCAAGGACTCAAAAGATGCCCAAGGTTTATAAGTCACAAAGGGGTCTTGTGTCCAACAAGTGGATGTTATAAGGAGATAAAATCAATCCTTAATATTTATTACAAACCAAGAAAACATCTAAAACTCCTATTCTAATTTATTGTCATTCAAAAAGACTCTAATTTGTCATTCAAAAAGACTCTGATTTGTCAATCAAAAGGACCTTTCACCAGTCAATCCTTCAAAGCTCCAAGGTGAAAATCTTATGTTCCAATTGATAGGATTTGACTCCTTGGCTTCATGGCAACTTCCTTCAATCATGGTGTCTTTGGCTTGCATTAGGGATGCCCCTGCATCAAATAGCAATGCATTCAAGTGGCAATTACACAAGGGACAGTACATGCCCATTAAAGTTGGTGTTTTGTTATCCAGCATGACAATGGAGACAACATACTCTGTGTCAATTTTACTGATCAAATTTCCCTCCGCCAGGCAAAGCAACAATCTGGGTATGATAAGGTGAAATTTTGTAGTCCTTTTGGGTATGATAACAGTTCCAGTTTCCAATAAGATGGTTCATTTTTATAATCTAGCTTCAATTTCTCTTGTGAAAATCTTTTTTTCATTTTATGGGTGGTAAAATATAATTATTATGCTAGAGGTGTGTACTTATGGATGATAATGAAACAAAATGATAAGATTTAAGACTCTTGTTTTTTTTTTAAATAGCAATTTAAGTTTCCTTCTATTATAAATTACTGTTTTTCTATTTTTTAATGTATCTTTCCAAATCTTTCATATCAATTTTATTTATGAAATATAAATATATTAATAATGTTTTAGTGTTTTTAGGATTAGTTTATATCAATTCTATGTATCATCATTCGTCATTCAATTGTCAGTATTATTAATTTAGACTGTGCAATTGTAGAACTACTCGAATATGGGTTGGATGGATACTCAAGCAGGGGAACCCTCCTCAAATATCTCAAGCAGTGAACTTGGAAAAATGTGTCCTGAAGGAACCCTTTCCATCAGAGAGATAAAAGTACAAACAAGTAAAAGAAGCAGGCTCTGCAAATATGTTTTTGAGAAGAAAAATGATAGATTATTCGAGTATGGTTCATGAGGTATATCTAAAAAGACATTTTTTTTCTTATTATAATAAAAGAGGAAGTTGTGAATGTCAAAGTTGAGTGAAACAAAAATTATTTTCATCAAATTTTATTAGGCTTGCTTTTGGGAATAGTTTCTTACAATATTGCTATTAAGATTTTTATTGTGTAGTTTTTAGATTAGGTTTATAAAATTATATTTCATGAGTAGTGATTCATATTAATCAATTAACGATACTTTTGGAAGGTATTTTCAATGTGTCAAATTTTGATATTTTTACAAGAATTAGATTGTGTAATTTTTTTAATTAAAGTCATTGACTCATATTTCATAAATAATAGTTCTCATGAATCCATCTCTTATAAGATTGAATAGTCTATTTAGGAAGTATTTCTGATAGTATGTCAAATTATGATATTACTATTACCATTAGATTGCATGGCTTTGAAGTCAACCTCGTTGACCCATATTCTTCTCTCTAGATGCTACTATGTGCTAGGGAACTTCTTAGAACTGTTGGTATATTCTTACAACTTGTTACACCTGGGATATTCTTCTCTGTAGATGCTACTATGTGCCGCGGTCCAAACGGGTCCATAAATGTGGTTGAATAGCAATACATTCAAGTGGCAATTACACAAGGGACAGTCACTGTGAGATGTCCTCATGTGTGACTATCCTTGTCACAAATGAGGACATCTCACAGTGACTGTCCCTTGTGTAATTTCCACTTGAATGAGGACAGTCACTGTAAAGACAACATGATAATGTACACTTACAGCCCGTGTACATTATCATGTTGTCTTTAGAGTGACTATCCTCATTTGTTGAAGAAGAAAAGCATTAATGTGGCTGAATAGCAATACATTCAAGTGGCAATCACACAAGGGACAATCACTGTGAGATGTCCTCATTTGTGACTGTCCTTACAGTGAGTGTAGATTATCATGTTGTCTTTAGAGTGACTGTCCTCATTTGTTGAAGAAGAAAAGCATTAATGTGGTTCAATAGCAATACATTCAAGTGGCAATTACACAAGGGACAATCGATCACTGTGAGATGTCCTCATGTGTGACTATCCTTGTCACAAATGAGGACATCTCACAATGACTGTCCCTTGTGTAATTCAAGTGGCAATTACACAAGGGACAGTCACTGTGAGATGTCCTCATGTGTGACTGTCCTTACAATGAGTGTACATTATCATGTTGTCTTTAGAGTGACTGTCCTCATTTGTTGAAGAAGAAAAGCATTAATGTGGTTCAATAGCAATACATTCAAGTGGCAATTACACAAGGGACAATCGATCACTGTGAGATGTCCTCATGTGTGACTATCCTTGTCACAAATGAGGACATCTCACAATGACTGTCCCTTCTGTAATTGCCACTTGAATGAGGACAGTCACTGTAAAGACAACATGATAATGTACACATACAATGAGTGTACATTATCATGTTGTCTTTACAGTGGCTGCCCTCATGTTGTATATTCTTCTCTGTAGATGCTACTATGTGCTAGGGAACTTCTTAGAACTGTTGGTATATTCTTACAACTTGTTACACCTGGGATATTCTTCTCTGTAGATGCTACTATGTGTCGTGGTCCAAACGGGCCCATAAATGTGGTTGAATAGCAATACATTCAAGTGGCAATTACACAAGGGACAGTCACTGTGAGATGTCCTCATGTGTGACTGTCCTTGTCACAAATGAGGACATCTCACAGTGACTGTCCCTTGTGTAATTAAGTATTGCGGGGAAGAATTCTAAATAACCAAAGCTGCTAACAATAAATTCAACACAGATATGTCCTCATTTCTGGGTATTTTAGCTCTCTAACAGCTGAATACCAGATTAAATAATAATGACAAAAGAAAAATAAACCCAACGTACTCAGAAATTGTAGCTGTGATTTTGCGGAGGGAATCTCTCTCGGCGCTGTTGAAAACACAAATGACAACCCGCTTGATTTCGCGGAGGGAATCTCTCTCGGTGCTGTTCAAAACACAAATGACAACCCGCTTTGTTCAAAACACAAATGATAACCCGCTTGATTTCGCGGAGGGAATCTCTCTCGGCGCTGTTGAAAACACAAATGACAACGTTCCTTTTTTTTTTTGCACTTATATCCCGACCAACATAAGGTCCATTTGTAATACAACATGATAATGTACACTTACAGTGAGTGTACATTATCATGTTGTCCTTAGAGTGACTATCCTCATTTGTTGAAGAAGAAAAGCATTAATGTGGCTGAATAGAAATACATTCAAGTGGCAATTACACAAGGGACAGTCACTATGAGATGTCCTCATTTGTGACTATCCTTACAGTGAGTGTACATTATCATGGTGTCTTTAGAGTGACTGTCCTCATTTGTTGAAGAAGAAAAGCATTAATGTGGTTGAATAGCAATACATTCAAGTGGCAATTACACAAGGGAAAATCAATGTGAGATGTCCTCATGTGTGACTGTCCTTGTCACAAATGAGGACATCTCACAATGATTGTCCCTTGTGTAATTCAAGTGGCAATTACACAAGGGACAGTCACTGTGAGATGTCCTCATTTGTGACTGTCCTTACAGTGAGTGTACATTATCATGTTGTCTTTAGAGTGACTGTCCTCATTTGTTGAAGAAGAAAAGCATTAATGTGGTTCAATAGCAATACATTCAAGTGGCAATTACACAAGGGACAATCGATCACTGTGAGATGTCCTCATGTGTGACTATCCTTGTCACAAATGAGGACATCTCACAATGACTGTCCCTTCTGTAATTGCCACTTGAATGAGGACAGTCACTGTAAAGACAACATGATAATGTACACATACAATGAGTGTACATTATCATGTTGTCTTTACAGTGGCTGCCCTCATGTTGTATATTCTTCTCTGTAGATGCTACTATGTGCTAGGGAACTTCTTAGAACTGTTGGTATATTCTTACAACTTGTTACACCTGGGATATTCTTCTCTGTAGATGCTACTATGTGCTGGGGTCCAAACGGGCCCATAAATGTGGTTGAATAGCAATACATTCAAGTGGCAATTACACAAGGGATAGTCACTGTGAGATGTCCTCATGTGTGACTATCCTTGTCACAAATGAGGACATCTCACAGTGACTGTCCCTTGTGTAATTGCCACTTGAATGAGGACAGTCACTGTAAAGACAACATGATAATGTACACAAGTACCGTGAAGGTAGTTGCAAGTTATGGCTATTTCATTGCATACCCGAAACAATGAAGATGTTACGGTCCACAAAATGTTTGTGCTTGAAAGATGAACAAATAAAATTAAACTTCTAAATAACCAGAGCCGCTAACAATAAATTCAACACAGATATGTCCTCATTTCTGGGTATTTTAGCTCTGTAACAGCTGAATACCAGATTACATAATAATGACAAAAGAAAAATAAACCCAACGTACTCAGAAATTGTAGCTGTGATTTCGCGGAGGGAATCTCTCTCGGCACTGTTGAAAATACAAATGACAACGTTTCTCTACATTATCATGTTGCCTTTACAGTGACTGTCCCTTATGTAATTGCCACTTGAAGGAGGACAGTCACTGTAAAGACAACATGATAATGTACACTTACAGCCCGTGTACATTATCATGTTGTCTTTAGAGTGACTATCCTCATTTGTTGAAGAAGAAAAGCATTAATGTGGCTAAATAGCAATACATTCAAGTGGCAATCACACAAGGGACAGTCACTGTGAGATGTCCTCATTTGTGACTGTCCTTACAGTGAGTGTACATTATCATGTTGTCTTTAGAGTGACTGTCCTCATTTGTTGAAGAAGAAAAGCATTAATGTGGTTCAATAGCAATACATTCAAGTGGCAATTACACAAGGGACAATCGATCACTGTGAGATGTCCTCATGTGTGACTATCCTTGTCACAAATGAGGACATCTCACAATGATTGTCCCTTGTGTAATTCAAGTGGCAATTACACAAGGGACAGTCACTGTGAGATGTCCTCATTTGTGACTGTCCTTACAATGAGTGTACATTATCATGTTGTCTTTAGAGTGACTGTCCTCATTTGTTGAAGAAGAAAAGCATTAATGTGGTTCAATAGCAATACATTCAAGTGGCAATTACACAAGGGACAATCGATCACTGTGAGATGTCCTCATGTGTGACTATCCTTGTCACAAATGAGGACATCTCACAATGACTGTCCCTTCTGTAATTGCCACTTGAATGAGGACAGTCACTGTAAAGACAACATGATAATGTACACATACAATGAGTGTACATTATCATGTTGTCTTTACAGTGGCTGCCCTCATGTTGTATATTCTTCTCTGTAGATGCTACTATGTGCTAGGGAACTTCTTAGAACTGTTGGTATATTCTTACAACTTGTTACACCTGGGATATTCTTCTCTGTAGATGCTACTGTGTGCTGGGGTCCAAACGGGCCCATAAATGTGGTTGAATAGAAATACATTCAAGTGGCAATTACACAAGGGACAGTCACTGTGAGATGTCCTCGTGTGACTGTCCTTGTCACAAATGAGGACATCTCACAGTGACTGTCCCTTGTGTAATTGCCACTTGAATGAGGACAGTCACTGTAAAGACAACATGATAATGTACACAAGTACCGTGAAGGTAGTTGCAAGTTACGGCTGTTTCATTGCATACCCGAAACAATGAAGATGTTACGGTCCATAAAACGTTTGTGCTTGAAAGATGAACAAATAAAATTAAACTTCTAAATAACCAGAGCCGCTAACAATAAATTCAACACAGATATGTCCTCATTTCTAGGTATTTTAGCTCTGTAACAGCTGAATGCCAGATTACATAATAATGGCAAAAGAAAAATAACCCCAACGTACTCAGAAATTGTAGCTGTGATTTCGCGGAGGGAATCTCTCTCGGCACTGTTGAAAATACAAATGACAACGTTTCTCTACATTATCATGTTGCCTTTACAGTGACTGTCCCTTGTGTAATTGCCACTTGAAGGAGGATAGTCACTGTAAAGATAACATGATAATGTACACTTACAGCCCGTGTACATTATCATGTTGTCTTTAGAGTGACTATCCTCATTTGTTGAAGAAGAAAAGCATTAATGTGGCTGAATAGCAATACATTCAAGTGGCAATTACACAAGGGACAGTCACTGTGAGATGTCATCATTTGTGACTATCCTTACAGTGAGTGTACATTATCATGTTGTCTTTAAAGTGACTGTCCTCATTTGTTGAAGGAAAAAAGCATTAATGTGGTTCATTAGCAATGTATTCCCAGCATCTGTACCTGCATCTCTCTTATATACTACAAGTTACTTGCCATCAGAAATTGCAGTTCCCTCACGTGACATTGATGGTGAAGTGTTCTTTTCAAAACCATCATCTGTGGTTAACAATGCTCCTGTTTTAGGCAATAAGTTTGTTGCATTCCATGAGCCATTGGTCAAGTTTCTTCTACGAGCTTCTGATGCCTCAAAATCTAAGCAGCGCCTACGCATGCCTCGTTGTGGTTGATTATCATTCTGTACATGAATTATAATGAGTAATCAGTTTTGGGCCTTGGAATCTTGTATGTAACATGCACAGGCATTTCATGGCTAAATGAATCTATTTAAAAGCATCAACTTTTCTTACATGATGCTGGATACATAAGTAGAACAAGCGTATATCAAATTGGAAGCAATCAGAACTCCACAATGACATATTATTTAGAGTACTCTTCAGTTTAAGTAATAATGCATATATTGACACTGTAAAGACAACATGATAATGTACACTCACTGTAAAGACAACATGATAATGTACACTCACTGTAAGGACAGTCACAAATGAGGACATCTCACAGTGACTGTCCCTAGTGTAATTGCCACTTGAATGTATTGCTATTCAGCCACATTAATGCTTTTCTTCTTCAACAAATGAGGATAGTCACTGTAAAGACAACATGATAATGTACACTCACTGTGAGTGTACATTATCATGTTGTCTTTACAGTGACTATCCTCATTTGTTGAAGAAGAAAAGCATTAATGTGGCTGAATAGCAATACATTCAAGTGGCAATTACACTAGGGACAGTCACTGTGAGATGTCCTCATTTGTGACTGTCCTTACAGTGAGTGTACATTATCATGTTGTCTTTACAGTGGCTGTCCTCATTTGTTGAAAGAAAAAAGCATTAATGTGGTTCATAAGCAATGTATTAAATTAATTTTTTTTTTTTAATCCACCCACGGGCGTCGCAATTGCGACGGAAACCCGTCGCAATGCGATGCAGGCGCCCGTCGCAATTGCTTGGGAGGTCCGTCGCGATTGCAACGGCCCTCCGAAGCCATGCGACGGGGGGGCGACAGCCATGCCGCTTCTTAAATCTTAGCCACATTGCGACGGATATGTGTCGCAATTGCGACGGCTACCCATAGACGTCGCAATTTGCGACTAAAAAATAGCGACGTCTATGGGTGTTGCTATTGCGACACATAGCTGTCGCAATTGTGACACATAGCCATCGCAAAATGACCCCAAATGTATTAGTGATGGGATAAGAAGAAACCCATCACTGTTCAAATTAATGATCTTATAAATCAGATTGGAGATGATTTCAAAGGAATAATGGACAACTATTTTATTGAATTCAAGAAAAAGATGATAAATAAGACTAGAGTCCCTGTCTTTAATTGAAAAATATAGCAAGGATATATGTTTTCTGGTAGACACAAACTTCACTTATGCACAGGTAGTTCTACCTAGGGTTTCATGGTTAATGCAATTACCATATGAACTAAACATAGATGAAGCTACTGTTGCAATTACAGCTCTCTTAGCTGAAGAAATTAACAATAAAGCACCTTACTTTGGAACATCTAAAGAAGCAAGCTCCAAGATCTCTATGGGATTAATGGTTGCTACCACAAAGAGGAGGAGAAAGAAATTAGTAAAGAATCTTGAAAAGTATGTCAAGGAATCTGAAAAGAATGCACCACTGGAGTTGACCCAAGGGTTGGGAGAAGATGAGCTGAGTGAAGCTAGTGGTAGTGAAGAAGAGGAAGAGAAAGAAAAGGAGCCAATAATTACCAAGCCCCTAGCAAAGAAAAGAATTCTAAAACCCAAAGTGTCCTCGGTACCAGTACTTAGATCAAGGATAAGGAAAGGTACTACTGAGATTGCTGAGCAGCCATCTGCATCTATCAAACAAAAATCCACACAACCTAGGGTAGTGTTGAGAAAAGTTATAAAGAGGCCTAGAAGGAAGCTTGTCCTAGCACAAGACGATGATGAAGAGACTAAGAGTGATGAAGAACTAAAACCAAAGGCTACACAACAAGGTACTTTTGTCACTATTGATGAAATATGCTACAAGCTCACTAGCTCTACAACACTAGATGAGTTGAAAGGATTAAAATTTGGGAATATGAGCATTGGAGACAAAGAAAATGTGGAGGATGCTATTCTTGAGATGTTGTGTACTTTCAAAATGCTGCCAATTCAAATTGAAAATAAAATTCCCAAGGAATTATGCAATAGAGTTGCACAAAAATGGGACTATGCCCTGCAAACTGAAAAGAAAATAAGGGAGAGTACATTAGCACAAGTGGACTCCACTCTCTCCCCTACAACCATTAAAAAGGTCATTGAACAATATGGAGGTAAATTTGATCCCAAACTCAGAGCTTATTTAATTCTTCAACACAAGGTTGAAGATGTTGTGCAAGAAAGTCTAAGAATCTAGAAAATAGTGTTTGGCTTATTAATTAACAAAGATAAAGGAAAGGTTGCCAAAACTTCAAACATTGCAGAACCTAAAACAACACACAATAAAATGGAGATTGAAACTCCTAAGGAAGAAAGAGTACAAAATAAATTTGAGGTCCATATTGTTGACATAACTAAGGAGAGCCCTATCAAGAATTTAGTTCTGACCGAGGCCGATTTGAAAACTGCAGAAGCACCTGACATATCCTTACCAGGTAGTAACACAATTCTTTTACAAGTCAAAGAGTATCCCACAATTGATAGCACATAATCTATTGACATAAGTTCTATCCTACCTAAAGTTACAACAATTGACAAGTTAGTTGATACAAGTCTTACTGAGGAACCCATTAAGTCAGTACCACTAACTCAATCTACATCTACCAAGGAAGAGGACAAAGAAAAAAGAAACATCCAAAGTCCTCCTAAGGAAGATACTAGCAAAGAAGAACATGTAGATAAGATAGGTGGACAAGCAGTTAGCTCTCATGTCAAGGAGAAGGGAACAAGAGAAGAAAATATCAAAGGTAAACCCATTAATGAGCAGAAGCCAAAGGAACAAGAGGCAATACAAGCTCTTGTATAGATGTTGAGTGGATGCACCCCACTGAGAGCACAGAAGGAGATAGCAAAGGTAACAATTGATGAGGACATTATTATTCCTAAATGGGATACTAACAATCTATCTTATGAGAAAATGAAGATACTGATGGACTTGTTAACAAGGCAAAGAAGACAAGAAGAACTCCGAAGGGAACACCAGCAGAAACAGGTTCTTTATGAAATCAAAAATATATTTAATGAAGTTTATGACTTATCAGATGTAAATAGTTTTGCCCCCATCTTGGAATAACTTGTACAAATTGTTCAAAAAGTCAATAATGACATTAGTTGTGCAAGTGATAAGTTATTTGAGTGGTCAGAATGAAAGTTTGAGATCAAAATGTTAAACAAAGTCTTTGTTGAGATAGCAGTGAAGCAAGTTGAGCTATCCACTATGGTAACAGAGACTGAAGAGTTAGTTGTGCGTGGACAGTCTCTATTGGCCAAATTTTGTAATGTTGAATTGTTCACTGATGAGAATCAACGACTGGTTGATACATTGAAACAAGAACTTAAGGCTACCAGTCAGCCTCTGAGCCTAGATGCAAAAACCACTACAACACATTATGCTAAAATCATGCAAACCCAAGGCAAACTAGCCGAGTTGATGGCTAATGATGGCAAGATTCACTCTCACCTACTTTCTATTCAAACTATGTTGACACCTCATTTGGAGGGATCACAGAAGAAGGTAGTAAAGGCTAGGGAATTAACTCAAAGTAATCCACATATGTCCATAGCCAAGAGCCTCATCAGTCTTGCTGCCGATTTAGAAGTGCAGACAAAAGTTTTAAACATTGCTTCTACAGCTTGGGAGACTGCACTACACATGGTCATGGTGCTACATAAACCTTTTCTGGAGCAATTTTGGGAGTTACCTACTGATGAAGGGATACATCATGTCAAAAACAAGGGGGAATCATGACATAAGTAAGGACAGGGATAGGTAACACAATTTTGAATGTATATATATCTCAGGAGGAGTATTCGAGGAGTATTAGTCTAATACAAACATACTTTGTAAATTGTATTTACAAATGTCATGACAAAGTGTTTTTACCACTAATATCAAAGGGGGAGATTGTAGATCTCTATAGTTTACTGATCATTAGTGTTTCACACTTAGTCATACATATAGGCAATGATGGTTGGTCATCACTACGATCGAGTCATATTGTATAGGCCAAGTTATGTATTGTATACTTACCGAGTAGTAGTACTGCTAAGTAAAGTCAAGGTCACTATATGTTTGTATTATGTTGAGTATAGTTGTTGCTGAGTCACATACACATTGATTGTCGAGCAACAAAGAAGACTAATAGATGTTGAGTATAGTGAATGCTGAGTACCAGAAATAACATTTTTTGAGCTAGTCAGAAAGGACATATAAGTTTGAAATGGCACAATGATCAAGGTAAACCATTTTTGGTGAGAATATTATTTCATATTTTGTATGATGAGATAATTATGGAGGTAGTTATGTATTCATCAATCCCTATGAAATACCTAGAGCCAATCAGAAAATTATATATCTTAAGCAGCAATAGAAATAAATCTGAACCATAGATCTTGAATCAAAAGAATGTTTTAGTTACTATATAAGGTCAAGATCTAAACCGAGAATAGAGAGTGTGAATCAAAGAGAACAAGAGATATTGAGATCAAATGAATACTATGAATATGAGGAAATGATCAGGAGAGTATATTCAGAATAGTCAAGTATTCAGACAGAGATCAGTGGCCGAGCAAAGCAGTGAAAGGACATAATCAAGAAAGATCATATAGAAGAGATCACAAACATACAGTAAAGAGAAGATCTGTAATTAGTATATTAGTGTATATCAAAGGATCAGGTACTAAGACATTTTAATCAGTGTATCAGGGTAAATCTCTTAATTGAGTAGTCTTAACAGACTTAATATAAATCTCTTTAACAAGTACTTACTTTGTTGTAAGTTTGTAAATCCTTTAGCAAGGTATATTGTACAAGTCTTTTAGCTTTTGACAAAGAAGACCTTTCATAGGGTAGATCATAAATTGATCACATTTTGTAAAGCCTTAACATTCAAAACTTATTACTAAAGTAGTGAAGATTTGTGGGTGTCATCCCCACCCCAGTTTTACCTTTCAAGGGTTTCTGGGTTACCAAAATTTATTGTGTTGTGTGTGATTTCATGTATGCTACTTGAAATGTTATGCTACTTAGAATGATAAAGATTTTTTTACATGATGAATAAATTTTTAACAATTTAAAAGGATAGAAGTAAGTAATATCTGATTCACCCCCCCCTCCCCTCTCAGTATTACCTTCCCATTTATATTTCCAATAGTTGATAGATATGCTTATCATTTACTTGATCGTCTATTGCCAACACATGGGACCATTGTTGTTCAGAGGGAACCTTCTATAGCTCCTTCTTTGGTTCCCATGGTAGATGACGTTGTTTATAGCACCCAACTTCAAGGAGTGATTGATGGAGTTGGGAACATTGTAGTAGCTACCAGATCCATATCTAGTGATCGAGTTGGGCATTATTTGATGTCTCGAAAACACTCTATATCCTTAGTTGGAGCATCCTCTAGCAAGACCTTTGATAGAATCTATAGTGTAGTGTGCATCCCTTCACTTTCTAGTCTAGAGGGATTCACAGGAGAGATAGCACAAGTTGCATTGACTAGTTTGGTTGAGGATCTTCTGGATGCATACACATTTATAGTAGAAGACCATGATATCTCTATATAAGATGTTAGAGTTCATGTGGGTACTATCAAATACACTCAGCCACATCCTTCTCATCACCCATTTGATGGCCATAGTGGCAGTGCCGATGAGGATCTACCTACCGACCAATTTATTGCTATAGAGGGAGAGGTATAACATACAAACCCTTCACTAAATGTAGCATGTCAGTCCTCTAATGTTGGCCTTGAGGATGTTGACTTCAACATGATAACTACGGGTTACATGGATTTGTTGACATGTGATGATTTGACTTCCATGCCATCTTGTTTGGTTAGTCCACTACATTCATAATTAGTGGAATGTGTTCTAACTAGTCATGTTGTAAATGTAGAGTTGAGCCTGGGTGAGGTCCAACAAAATCTTGATTCCCTAGTTGACACGATCGAGGCTAGGCAGTCTGAGTACTATCAGGTGCCACCATCTAGACGAGTAAATCCTATTTTTAGTGTTACAAACCAAATTTGCAAACTTTCATAGCATGTAAATTTACCTTTTTTAATTTGATTGATATGATATTGAATGTGAATTATATATATATATATATATATATATATATATATATGTGTGTGTGTGTGTGTGTGTGTGTGTGTGTGTGTTTCTAGGGGGAGATGCCTCTTGTTAATCCTTCATTTCTAGGCCTGATCATGTACATCATTGGGACTCACTTGATGATGACATCAGTAGTGGACAGGCAAGTTTTAAATTTATTGAATGTGTACATGTATAATTTATATCACTTTATATATATTTATTTCTTTGATACATGCAATTTATATCACTTTCTTTATACAGGGCTTGACACATCCTTCACAGCATGATAGTCACTCTGGGGACTACTTAGTGAGGAGTCATCATGATGAGTCCTAGACTATCGATCCATCTAGCTAGTACATAGACACTTTCATCTTAGTTTGAGAGACACTTTATATGTTTTTTTATCTATACACATAATTTACATTTGATGTTGTATTTCATCTCTAGACTCTAGGTCTGATTGACATGTTACTTTTGATATTATTGTATCTGTATACTTTTTATCTATGTTTGATGATTGAAATGTTATATGTTTTATGATCTAAGAACTATACTTGATCTATGATTGATGTTTGGCATGCTATACTTGATCTATTTTTGATGATTGATATGTTATATGTTTGATGATCTAAGAACTATACTTGATCTATGATTGATGTTTGACATGCTATACTTGATCTCTATGTTTGATGATTGACATGTTATATGTTTGATGATCTAAGCACTATACTTGATCTAGGATTGATGTTTGACATGCTATACTTGAGATCTATGTTTAATGATATTTACATGTTATATATGTTTGATGATCTAAGAGCTATACTTGATCTATGATTGATGTTTGAAATGCTATACTTGATCTATGTTTGATGATTGATATGTTATATGTTTGACATCATGTAATTTATATACATTTTATGATCTAAGTTATATGTTTGACATGTAATTTAAAATATACATTTGATGATGTAGAATTTATATGTATTTGACTATAGTTATTTCATCCAGGTCCCCTTAAGAAGTGTTCTAATTAATCAACTATACGAACAAGGTATTCCAATATCACATGCATGTACACATTCATTGAGATAAGTAATAAACCATCCCCTTAAAAAATACATTTAAATTGAGATAAGTATTAAATATTCCCTCAATATGTTGAATACATTCAAATTTAAATAAGTATTAATATCACGTATACGTTCAAATTGAGATAAGTATTAAAGCATCCCCTTAAGACATGTCCTAATTAATCAACTATACAAACAAAGAATTGCAATATCATGCATACATTCAAATTAAGATAAGTATTTAATCATCCCCTTAAGATGTGAAATGTACATTCAAAATTCATAATAAGTATTAATATTGTTCAAATTGCATTATAGTTTACTTAAGATTAATTTAACTCTATGTCAAATTGTTTAACCAGAATTCACACAAGTTGTATTAGTAACATCTAGTGGTTATATGTTTGACATGTAATTTATAATATACATTTGATGATGTATAATTTATATGTATTTGATTGTAGTTATTTCATCTAGGTCTACTTAAGACATTTCCTAATTAATCAACTATACAAAAAAAAGTATTACAATATCACATGCATGTACACATTCATTGAGATAAGTAATAAACCATCCCCTTAAGACATACATTTAAATTGAGATAAGTAAATTAAATCATCCACTTAAGATGTGCAATAAATTCAAATTTAAATAAGTATTAATATCACACATATATTCAAATTGAGATAAGTATTAAATCACCCCCTTAAGACATGTCCTAATTAATCAATTATACAAAAAAAGCATTGGAATATCATGCATACATTCAAATTGAGATAATTATTTAATCATCTCCTTAAGATGTCTAATGTACATTCAAATTTCAAAATAAGTATTAATATTGGTCAAATTGCAATAGTTTACTTAAGACAAATTTGTCTCTATGTCAAATTGTTCAACCAAAATTCACACAAGTTGTGCAAACATGTATATAGTTTATTTGTATGCCACATCAAGTGGTTCACCTCATTGTTGGATAACACAATATTCTCTCATGATCATTAGTATGAATTCTCCACTTATGAATGCCACATCATGTTGTTGGATGAATAGATAGGGTAGTAGAAATTACAAGGTGGCTATACTGATAAACCTTGTTGTTAGGTTGATAATCAATAAAATGGATCCCATGTTTAAGTATTTTTATTTTCTTCAAATGTGTTTCTTGCACAAAAAATGAACCTGCAGAGACAATAAACAATATAGGGGTAAGTGCACAAAGATGGGGGACCAAAAAGGGGGTATAAGATGCCACTTTTTTCCTGAAATCATAAAACTCTGAACTTCAACAAGAAATTAAGATAGTTAGACTCCAAATTTTAAGATGCGACAAAAATAAGAGTTGTAATACTCTGAATCTAGTTCCTAAACTACTAACTTATTTTGAAAATGGTGTAGATTAAGGCCTTCAAAAAGGGAGAGCACAAAAAGTGGTCCTATTAAAAAACATAAATTAGCCAAAATCTATGCCCAAAATACTACACGTTAGTTTTTTACAAAAAATAGACATACACACAAAAGAAATTAGAGATGAAAAATTAACATAATCAGAATTCAAAATAAATTATATGCTTAGATAGATAATAGAGAGATCTACAATATCACGTCAGCTAATTTTTACATTCTTGAGCCATGAGTAAACTTGATGAGGAGCACACAAAAGAAGATGTCATTTTTTTGTATGTCTACTGGAAAACACGTCTCAAGCCTATTTGATTTGTCCAAGCCTTTGGGTTGGATCTACAAGCCAAATCCAAGCCTTAGGATTGGTAAATTCAAATGCCTTACAAAGCATGTGTGCCCTATAGGGCGAGCACACTAATGAAATCTATGACTTCCATAGGGCATGTGCCCTACAGAAGTCATAGATTTCAATAGTGCACTCACCCTATTGAAATTTATGACTTCTCATCATCCTCTTTCTCCCCCTTATCTCCTCTCTCTCTTTCATCATCCTCTCTCTCTCTCTCTCTCTCTCTCTCTCTCTCTCTCTCTCTCTCTCTCTTTCTTGTTTTGCATAGGGTGCATGTACTATGCAAGAGTATGCATAACACTTTTTTAGTTTTGCATAGGACACACGCGCTTGCACTATGGAAGACTAAAATAAATGGTCTTCTTTGCCAAGGATCTCATGAAAGAGACCCAATTTTATGTATTTTGTCTGAGTTCTGCATGTTATCCAACAAATATTCACTTTTCATGGTGTTGATAGTGACAAAGAAGCATATTCTATCAATTTGCACCATCTTTTTTTTTTTAAATCAACATCAAATTGTGAAAGTCAATCATTATCACCGAAATTTATCGATTGAGGTAATTTTTTTATTTTTTCACATGTCAAATGTGAATAAAGAGTGTTTTGGTTTATAATTGGTATGATATAGACTTGTTCAATACATAATTTGATATAATTGTAATAAATGTATATTATAATTTGTCATATTGTAAGAGGTTTATATTATAATTTGACTTATTGTTTTACATTTATATTATATTTTTAAAATTGTAATCAATTCAGATGTATAAATCATCATCATGCCAAGGAAATGAGCAAATATTTTAACACCAAAAGAGCATGAAAGAGACAAAGAGAATAAAAGGGAAAGAATGAGATAACTTTGTGAACAAAAAAGATTGGATACCATAGAAGAAGACTTTTCTTTGGATGAGGAACATGAAACATCAATACAAAGTAAGAGAGAATTGGAATTGGAAATAAAAAGACAACGAATGAGAAACTTGCGTGCAAGAAAAGTGAATTATGAAGATGTGGGCACATCATCTATGAGTTCCCAAGTTGAAGAGACATCATCATCCAATGTTGGAGGCACACCATTGTATCTTGTTGAAGGCACACCATTGTCTACTTCCGAAGGTGTGGGCACACCCTTGTATCATGTTGAAGGCACACCATTGTCTACATCCCAAGGTGTATGTACCCCCTTGTATCATGTTGAAGAAACACCATTTTCTACATCCCAAGGTGTAGGCACAAAATCATCTCATGTTGAAGGCACTCAAGATGGTACACAATTCACACATAATGTTTTTTATGCTCCTAGAATTATTTATAGAAAGACACAATATTTGATTGATATTGATACTAACATTTTCCAAGAAATGCTTGACAAGATTCCCAAGCGTACTTGTCAAAGAAATGCTAATCATTTTTGGAGTTCTTTTTTTGAGATTTTAAACATGACAAAAAGATGTCAACTATTTGTTGAAATGATGATAAATCTGAAATTTAGGCCCATCATGAAGATTCTTGGGCTAAGAACGATGGATGAGTCAAGTGAAAAATATATTGTAAAGAATCTAATGACTGCATATGAGAGTGTGGGTTCTACATCATGCATGAAAGATAGTAATGTCACACGACATGTACTTACATCAACGATAGTAAGAACTCAAATAAAGAAATCTTGACTCATTAGAAAGAAAAGAAAAACATTGAAAATAAGTAGAAAGTCTCTAATGAGAGTCTTGGGAAGGCGTCAAAGAGTGGAAGATCCAAATAGCAATGAGTTATGGGCATTTTCTGGTAGACTACCACGAAAAGATAAAGCAATTATTGAAGCTTTGAAATCCTTGATTGAAGAATTTTGGAAGAATAATACACGGGTATCTCCTCATCAAAGAGATGTTGTAAGAAGGAGGATTGGTTGTTGAATTCATGTTCCACATCCAAAACATTTTTTGGATTCAACTCATACATAATTCTTTGCAAAATTTATGCATGTGTATCCTCAAATTAAAATTAGTCAGAGATATTTTGAAATGTGTAAGCCTTTTTATGTGAAGATAAATCACACATGCACAACTTGTTGTTGTAGGGTACATATTGAATTTTCTAACCATTTTGAAGTTTATAGGAATATATGTGTAGATTTGCACTCTAACAATGTTTTTCAAGATTGTAACATAAATATCCCACCTAGATCTTCAAGGGAATTAATATCTACCATTTTATGTGAAAGAGTGGATGGTCAACAATTTTATAAGCTCTCATGCTTGAATGGTACATGCATATATTGCAGAGGTTTGTGACATTTTCCAATTTGTCAACATATGGATAGTACGCATGCAATTAGTAATGAAATAGTGGAATTTGGAAAATATAAGACCGTGACATACAATCTAAAAGATGGAAAAGAGGCTAAAAGATGTGATTTAGTAATTGAAAAAATTCTAGTGTATCGGTTCATGGACATTTTTTGTAAAAAAATTATTTATGAGTATACATATAGAACACGATGGTTGGATATGCAATTCAAGTTGTGCAAGGATGCATTCCCACTTGATACCATTGTTTCAGTTATGGAGTTTGCAGAGAACTACACACTACAACCACAGAATGAGGTGCAAGAAAAGTATTACAGCTCTCAACAAGTTGCTATATTTGTTCATATAGCATTCATGCATGCACCAGACAATATAGAGGAGATAAGGAAGATATTGAGGGAGTATCATTTTTATATCAATGATGATCACTCACATTCTACAGAGTTTGTACACATTTTCTTTCAACCATTTTATGGTCATTTGGAAAACAAGGGCATAAAATATCATCAACATATCATATGGTGCAGGTGCAGGTATTAAAAGAGCCTTAGCATGTGAAGAATTAAAGTACAAAAAAAAAAGTAACATTGTCAAATGCAAGATGTATTGTCTAGTGGTGTAATGCTAAAATGGGTCCAAGTGATGAAGGTGAGTCTACGATTCGTAGATTTTTTTGGCCGATGGATGAAACTAACATTCCACCATATGAGGCTTATTGTACATTGATAGGATCGAGTGAGCTACACTCTTTTAGAAGTTGTAATGCATGTTCATGGAGTATCCACACATGACATATGGCATGCTTTTGTTCATCATGTGTAGATGAAGATTGGGATGGGTGTGAGTCAAATGAATGGGTTGACAAATGGTATACATGTATTTTGAGTCCACTTGCCTCCTATCATCCCCATGAATCACTACAACTGATAGAAATGGAATCATCCATTGACTTTGATCTCTTATTTGATCTAGTACAACTAGGTAAAATTTTCCACATACAAATAATATCAAATTTAGTACTTTATCATAAATATTTGGTAAGCTAATGTCCTTATTACGTTTATATCATTACAGGCCATGTTTTTGTTGTTATTACACCTAAAGACAATGAAGAAGGGATGGATTATTATTTGTGTCATTGTGTTGAGGCAAAAAAGAAATTGGATCACTCGGTTAACGATGGTGAATAATTAGAATACCCTATAGGAGCATTGGTTGTAATTGGTACATGGCTTAGACAGTATGCTATGAAGAACTCTAGGTTGTGGTTGTTTGAGGATTGGGAGACATAGAAAGATTCTTCATTATTCAAACCTCGTCGTTGCATCAAATGTCCACTTGATTAGATATTGGAGAAGACTGCATAATAAAACTCTTTGGAAGGTTTGTGAGTCAGACCACGAGGAAATACTTGAGACAATCAAGGGTAGGGAAGATCCAATTGGTTCATTGGACTAAATGGAGATACAAAATATTGTAATGTCAAATTTATATAGCACTATAAATTAGGTGGACTGTGCATTGCTCGTGCATTACCCCATATCTATAATAGGAAGTTTGTAAGATTTAATGACAACCTTTCTCTTGTATTTTTTGGGGCAATACAAGAGGTTTTCTATGTTCAGCTCTTTCCTCTAGTGCTCCTATTGAGCTGAGTTGTAAAAATATTTCTCATTATTAATAAAAAAAACTTTATGATGTTATGCCAATGACTTACAGGTACATAATACTTAGAAGGCCATGGAAGAGCCTTAAGGAACCAACTCAATTAAAGGATGAACTATCTTGTTTCCTTTCCAACTTCTCCCTCTTTGAAATAGAAGGTTTACATTTTGGTTTATCCAGAAAGTGTACCCTCCTAGGCCACCTAGTGTACCTTACCTCCATAACAAAAAAACTTAAACCAGACTTCACACCCTAATCCTAACACCTTAGATCATCTCAACATGGTACATTTTCCATGTTAAAACTTCCCATTCACTCCTATCAACTCATCCTTCACCATTCTTCTACTATAGGCTTTCTAGGCCTGTCTAGTAGCCCTTCAAACCTTGAAATTATCAATTCATTCACAATATCCCCAAACAACCTAGCAATTTTTTTACACTTTCAAATACCCTTTTTAGAGTTACTAAGTTGATATCATTCTTAGACTTTCACGACCTGACTGGTGAACACTTCATTCACCCCAAAACCCTTCAACTAGGCCTAATTAGCCCTTGCTCAAAGAATCAACTCTATCATCCACTAATCTTCCAACAAAACCTAATCAAGAGTAGTAGAAAACTTGGTAACAACCTTACTTCCTTTAGAAGCAGCATGCCTAGCCAGCTCTCCAGGCAAAATAGACTTAACAACAATCTCAATTTCTCTAGAGGAAAGTGTCACGATCTTGTTATATTTCAACAGAGAAGCAGCCTCATGAGTAATCTTATCAAAAATATCAATCATGAAGCTCTCCATGATATCCATGGCAACACTGGATATTCCCTTGGAGGGATGCACTTGTTTCAACACCTTGTATATAAACCTCTTATAACTTTCTACACTTCTCTTCCTCTTCTTCTTCTTATTCTTAGATTTCATGGCTTTGACTGGTGAATTCTTTGTGGGATTGAACATCACTTTCTTTTCTTTTCTCTACTTTGGAGAAGCGTTTACTTCATTCTCTCCTTTCATACCATCTACTTTAACAGTTGTCAAAGCCCTAGAAGCTTTTGGAGCCATGGATTTTATGCTTGTATGAACAACTAACTAGAATTTTTTGCAGGTTAAGTTTCTTATAATTCTCAAATGCACAGGTATGGCATTGGATTGCATACAAGGCTTGATTTAAAGCATTTTTTATGGGTAATTAAGAGCATACGTACAAGGATTTTTCATCAGCTCTCAATATCTTTTGAAGAGATTGTGGGCTTTTGTGGAATTGAATGTTGTGTACCTTTTATGGATTTGGTCCTATGTTGTTGCGTTGGGAGGGATGACATTTAATGCAAGAGAATTTTTGGGCAAATACTTTTGTTTGTGAGATATCAAATTAGTAATTTTTTGAGACTTGTATTTTCTTATTCATACGTGATGGAAGGCTATTATGCACTTGTCCTCCTTTAAAATACTTGTAAGGACTACATTCTTTGACAACAGGGAAAATATGGACTATCATCTACTCGCTCAAAAATGCAGGCATCTCCATCCTCAAGATTATTGGCTATTGAAAAATATCTCCATCCATGAATCAAGGAAGCTTTAGGGAGATCTTTGAGGAATCATATAGGCCATTCCCTTCTATTAGGATCCACAAGAGTCACCATTGTTCTTTCTCTTGGTAATTTGAGCTTATCTACAAATGTGTTCGATGTTGTCTGCAGAACAAATTTTCACATAAAATAAGCATCATTACCTTAAGAACCATCTAAACATGGTTATTAAAAAACACATAACAAAACATAGAAACCCAAAATATCCTTCAGACAATAATAGATTGGCTTCTTGAACCCCTGTCAAACAGACTTGCAGAGTATAAGAGACTGAAATATAATAGAGATAATTTTCACTTCATTTTTAGCATCTTTTATTGATTTTTTTTTCAACTCAACAGATAATTTTATGTCCCTCAAGTGATCAGAACTCATTGGAATAGCACTTGTGGAAGGATTAGGGCATTTCCTCCGTGACTTAGAATCACTCTGGATCTTCTCAGAATGAAAAATAGAAATATCTTTTTCACAGCCATTCTTCCCATAGATCCAAACTCTGAAATAAATCCCACAGATGTATTTAAATACTAAAAAGTCCCCAAACTCTATCGCATGTTGATATAAAAAAATTTCCCAACCCGTGCCTCAATTCTAGTGCTTGTACTACATGATTAGTGCCAAAACAAAGCTCTCTCAATCATTGACTATGACCCCAAATCTAGTCATAGGGTCATATCTCGAAGCTTGTGTGAGGTAGCATCGATCCATCAGGTGCTATAGGAATGTGTTGTCAGGGCCTACAATAGCCTATCTCAAGTTTTAGAGATTCAATTTCATTTAAATTTGGCAACACATTCTTGGTCAATGTTAGAACTCAAAGTGTTCCTTAGTTTAAATGGCCAACATTACATATCTTTCCAACCATCGGTCATAGCATTGATTCATTTGTTCCAATAGCTCCAAATGGCTACATAAACACTAGTGGCCACCTCATTCGCCACACACATTCATTCGAATGCCGCTAACAACTTTGGGTTGAAGTGTCCATCAAGGTGCCTTCAGTATGAAATTAGTAATCTTTATAGGGTCATATCACAGAGCTTGTAAGAGGTAGCATCAAGCCATCAGGTGCTATGGGACCACATTGTTGGGCCCTACAATAGCCCGTCTCATTTTTCAAAGATTCAATTTCATTTAAATTTGGCAACACATTCTCGGTCGATGTCAAGACTCAAAGTGTTCCTCATTTCAAATGACCAACATTGCGTACCTTTCCAACCATCAGTCATAGCATCAAACCTTCTATTGAAACAATTCTAAATGGTTAGGTAAATTCTAGGGGAAACCTCATTTTCCACATGCAGTCATTCGAACTCCATCAATGACTCCGAGCCGAAGTGTCCCTCAAGGTCCCTTCAACATGAAATCAACAACATTTTTAGGATCGATCCATCAGGTGCCACGGGACCATGTTGTCAGGCCCCACAATAGCCTATCTTGGTTTTTAGAGATTCAAGCTCATTTAAATTTGGCAACACATTTTTGGCCGATGTCAGAACTGATAGTGTTCCTCGGTTCAAATGGCCAACGTTGCGTATATTTCCAACTGTCAGTTGTAGCATCGAACCATCTATTCCAACAACTCTGAATGGCTAGGTAAACACAAGGGGCAACCTCATTCACCACACATAGTCATTTGAACATCATCAATGTGTAATGCCCCGCCAAGGAACCCAGCAGAACTTAACCTAAACATGCAACTAAGTTTGAGGAATTAATTTTTTTAAAAAGTGTTAACCATCAACAACATCAAAGTTATACAATGTGGAAGCAAAACAAAGCAATAAACAACTCACATAGATAATAACTCTCAAGGGTTCCATGATGAATATTACGTAAGAGTTAATTAATTAATAGATAAGATATAATTATGAATCCCAAGAATACAACTGAAAGATAAATACAACATCATATAAAGGATAACATAAATACAACTGGTACCATAAGGTAACCATAATAATCTGCATCCACTACACATGTCGCAGGGTATGTAATACAATAACCGAAATGAAGTACAACATGATATCTCTGAATATCTAATACAATGATATAAGATCACAAAAAGGAAGGAGAATAAGAACACATCTCCATCAATGAAGATCAAGAAGGAACAACTACCATAGGGATCATCCAGCACTAGTACATAAATGTCAGAGTCTCAAATGGTAAAAGAACCACTACCACCCGACCTCATGAACCTAAATGGTCCACTCCCAATGTGTTGAGGAGATAACAACAGATCCCACTCGGATAACAAACATCATCACAACAAGCTAAGGAAGAGATCTTGAAAGCTTCTAACTCAAAGGGTACAAAAAGGATAACAAGGTACAACATGTACAACCAAAGGCAACCAACACACGTCAAAAATCCAAGATGTATAAAGCAAGTGTCATCACATGAGCCAACTCTAAGGTTATCATGGTAGTCTCTTCAAACTCTGGCACCCTAGTGACTCTATGTGGTATAAGTAACCTCTCATGTAGACAAGGTACTAACTATGCCATATCTAGTCCACATAGGTGGCAAGCATCTTCTCACTCCCATCCTAGTCAAAACTCAATCAGGAACTCAAGCATGGGCAAGGAACATAGTATCTTATTAGGTTCATTTTAAAATCTCAATGTTATTAATTATCACTTATTAAGCTACTTGTAATAGGATATCCTGGTAGCCACTTCCGAGCTCTGACACCAATTACAAGCCACTTCCTACTATACACTTAGATAACCTACCCCAAGGTTTCACAAGTTCAAGTATAACTCCGAGTTAACACAACTCATAAAAATCAAATACTAGACCCACATGCAAGACCAAAAAAACATCAAAGAACAAACCCACCTAGGGTTAGAACAACTCAATCAATCCAATAGAGTATGCAAGGCAAACAAAATGTGATAACCAAAACACCCGATACACTCACCTTTGGATTACATCCCCAAAAGTCAACTACATTCCCTAATGAACAAATCAAGTTGCATTGTCCAAAAGCAACTGAAGTCACAATGACAAACCATGTCTACTAATGAATGCACATGCAAAATTTACTAAACAATACAAACCTAGTTAAATAAATAAAACAATCTTTATCACAAAAATTTCCTAATCATATACATATAATAATTCCATATAAAGAATTACTCTTAAAAAAATAGATATCATCCTATAAATAATTTAGCAAGACAAATTAAAATTAAAACAACATTAACCCAAGAAAAATCACTTAACAACCTCCTCCAAATTACAACCATATGCCTTTAAAAGAAATTAAATTACCCATTCTTAATTACCAAACATATTCAGTTGTAAAGTATTACTAAATTAACCATTAACTATACTAACAAAATAAAACTAAATATTTAAATTACACATTTTAAAATTTAATTAATAATATTAATTATTAAAAATAAATATCAAAATTTAACATTGAATAATAAACAAATGTTAAATATTTTTTTTTTAAAGAATATAATAATAAAAACTAAACAAACTTTATAAGTTTGAGAGAAATGTAAAAAAGGGCATTCACGGCCCCCACTGTACCCTACAGGTACTGATGTGCATCAGTACCCTACTATTACTGATGCACGGTAGCCCCCATAGAGACTATCATGTGTTAGTACCATGCAGGTACTGCGCACGACAATCCTTGTGCAGGTCTGCATAAAGGGAGCCTGGGGTACAATCCCCCCCCCCAATATATATATATATATATATATATATATATATATATATATATATATATATATATATATATATATATATATATATATATATATATATATATATATATATATATATATATATATATATATATATATATATATATATATATATATATATATATATATATATATATATATATATATATATATATATATATATATATATTTAATGAATTTACTTCCAAACACATTTTTTTATAAAACAAGATTTTAATCAAATATAAATCTTTTTCCCTTTTTTATTTTTATTTTTATTTTTTTAGAACCAAAGGTAATATAAATATTTATACATATATATCCAATAAAAATATATATATAAATAAATTTTTATTTAATCTTTTAAAACAACAACCTGGTAAAAAAAAATGAGCAAAAAAAATTAAGCTTTCATCTAATCAAATTCATCATTTCTGAATATAGGGTTTCCCAGTTAACCCATTTTCCAAAAAGATCAAAAGGCTACCATTTAACCAGAATTGCCCAAATTGCTAATCCTTACAAAAATATCAATGAATGCATGTAGAAGAATTTCTATAAAACCAGTACTAGAATATGAAGAGAGAATTCATAGAATAAAATTTTAGAAAGGCTAAACAACAGGCACAAAGAAAACAGTCATTTCAAATTACTTAAAACATAAATTTCCAAGATGATCGAATCCTACCTCAGAAATAACACCAAAGAGAAAAACTGACGAAGACCAGAATCGAAGGAATCCCAAGTTGCCAACCAATTGCTCAATGAAATCCAACCCTTTCTAAAATCTCTCTCAAAACCTGTGTAATCAAATAATGGCTAAACCCTCAACACATAAAGGAATTACCTTCCACATGCAAGAGTTCAAACTCAACTCCAAGAGAGCTTTGTATGAAAATAAACTCTAATTTTTAGTTCCATTTCAGTTGAACTAGAGTCTCTTTTTCACTTTGTCTTTTGTTGAAAGCACTTAACCAAACTTTAACTAATAACATTAATTTAATTTCATTCAATTATGAATGTGGAACTTAATGCATTTAAATAATTTAAAAATTAGAACATTTAGTTTGACATGATTACCACATGATAAATTAATCCTTAAATTAACTAATGCATTTTAATTTCAAAAGGGATACATTTACAATTACATAATTCTAATGTGCATTTAATTAATTTCCATTAATTAATTGCTTCCACTATACAATAAAAATAATAATTAAACTAAATAATTATATTTATTTAATTTCCAATTAAATAATATCCTACAGCTAAAAAATAGAATGATCTAAAAATAGAAATCACACCCAACACCACAAGTCAAAAGAAACAAAAAGACCTAAGAACTCACATTCATACTCAAGGACAAGGGTAAAAACTCACACTAATTGGATGAGTTTAGAAGGGTAGGGAACACAGAATCTTGTCCATTATTTCAAGATAATATTATGGCTTAGGTTAGGATTTGGAACTAAATATTATCTCCCCTCTTTTACCATTGAGACTAGCAATAAGGCACGCTCTTCCTAATAATTCAGGGAAGTCGATGTCCAGTACCTGCAAACCTGCATAAGAGACAAGCATGTGCATATATGTATAGAGATATAATAGACAATGGTGGGGATCAGCCGATCGTGTGGATCTCACAAGCAAGTAACTACGACTATGTCCCTCAAGCACATTAAGTAGAAATATAAAAGCATACATGAACACCATACACAATCAACTATGGGGTAAGTATAATCATCATTATAAATAACATTTTGAAACAAGTATAATATCATCATAAATAACAGCATATAACTGAGTCAATATAATCATCATAAACAACCATTTATTAAAGATTCACCATGAAGTGACATACATCCAAAATCATAATAACACTAAAATATCAAAGCACACATACAAGAAGCCTAAAAGAGTTTGGCAAGGATAATAGAAAAGAAAACTATGGAGGGGTACTACATCCACCTCTCCTAGAATTAGGCTTACTATTGGAAGCCTACAAACAAAATAGGAACATAAGTCCCATAAACATCGCTATACCCAATTGAAATCTAAGAAAAGGATCACTGAGTAGGTCTCATCAGACCCTTTCCTACCCTATGGTTTAAACTCTAAGGATCAAACCCTACTGCAAAAGCCCTATGGGATCTACTTGCATCACCGACTGTAGGCTTAGAAGCTATCGGCCTCTATCCTGAATGCTGAGCTGAACATTGGGGACATTTGTTTGCTTTATGACCGTATTGGCCTCAAGAGAAACAATCTCCATTAAAACCTCCCCCTATAGAAGGTGCACTAGAATGTTGGAAGCTACCTCTACTAACCTCCTGATGAAAACTCTGAGCAGGATTACTATAAGAATGACTCTTGATATGTTGATTATTACGGAAGTTCTTGGACTGATAACTACCATCCTAAGATGGGGAAGAGAACCCCTTCTGCTACTGATCTTGATTACCTCGTGAAAAGGTAGAAATGTTCTAAGATTTTTTATTCTTCTAAGACTGATTCCCCTTGGAATCACTAGGATGAACACCTCTCTGACCACCATGACCCAAAGCTAGATTTTCCTCTATAAGAGTAGCCTTAATGGCTGCATCTTTGAGGGTCTTAGGCTCAAAGAGTAGAACATTCCCAATTATGTGAGAATTCAACCCCCTAACAAAGTGTTGTACTAGTAAGGTTGTATCCTATCTGAAGCTAGCATACTTACGCTCATACTCACCCACTGACATAGTCAACTATCTTAGATTGTGGAACTCATATGCTCTCTATCTCCTCCACTGATCAGAAAGGAAATGCTCTTAGAAATGCTCCAAGAACAACTCCCATGTAATAGTATCCATCTGAACTCCCAACTTCTCCTCTTCTATATTTCACCATACTACTGCAAAATCAATGAGTTGCATAACTGCATACCTAGCTTTAGTATTGCTACTAAAGGAATGGATAGAAAAACTTCACTCCAAAGCTATGAGCCAAGTCTCAGCCTCTAGTCCAGTACCCTTCCTGTCAAAGGGAATGCGACGCCCCCTCATCAAGTCCCTCATATGGTTCACTGCTACAAATGTAGGGTCCACATTGAAGTTCCTCCTTAGAGGGCTCGTAGATCTCTCCCTAGCCCCCTCATTCCTCTCAGAATGATGGGAAGCATCATGCTCTACTCTACCTTGCTCATGACCAAGTCGATCTAGAATCACCTGCAAGAGTTGTCTCATATTAGAACCATCCTAACAATCCTCTATCTGCTCACCCCTAGACTACTGGTGGTGACTCTCCTAACTGACACTTGTAGAAGGGATAGGCTGTCTACCCCTTCCATAGTTACTAGCATGACCTCTACCATGATCTCTAGCAGCTCTAGTCTCAAGCATGATTCCTACATCATACAACGATCCAACAACAACTCTCAACAAAAGCTCAAAACAAAACAAAAAAAAACATAATCACAAAGTGATAGTCAGAAAGCAATATTGTTATATGTCTATGTTTAGTTTCAAGTTTTGATAGTTTATACATCTAATGGGAACACAACTTCCCAGAGTTCCCAGTGTATAACCCAGAGCACTGAAACCAAGTGTAATGCCTTGCTAGGGAACCTAGGAGAACTTAACCTAAACATGCAACTAAATTTGAGGAATTAATTTTTTTTTAAAAGTGTTAATAATCAACAACATCAAATTTATACAATGCGGAAGCAAAATGAAGCAATAAATAACTCACATAGATAATAACTCTCAAGGGTTCCATAATGAAGATTACGTAAGAGTTAATTAATTAATAGATAAGATATAATTATGAATCCCAGGAATACAACTAAAAGATAAATACAAAATCATATAAAAGATAACATAAATACAACTAGCACCATAAGGTAACCATAATAATCTGCATCCACTACACATGTCGCAAGCTATGTAATACAATAACTGAAATGAAGTACAACATGATATCTTTGAATATCTGATACAATGATGCAAGATCACAAAAAGGAAGGAGAATAAGAACACATCTCCATCAATGAAGATCAAGAAGGAACAACCGCCACAGGGATCATTCAGCACTGGTGCATGAATGTCGGAGTCTCAAATGGTAAAAGAACCACTACCACATGACCTCATGAACATAAATGGTCCACTCCCACTATGCTGAGGAGATAACAATAGATCCCACTCAGATAACAAACATGATCACAACAAGCTAAGGAAGAGATCTTGAAAGCTTCTAACTCAAAGGGTACAAAAAGGATAACAAGGTACAACATACACAACCAGAGGAAACCAACACATGTAGGAAACCTAAGATGTATAAAGGAAGTTTCATCACATGAGACAACTCTAAGGTTATCCTAGTAGTCTCTTCAAGCTCCGATGCCCTAGTGACTCTATATGGTATCACTAACCTCTCATGTAGACAAGGTACTAACTATGCCATATCCAACCCACATAGGTGGCAAGCATCTTCTCACTCCTATCCTAGTCATAACTCAATCAAGAACTTAGGCATGGGCAACACACATAGTATCTTATTAGGTTCATTTTAAACTCTCAATGTTATTAATTATCACTTATTAAGCTAATTGTAATAGGATATCCTGGTAGCCACTTCCAGGCTCTAACACCAATTACAAGCCACTTCGTGCTATACACTCAGATAACCAACCCTATGGTTTCACAAGTTCAAGTATAACTTCAAGTTAACATAACTCATAAAACTCAAATACTAGACCCACATGCAAGACTAGAAAAACATCAGAGAACATACCCACCTAGGGTTAGAACAACTCAATCAATCCAATAGAGTATGCAAAGCAAACAAAATGTGATAACCAAAACACCTGATACACTCACCTCTGGATTAAATCCCCAAAAGTTAACTAGATTCCCTAATGAAAAAATCAAGCTGCATTGTCCAAAAGCAACTGAAGTCACAATGACAAACCATGTCTACTAATGAATGCACATGCAAAATTTTGTAAACAATAAAAACTCAGTTAAATAAATATAACAATCTTTATCACAAAAATTTCCTAATCATATACATATAATAATTCCATATAAAGAATTACTCTTAAAAAATTAAATATCATCCTATAAATAATTTACCAAGACAAATTACAATTAAAACAACATTAATCCAAGAAAACTCACTTAACAACCTCCTCCAGATTACAACCATATGCCTTTAAAAGAAATTAAACTACTCATTCCTAATTACCAAACATATTCAGTTGTAAAGTATTACTAAATTAACTATTAACTATACTAACAAAATAAAACTAAATATTTAAATTAAACATTTAAAAATTTAGCTAATAAATATTAATTATTAAAAATAAATATCAAAATTTAACATTGAATAATAAACAAATGTTAAATATTTTTTTTGAAAAGAATATAATAAAATAAACTAAATAAACTTTATAAGTTTGAGAGAAATGGAAAAAAGGGCATTCAAGGCCCCCGTTGTATCCTATAGGGTACTGACGTGGGTTAGTACCCTACTGGTACTACTACACAACAACCCCCATGGGGACTGTCATGCGTCAGTACTATGCAGGTACTACGCACGACATTCCTTGTGCAGGTCTGCATAAAGGGAATGTGGGGTACAATTCCCCCCCCCCCGTTAATAAATATATATATTTTTAATGAATTTACTTCAAAACACAATTTTTTATAAAACAAGATTTTAATCAAATATAAATATTTTTCCCTTTTTATTTTTATTTTTATTTTTTTAGAACCAAAGGTAATATAAATATTTATACATATATATCCAGTAAAAATTTATATATAAATACATTTTTATTTAATCTTTTAAAACAACAACCTGGTAAAAAAAAATAGCGAGCAAAAAAAATTAAGCTTTCATCTAATCAAATTCATCATTTCTGAATATAGGGTTTCCTAGTTAACCCATTTAACAAAAAGATGAAAAGGCTACAATTTAACCAGAATTGCCTAGATTGCTAATCCTTACAAAAATATCAATGAATGCACGTAGAAGAATTTCTATAAAACCAGTACCGAAATATGAAGAGAGAATTCATAGAATTAAATTTCAGAAAGGCTAAACAACAGGCATGTAGAAAAAAGTCATTTCAAAGTACTTAAAATATAAATTTCCAGGATGATCGAATCCTACCTCAGAAATAACACCAAAGAACAAAACTAACAAAGACCAGAATCGAAGGAATCCCAAGTTGCCAACCAATTGCTCAACGAAATCCAACCCTTTTCAAAATCTCTCTCCAAACCTGTGTAATCGAATAATGGCTAAACCCTCAACACATAAAGGAATTACCTTCCACATGCAAGAGTTCAAAATTTTCTCGAAGAGAGCTTTGCATGAAAATAAACCCTAATATTCAGTTCCATTTCAGTTGAACTAGAGTCTCTTTTTCACTTTGTCTTTTGTTGAAAGCACATATGCAAACTTTAACTAATAACATTAATTTAATTTCATTCAATTATGAATGTACAACTTAATGCATTTAAATAATTTAAATATTAGAACATTTAGTTTGACATGATTACCACATGCTAAATTAATCCTTAAATTAACTAATGCATTTTAATTTAAAAAGTGATACATTTACAATTACATAATTCTAATGTGCATTTAATTAATTTCCATTAATTAATTGCTTCCACTATACAATAAAAATAATAATTAAACTAAATAATTACATTTATTTATTTTCCAATTAAATAATATCCCACAGCTAAAAAATAGAATGATCTAAAAATAGAAATCACACCCAACACCACAAATCAAAAGAAACAAAAAGACCTAAGGACCCACATTCATACTCAAGGAGAAGGGTAAAACATCACACTAATTGGATGAGTTTAGAAGGATAGGGAACACAGAATCTTGTCCATTATTTTAGGACAATATTATGGCTTAGGTTAGGATTTGGAACTGAATATTATCTCCCCTCTTTTACCATTGAGACTAGCGATAAGGATGCTCATCCTGACAATTTAGGGAAGTCGATGCTCAATACCTACAAACCTGCATAAGAGACAAGCATGTGTATATATGTATAGAGATATAACAGACAATGGTGGGGATTGGCCGATCTTGTGGATCTCGCAAGCAAGTAACTACGACTCTGTCCCTCAACCACATCAAGCACATCAAGCAGAAATATAAAAGCATACATGAACACCATACGCATACAAGTATGGGGTAAGTATAATCATCATTATAAATAACATTTTGAAACAAGTATAACATCATCATAAATAAAAGCATATAACTAAGTCAATATAATCATCATAAACATCCATTTATTAAAGATTCATCATGAAGTGACATACATCCAAAATCATAATAACACTAAAATATCAAAGCACACATGCAAGTGGCCTAAAAGAGTTTGGCAAGGATAACAGAAAAAGAAAACTATGGAGGGGTAGTACACGACGACTCCAGGCCGAAGTGCCCCTCAAGCTCCCTTGAGCATGAAATTGGTGATCTTTACTGGGTCATATATCAGAGCTCATGTGAGGTAGCATCGATCCATCAGGTGCTATGGGACCGTGTTGTCAGGGCCTACGCTATCCTGTCTTGGTTTTTAGAGATTCAATTTTTTTTAAATTTGGTGACACATTCTCGGTCAATGTCAGAACTCAAAATGTTCCTCAGGTCAAACAACCAATGTTACATATCTTTCCAACCATAGGTTGTAGCATCGAGCCATATGTTCCAATAGCTCCAAATGGCTAGGTAAACACTAGTGGCAATCTTGTTCGCCACATAGTCGTTCGAACACCATCGATGACTCCTAGTTGAAGTGTCCCTCAAGGTGCCTTCAGCATGAAATTAGAGATATTTATGAGGTCATATCTTGGAGCTCGTGTGAGATACCATCAATCTTTCATGTGCTACAGGACCATGTTGTCGGGCCCTACAATAGCCCGTCTCAGTTTTTAGAGATTCAATTTCATTTAAATTTGGCAACACATTCTTGGTCAATGTCAAAACTCAAAGTGTTCCTTAGTTCAAATAGCCAACATTGCATATCTTTGCAACCGTCGATCGTAGCATCAAACCATCTGTTCCAACAACTCTAAATGGCCAAGTAAATGCTAGGGACAGCCTCATTCACCACACATAGTCATTTGAATGCCACTAACGACTCTAGGCCAAAGTGTCCCTCAAGGTCCCTTCAACATGAAATTGGTGATCTTTACAGGGTCATATCTCAAAGCTCGTGTGAGGTAGCATCGATCCGTCGAGTGCTATGAGACCATGTTGTTGGCACCTACAATAGCCTATCTTAGTTTTCAGAGATTCAAGTTCATTTAAATTTGGTAACACATTCTCAATCCATGTCATAACTCATAGTGTTCCTTAGTTCAAATGGCCAATGTTGTGTATTGTTCCAACCATCGGTTGTAACATCAAACCATCTTTCCAACAGCTTTGAATGGCTAGTTTAATGCTAGGGGAAACCTTGTTCGCCACACACATTCATTCGAACACCGCTGATGACTCTGAGCCAAAGTGTCCCTCAAGGTCCCTTTAGCATGAAATCAATGATCTTTATGGGGTCATATCTTGGAGGTCATGCAAGATACCATCGATCCATTATGTGCTATGAGATAGTGTTGTTGAGGCCTACAATAGCCTATCTCAGTTTTCAGATATTCAAGTTCATTTAAATTTGGCAACACATTCTCAGTCAATGTCAGAACTCATAGTATTGTTCCTTAGATCAAACAGCCAATGTTTCATATCTTTCCAACCATTGGTCGTAGCACCAAACCATCTATTCCGACAGCTTTGAATGGCTGGGTAAACACTAGGGGAAACCTTGTTCACCACACACAGTCATTTGAATGCCGCTGATGACTTTGAGCTGAAGTGTCCCTCAAGGTCCCTTCAACATGAAATCAATTATCTTTACAAGGTCATATATCAGAGCTCATGTGAGGTAGCATTGATCTTTTAGGTGCTACAGGACCGTGTTGATGAGGCCTTCAATAGCCTATCTCAGTTTTTAAAGATTCAAGTTCATTTCAATTTGGCAACACATTCTTGGCCGATGTCAAAACTCACAATGTTCCTAAGTTCAAATGGCCAACATTGTGTATCTTTCCAACCATTGGTCATAGCATTGAACCGTCTATTCCAACAACTTTGAATGGTCGGGTAAACGCTAGTGGCAACCTTGTTCACTACACACAATCATTATAATGCTGCCGATGACTCTGGGCCAAAGTGTCCCTCAAGGTCTGTCAAGGTACAGGGGTACAGTTAACAACTAAGTGACCCCACTATAATATAACCACAAGACCCTAAAACATCAAGGAAAAACAAAACAACCACCTTCAAATGAGACAAGGTAGTAATATTGAGCATCTCAATGGTGTTCCTATCCTCCAAGGGGTGGTCCAAAATACCAGGGGTATCAATAACCTGATACCTCAAGTACTTATAATCAATATACCTAACAAATAGAGACTTATTAGTAAAAGAATAAGGTTGCACATCCACATCCACATCTACCCTAGTAATCTTATTAATAAGAGAACTCTTTCCAACATAAGGGTACCCACAGATTAAAATAGGCCTGGTATTGGGGTCAATAGATGACAACCTTGCCATATGCTGCCTCACCCATTTGAGGTCATGTCTTTATATTGTGACTGTCCCGTGGACTAGGAAACACACCAATGAATATAAATGTTTGATTCCATGTGATCTTGGATAGGTTGTAAAAAAATTGCTAGGTTGTTTGGGGAGTTTGAGAGTAAATTGCTGATTTTAGTGTTGGAAGGACTACTAGGTAGGCCTAGAAGGGCTATAGAAGAGGAAGGGTGAAAGATGAGTTTATTGGATTGAATGGGAAGTTGTAACATGGAAAATATAGCATGTTTAGATGATCTAAGGTTTTAGGATCAGTGTGTGAAGTCTGATTTGAGTTTTGGTGTGGTGGAGGAACTAGGTGCACTAGGTGGCCTAGGATAGAGTTGATGCTAGAAGGCATTGGAACAAGGAAACAAAGACGTGAATTTGAGTAGTATGGTTGTGGGAGTAACTTACAAAGTTAGAGAACTCAATGAGATCATTAAGTGAGGCTAATTCCTTGAGTGGATTCCAAGTTGTTTGTAGAATCCTTGAGTTGAGTTAGTCTCCTTAGGGTGATAGTGAATGTTGTCAAAGTTTACAGTAACAAGGAATGTTAGTCTCCTTAGGGTGATAGTGAATGTTGTCGAGTTAGTCTCCTTAGGGTGACAATAAAAATATACATCGATAAATATACAAGCATAACTATAAGGCATGGGAAATTTACAAAGCATAAGACATCCACATAAACATAAATTAGTATACATCAATACACCAAAAACATGAATTGCATACCTAAAATATTAAAAAAATATATTCTTAGGGCATGAAGCCAAATATATATGTCCAAAAATGTCATACATTGAATATATTCAATACAGTTAAACTAGCTTCCTCAAAGCCAAATAGATGTACAATGTATCACTTATTCAATATACAAAAAATATGTCCACTAATGCCATATAGGCATACAATCCACATCCCTAATATAGTCATTTCCCGCCAGTGGCAGCAAACAAATCCCAAGCTATCTTCAATCATCGTGTCGATGGAGATGCAGTGGATGCTATAGTCTTTCGAGTGCGCTCACTTGTCCTCCTCTCTAGACTCTTTTGTAGCTCAATCTGATAAAAAAAATTAAACATCAATAACTAATATACATCAAAATTGAATTATACAATGACATAAAATTGAATATTTGCTTACAGCTAGCAAATAGTCACTATGTACATCCACCGAAGGTGCATGCTGGTGATCTAGATTAATAAGTCCCTACAACAATGATCAAAATAATAATTAAAATACATACATGAATATCATTATAAAATTCAATACAAACTATTAAAATTAAGTGATCTCTTTCATACCTCAATCAGTGCTTCAAAACTAGCTACCGCTACAACTACTCCATGATCTAAAGTATCATGGACAGAAGGAGGAGTCTCTGATGTCAATAACTGAAAATGAAACAAAAAAAGTATTATGCAGTTATCAAGATTACATATATTTTTTACAACCCTACTAATGAGTAAATGATACCTCCATGAAGGTTCCACCATGTCCTTCGGTGTGCAGTGTCAATGTCGAAGCTCCAACATTCAACTAGTGCACATGTACATCAAAAATTATAAGATAACCATTCATATAACAACGTACTACTGACATGTTAATTATAATGCATTATTACATATATACCTATTGACTCAATGGTGATGTCACAAAGCTAGGTGAAAGAATGTGATCATCGTGCCTCTGGATTTTGATCATAATTTGTCTAGTAATTTAGTTATTCACTCATTTATTAATTAAATATAATCAATTAAATCAAATTAACATGCAAATAAAGATACCTCAAGGAAAGTGGCACGATGCCCTTCACTGTCTGTTGTGAACGTCGATGGTCCACCAGTGAACGTCTAATGCACATGCACAATAAGTTATGATACAATTATTCATATAATTACATATTAATCAAATATATTAATTAAAATGTTTTATTCGATAGGTAAAAGTACAAAGTTGTGTCACACTTTTATAAAGGAAAAGATCAACAACACAAACTTTCTAACTTTAACGACATAAAAATGACATTTATGTTAAGAATTTCTAGATGATGTAAACTAATGAAATATGTAAAAATGGATGAATTTTATGCCTATAATTTTTTAATTTTTGAAGTCCATTATTTACTTGTTGAAAAATGCTAAAAAATGAGGGTCTTCTTCCCACCAAAAAAGTATATGCAAATAATATTTTTTTCCTTTGATTTCAAAATATGTTATAGATGAAATGTATAGCTAGTGCAGAAAAGAGGAAAAATTATTTTTCAATGTGTATTTTCTCCATTATAACTACTTAAAGTCGAACATACCTGAAATTGACAATTTTCATCTCCCACCAAATTTCCCCTATCAAATCTACACCATTCAGAAAAAAAATTACACATTCTTGAAGATAACTCTCTCCTCTAGTGTTAAATATAAAATTTCAATTTTTTGATAAGATTTACTATTTTTGAAGTAGCTTGTTCTTGAATGTTAAAATATCTACTTGCACTATTTTGAAATTATAATATATTAGATCTATTAAAATACTATAAAATTTATATGATGATAATCTTGACTATGTGCTCTAAAAAAGGGTATTTTTATATTTGTAAAAAAATATCATTAAAAAGAGCAGGAGTTATTGAAACATCGCTTTTCTAAAATAATTTTATTTCTTTAGTAATTGGTATAAAACATGCATTTAATAGATATTTCCAATTGGAAAAGTTGATGCACTTATCTAACTTAGCTAGAATGAATCTAGCTAGACCATATGTTTGACAAAAAATAATTTTAGTTAGAAATATTCAAATTCAGTTGTGCTGATAAGTTGTCCTAAAACGTGACACAACTTTATGCTTTTACCCTGATACATACTTATGGAATTGACGATGATGTGTAGAGGGGGACATGAGGATCATTGCCACTGCCACCACCACTGACACTCTTGCCCTGAATTTTCATCATAATCAATAGATACTAAATTAATTAGTTATTATTTTATAAATGAAATATGATCAGATCAATTTAATGAACTTGGAAATATTTACCTATGTGTCAATGCCAAATGTCATATTTAGAAAACTATCAATCATCATTCCAGGATCCTCTTCCTCTCTCTCGGTAGTACCAAATATGCACAAGCATCCACATGACTGACAAATATGCCCCCTCAAAGATTGACCATGGTCACCCTCAACTAAAGGAGTGGCACACTGAATGAGAGTCTATGTCAAAGCACTAATCGTGCCTAGATTCTCTACCTCTACATGTTCTTTCACAATGGAAGAAATAGTAACATGATCCACCTATGGCTTCCCAATAGGAACCCTAGGTGCATTAGGGTCACGATGTGCCCCCGCTCTATCAAATAACAACCCCCTTCCCCTACCCTGAGAACCTATATAGTCAAAATAATTTGGCACCTCCTTGAGTACAAACTCCCAATAGAGTTTCCTCAAGAAATATATAGGAACCTCATGATTTTTATAGGGAGGTGAATCAAAGACCATCCACCATCTCTACCAAAAATTGTTTTTAATGTCTTCATTTAAGCACCAATGATTTGGGAACCTCCTTGTTGTAGTTCTAAGAGTATCTGTGTCCCCTAGTTTTTTAAATAGCTTGCAAATGTCATCTTTTGTGATTTTTTTCTTTTTTATGTCCGCATAAGATAATTTATTTGCATAATATTGGTTTTTTTCTTCTCTTTTATCCCGCCATAAATTAATTTTCCCACTAACTAAGCTTATGTGGGTCAAGATTGCTTCCAATGATTTTGCAAGTCTTTCCCTTCCAGGATTTGTACTACTAGAATATTTTAACCTTGTAATTAAAGATTCTTATACTTTTTTCCCTCTTTAAATTTGGTTCATCAAATTTTCTTGTGTTTTAGGAGGAGGTTTCTCGATTGGTGAGGCAATTGAGGTTCATTTTCTTGGTTATTTTCTTTATTTGTTTCTTCATTAGTTTCTTCATTCGTTTCTTCATGAGGAGATGGAGGGTTTGGTTGAGGGAGATTATTTCTTCCTGGCAATTAAAAAAACTAGATTTAAAAATTTTAATTACACACAAATTTTAACAAAAACAAATTGCTAAAAAATTGAAATTTTAAAACAAATAAGAGGCATGGGCTATAAGAACACTTTCCTCTTCTTTTGGATCGAACTTGACAATGTCATGGGGCCATTTTATGGATTAATGAATGAAAACAATGGATTCAAAAAACCCAAACAAGACTACATATGCACTTCGGAAGGCTCCTTTTGCTGCAAACGTAGGTTTGCCAAAAGTAAAATGAGCTTTCCAACCCGTAGAAAACACTAAATAGTGTTTTTTCAAAGCGTGTGTGCACTATAGGTCACACACACTTTGTAAAAACACTTTTTAGTGTTTTTTAAAGTGTGTGCACCCTATAGGGCACACGCGGTATGCTTTAGATTTCCCAAGCCTAAGGCTTGGGCAATCCAAGCCATAGAGCGCAGGCACTTTAGTGCATATGCACAATGGTCGATGGGGGACCAAAAAGAAAAGTGGCACCTTTTTGGTCCCCCATCTTTGTGGATATACCCATAGATAAATTAACCATAGGCACACAAATTTCCATCACAATTTGTCTCAATTTTAGTAAATTGAACATAAATACACTACTAGAACCTATGGGGAGCATAATGTTAGGAATGGGAACACTGAGAGGAGGGGCGTGAATTAGTCTTCACTGTATTTTATCTTTTTACTTTAATCTTTATACTGAACTTAAATGCTTAATTACTAAATTAAACATTCACATAAACCTGAAACATGCAATCAACACATGACACCAATATGGTTATGAGAAACCCAAATAGGTAAAAACCCCGATGAGAATTGACACCAACTAATATTTTGCACTAGTGTTTTGTGATCCTTATTAGAAGATCCTTAACCCTATTAGGAGTTGCTTTACAATGCTTTAAGTATAGTAGACCTTGTTAAGGGTCGGACCCTATTAGGAGTGTTTTATAATATTCCCTTTTAGGGGAGTGGAAGCACTTTCCTAGAGCTCACTGCTCAAGTGGTGAAGGCTACAACCTTCTGATCTCAAATACACACTATATCTGCAAGATGAACTGTCATTGTGACACTGCTTGTTAGATCAGTTCCTTTGATGTGTTGATTCTTTGACCTCTTGTAAAGCTCTAATACATCTTATACTATTTTTCCACACTTCTGCTCTGCTTATTACAACTCTATCTTGACTTCCATACCAAATACAATGGGTGCATCTTATATTTATATGCACATACAAAATAAACAACTAGGTCAGCCCTTAGACCTATTACATACAATGCTTCCAAATGAATTTGATTAAGTTTGTTTACAATCAAACATATAAACATGTTGGCAACCTAATTACAATAGGCACATAACCTTTACAACATTATAATATAGTCACAATACAAGATGATAACTATCAGTTGCTTGCTCTGTTCTTCACTGGCACATACTGGCTATGTAGCTTCAACTGACTGTATCTATCTCATCCTTGCATATCTGGTTATGCACTCATAGACTAAGTATGAATATAGTCTAACCAACTTAACTTCTAGGGTGCATACCATAATTCTTCCGTATGCATGTGCACTGATGCTTTGAGCTACAGGAACTCTGTACACTGTTCTAGTCTTCAACACTTAACCGATTTCTGATCTTCTCATCAAGTGCACTAACTCCAAACTACTATATGACTTTTTTGCCATAATGAAAACACTTATCAATTCATATACATCAGTATAGTTAACTTTTCAACAATATCCCCCTTTTTCATTGATGGCAACAAAGGAATATGGCCAAGTTGCTAACTGTCCTTAATACAAAAACTTTTGTCTTCTATACATTTCTTATACATAATCTTATATCTCCTTATACATATTATAATCCATATTCTATACACAACTCCCCCTTTGACATTAATGACAAAAGTGTTTCAAAACTTGTATCTACATATACTCATTGAGGGAAAACATCTGGATATGCTATCTTAAGGTTCTAGATCTCCTTCTTCCAAAAAGTGATCAAAGAGTTTACTATCTGGAGATGGGCGCATAAAGCATACTATAGCCTCTCCATCTTATTCAAGTCTATGGAAGGACCTTGATCATATGTCACCATGAAGGCATCAATCTCCTTGATATTCTAATTGACGATGTCTAATGAGGGTGCAAGAGCATTTCTCAACTGAGTTTGTCTAGCCCTTATCTTCGTCATCTATTTTTTTGCCTTCTCAATTTTGTCTAACTATCCTTGGTAGACATTATTGCACATGTTCACATCAGTGGATGTTTCTTTCACTAAACTCTTCACTTGCTCAATCATAGCTTCTACCTCTTTTATTTTCTTGAAATGAGCATCAATAAGCTTATCTTGATCCATGCATTTTGCAATGATTCTTCTTCCTTGATCTACAAATTCTTTTAGGGATGCTTGACCAGTCTTGAGTGAGCTAAGGTCAAGTAAAAAGTTGTTCACCAATTTAGTCAATCTCTTCTTTATATACTTTTCTTCTGCAACTAGGGATGCAATTCTTCAAGGCTTGAGAAATTGCTTTTGAAATGTGAGATGACTGTACTCACATCATCAACCAAGTGTATCTTTAACAATTTCTTGTCCTTTGGAAACAAATTTTACAAAATGTTTACTGATTCTACCAGGAGGAGATTCCTCATCACTTTCTTTTATTTGGCTTTCTCCATATCTAATACATTGAACTTAATCAGGTCTTCTTCTCTCCATGAGTCCAAACTAGATGTGTCAGGTGTCAAACTTGACAACAATGCTATAGAGGGAGTGATGGGAGTGCTATCCATCACTTCTTCTTTTACCTTGACTAATTTAGCTAAAGGTTCATTATTCTTTTCTTTTTCTATTTCTTTCTCTTCTATCTTATCTTCTTCTTTCTCATCTATTATATTTTCAATCAATACCTCTTCTTGATGAATGGGAGGTGTGTTGCTACATAAAATTTCAGCTTCTTGAGTGCTCACAAAAGCTTCCTCAAACTTTTCCAACTCAGTGTCAGTGGTCGCTGTGGCTATCTCCACATTATCAATGATAATGGTGCTATCCTTGAGTGACTTTGTCATGGGTGCAGACTTATCTAACTCTATTTGTGCTTCCACTACGGGTGTTGAATCCTGAAGACCTATAGATTGTACCTTGATGGTCTCTAACCCTTTGGTAACCATTGTGGGTACATGTGCTTTTGGCACAGTAGGTGGATACATGTTTATGTTCATAAAGACCTTCTCAAAGGCTTTCTTTATTTCTTTGGCAACTAGCTCATAATTTTTATCCATTATATTTAGAGTTCTTGTCTTGGTTTTGAGGTGAGGCTTCACCAAATCTAATAGAAACTTCTTCTCTTCTAGCTCACATACAGGAAGGGTATCATCAAGAATCTTTTCCCTTATCCACAAATCTTCTTCAATAGCCTGTCTCTTTTGGAATTCAAGGATATTCCATACATTTTCAGGGATCATTATTTTTAGTCCCAAGACTGTCCTTTTGAACTTGATCATGTGCTTTATGATCATGCTATGAATCTCTAATCTATCAATTTCACTATACTTTCCATAAAACTTCCCTACTTGATCAATTCTTCCCTCATCAACTATTCTGGCACTTAGCACACTGAGACTAGGTTTGAAACTTACTTCAAGAGGTACTTGAGTGTTCCTTCTATTTTGTGTTGCTTGTAATGATGGATGACTAGTGCTAGTTTCTTTCTTCCTCTTTAGCATTTCCTTATACTTGGGAGGAGTAGTAAGGTCAATGGTTTCCTTGGGCACAGAAGGAGTATCATCATTTTTATCCTTTTTTTCATCTAATTTCTCTATCTTTACCTTCTTCAACTTGGGATCTTGTGATTCTTCCTTAGTTGCATCTGCACTCTTTAGTTCTAAAGCAATCTTTTGTTCTTTTGCTTTGTCAAGATCTGCTTGAGACACGCCATGTATTCTCAAGATCTTTGATGTGACTTTAGCAACCTTTCTTTTTGTTTTTGTGATGTTTAGCTTGGCATCTACTTCTTTTGTCTTCTCCTCATAAGTTCCCCACCTAGGTTCATTAGGATCTTTGGGGGCTGATAGTAGTACCTGCGCATATGCTTCAAGGACCTATTCCTCTACCTCATAACCAAGTGGATGAATCCACTTAGTTCTTGGCTCAACAACTTCCATACAAGTTGTGTCTATCTCTACCATAAAGCAAATAGTATCCTTGTACTTTTCAACAATGTTTTCTAGAATTTTGTACCTCATTTGCATCTTAGCCTTGAAGGTCTTCAATTCCAATGTTACATAATCTCTTAATGTACTCTTAGTGGATGCTTTGTTAGATATCTATGGCATGGTTGGAATGGACTTGTCCAAATACAAATCTGATACTCTCCCAACTATATGAAGGTACATGTAAATGATCAAAGACCCAAACTTGAATATCTTGGTCTTGTCATGCTTGATTGCCTTGATGTTATCAATCAACTGTGCGTGCAAGATCTCACACAAGTTGAACTCTCCATCTTCCTTTACAAGTCTAATGGCTACTAGAATTGTGCCCATAGACACACTATTCACCCTTTTGGTGTGATGAAACCTATATCCAAGTATCATAGACATCAATTTGATGTCAGCATGCTCAATAGGCTCAATTGTCATCATGCACCTATCACTCCTTGACTTACATGTTTGATCAAAAAAAATTCTAACATCCTTGCTCACAGGAAGGACAAAACCTATCCTAGAAAGGCATGTCATCTCATGTATTAGGTCACTAGTGATTCTTACTAGCACATCACCTATCTAGAATAAATCATCATGAATTCTGCTCAATAGTATCTTAATCCATTCAGTATCATAAAATTCATATGTCGTAGCATACTCAACTATAGGGTGATCATTCCATTTAACATATTCATCTATGAATGTTTTATCTAGTTTCAACATGGTATCCATGTGCACCCTTAACCTATCCAACCCTACTAGTTCTTTCTTGCAGTAGATATATGCCCTAATATCCTCGACATACATAACACTCATAGGCATGTGAGAGAATGCTCCCTCTAAATCATCTAGGGTTGACTTAAATGGATGCTTCTTAAATACATATCTCTTCTTCTCTACAACATCAAAAACTATGGGAGTGGCCATGACTTGTTTAATCACTTTCCAACTAATCTCTAAGATAACTTGAAGACTTTTGAATTGGCACGATGAACTAGGATTTCTGCAATCGACCAAATGCACTACTAATTACTGCAAATCACTGATAGATCACTCTACAAGTCTTCACAACAACTTCTAAGGTTCTTTCTACTCTTCAATCATTTTGAATTTGAATGCAATGAGTAATCAAACAACTTTCTATGTACTTCAAATGAAAATTCTACCATTAATGCATGTCATGTAAACCAGACTGTCACTTAAACATTTCCAACTTTTGTTTTGCTAATGATCAGTATGTGCACTCTTATACAAAGTTTCCTTTATACTCCAAAAGCTTAAGTCCAAAGGTGCATACTTTGAGAATGAGTATACTAGCCACGCATGGGTCTAGAGCTAAATTAGCTCCCCCTATGACCCTGAGGGCCATTCATCCAGATGTAGAGGGTGCGTCCACTGCGGATGCATCCAATACATTCTCATCAACTTTTTCCTTCTTTCCTTCTGACCAAATCAAGTTCACATCCTCTGAGGCTTTCACAAACTTGACTTCTCCTTCGGGATCCACAACTAGTTCTTCAGCCTTTTTAGGGCTTTCTTGACCTTGTGTCCTTGATCTACAGAATTTTGAGATATGTATAGGCTTGTTACAAGAGTGAAAAATGACTGGAGGTGAATCATATTCTTCTTACTAGTCTTGTAATTCATAGCTCTATGACCAAATTTATTGCATGAATAACAGTAACCATTAAAAGGTCTTACCTCTGTATAGTTCCTCGCAATGTGTCCATGCTTGTTACATGAAAAACAAGTGTGGTATATAGGCTTGTGCTCATTGTTAGGTGGTTCACCATTATCTTTGGTTTGATCTATAGTCCCCTTAGCATTAGTAGAGTCTTTTTGTGTATCCTTTCTTTCTCACATGTTGTCAATCTGATTTTGTGCTTCATTATATCCAATGCAGCTAGTGTCTCCTTTGGCTCTTCTTGCATACAACTGAGATTCTATCAAATCAGAACTAGTGCGCAATTTTTCTATATGATTCTTTTCTTCTTTCAATTTAGACTCCAAGCTTTCTTTGCTATTCCTTAGCTCCAAGATTTCCAAGTTAGCTTGCCTTAATTCCTCATTGAGTTGAAGGTTCTCTTTGATTTTTTCGTTATAGACTTCCTAATTTTTTATCATCTTATCATCAAATTCTTCAAGTAGTTCTTTCAAAGATGCATTGTCTTCATTCAACTTCTTGACCTTTGCTCCTAGATCACTATTAGAGCATTCTTTCAAATCCTTTCTTAGCCTTTTGATAACTAATTTTGCATCACTGACTTTTTCCTTTAGTTCTTCAATGTCTCTTTATGATTTGTCCAGGTCTTCAAGAGCAGCTTCAAGATTTCTTTTTCAGATGTTTCATTTCTACTTTGTCCATGATCTCCTCAAGTGGTTAAACTTCTTTGCTGAGGACCAGAGATCTAATACCAATTGTTAGGAATGGGAACACTGAGAGGGGGGATGAATTAGTGTTCACTACATTTTATCTTTTTACTTTAATCTTTATATTGAACTTAAATGCTTAAATACTAAATTAAACATTCACATAAACCTAAAACATGAAATCAACACATGACACCAATATGGTTACGGGGAAACCCAAATAGGTAAAAACCCTAATGGGAATTGACACCAACTAATATTATGCACTAGTGTTTTGTGATCCTTGTTAGAAGATCCTTAACCATGTTAGGAGTTGCTTTACAATGCTTTAAGTACAATAGACCTTGTTAAGGGTCAAACCCTATTAGAAGTCTTTTATAATAGTCCTTGTAAAGGGAGTGGATGCACTATCCTAGAGCTCATTTCTCAAGTGGTGAAGGCTACAACCTTCTAATATTAGATACACACTATATCTGCAAGATGAACTGTCACTATGACACTACTTATGAGATCAGTTCCTTTGATGCACTGATGCTTTGACCTCTTGCAAAGCTCTAATACATCTTATACTATCTTTGCACACTTCTTCTCTTCTTACTACAACTCTATCTTGACTTCCATAATGAATACAATGGGTGCATCTTATATTTATATGCGCATACAAAATAAACAACTAGGTCATCCCTTATACCTATTACATACATTGCTTCCAAATGAATTGGCTTAAGTGTGTTTACAATCAAACATATAAAAAATTTGGCAACCTAATTACAATAGGCACATAGCCTTTACAACATTAGAATATAGTCACAACACAAGATGATAACTGTGGGCTACTTGCTATGTTCTTCACTGGCACACACTGGCTGTGCAACTTCAACTGACTATATCTTTCTCATCCTTGCATATCCGATTATGCGCTCATAGACTAAGCATGAATATAGTCTAACCAACTTAACTTCTAGGGCGCATACCATAATTCTTCCGTATGCATGTGCGCTGATGCTCTGAGCTATAGGAACTCTATACACTATCTAGTCTTCAACACTTAACCAATTTTTGAGCTTCTCATCAAGTGCACTAACTCCAAACTGCTATATGACTTTGTTTACATAATGACAACACTATATCAAGTCATATATATCAGTATAGAAAACTTGAAAACACATAATTTTATCATTTTTTTCATTCTTTGGTATCTTGTTCCTCTCCTAGGTGTGACATAATAAATAGTAACTAACACCTACATTTCCAAGCTCTACTATTACGGCAAAAACATGTCCTACAAAATCTATTTTTAAAAACCTATAAATTTAAATTAAAGAGACTTCAAGTATAATTCGGTATATATACATGTCTATATTGAATGGTAAATAAGAATGTACATGCTCACTAAATTTATGGAAATTGAGATTATTAAACCTAAATATATACATACCAATTTTGATCTAACCTAAAATATGGTCATAATCGGTAGAAATAACTGGAATATCATCATAGCTTTCATCTTCAACTTCATTTGTATTAGTAACATCTATTGGCACCAATTTCCCTTCACTAACATATCTACATTTTTGGTTGATGCATTCACCCTAGTTTTCAGTAGTTCAATCATAAAAAATCATGAGTAATCTCTAGTGTACAATGACCACACGTTACTATATCATCTTAAAATGGAAGTACTTCCATGATAAGAGAATTATCCCTCTGAGTGAGTGCTCTAGGGTCATGTCAAGTACCTTGATCAGGTCTTTTCTTGAATCTATCTTTCTCCCCCCGTTCTACTTCTTTGTCCACCTGATTTCACTTTATTTCTACATTTCCTAGCACTCTGGATTAAAGTCCTCAGGTTTTTGACCTCAAGGTCAAAGAAGACCTTGAGGGTCAAAGATGACCTTGACCCTAACCTAGGGTGGATTCTACCTCATCCTTAACCTATATTTCAAATTTTAGGTTCCCATGATTTCCAGGTGTCAGGTTTCAGAAATATTTATTTTCCTACTTCCGGGTCAGCTATTTCGGGTTTTGGAATGGTAAATCCTTAAATTTAATTTAATATGGGTCCATTTCTAGGGGTTAAGGTTAATTTGGATTTAATTCCCCAATGTTGGCCTTCTCTAGAGGATTGTTCCCTAGATCACTATAAAAGGAAGCCTTCCTCTCACATTTTCTCCATCCACAATCAAGAAATTGACATCCACTCTCATAATCAAGTTTCCATCCACTTTTCATATCTCTCAAGAACTCAAGAAAGATCAAGAAAGAATTTCATCAAGAATTCTCAACGAAGCATTTGAGCCATCTTCTCCATTCAATTTCTCCATTCAAGATCAAGGATTCAAGCATTCAAGCCTTTGAAGGGATTTGGTTCAAGTATGCAAGATTCATCATTCAAACCCTAGATCTAGCCATCATGGTGGTGTGATCTTCCTTCAAGATCCTTTGTCCATCTTCTAAGATCCATTCATTCTTCTATCAATGTGTATTCCAAGCATACAATCATGGAGGTTTTGGACTTACATTCATGGTGTTGATTTACATTTGTCATTGTTATGTTCAAGCTTTCATATCAATATACTTGTTTACATTTCAAATACAATTACATATGTATTGAATTACATAGCTTCATTGTTAAATCTACTTCTACTACTTGCTAGCATTCTCAATTTCAATTTCAATATTAAGGTTGATTCCAAACTGGGGTTTGACCAAGACAAACCCCTCAAACAAACAACAAAAACCCTCTTTTTCTTGTAGGTACAGGTGTGAAACTGCAAATCTGAGCTTGGATTTGGAAACCCTTTTCGATGAACTTCTGAGATCTATAAAAAAAAGTCAAGGATGACCTTAAAAATCTTAAATTAGTCTTTGAGCTTTTATCAGGGTCAAAGACTACCTTCTATTAGAAAGATAAAAGTTTTCTAGGTTTTCTTTGTCTCGGCATTTCCATTTGGAAATAGGTTACAGAATTGCCTGAAACTGCACATAGACATCAGAAATCAGCATTTTCCAGATCTACCCTATTTTGAGGTTAGTATTTATCTTTCAATTATTTTAGATTTCAAGCATATCTTATCCATAGGGAAATATAAGGTTTTCTCCTTTATTCATATTCTCTATAGATTGATTCTTTTGTGTATTGACCTTTTGGTTGATCAATTTGGATCTTTCCTTTGGGAATTTGGATTTAGAATTAGATCTCGTATTTCCCCCATACATTTTAGGATGAACACTATTCTAGCCTATTCATTTTGGTGAACCCAACATACTTACCCCTTTTCTTTTGTGGATTTAGATGCCTTGTTGTGTTATATTTTAGATCCTTTCTTTCATTTAGACTACATTTAGTTTATGCTCTTGCATTTTAAATTCAAAAATACAAAATAAAAATAAAAATCTATATATTCAATAAAATCCAAAAACTTTTCTTGCATTTCATTTACTATGGAGATTTTTAAGATGCTTTGGTGTATGGTCATGTTCCTTATTACCCTTCTTTTAGCATCTCTTTATCATACTTATGATGTTTATGAGAGTATCATTCACTTCATTATGTTGATGACCCTTCATTTTGCTCCTGCCTATACTTTTGTGAAGTTGACCGACACTAGTCTTCCTACATTCAAAAATTTCATTAAAGATTTATGTGGTAGCCTTATTACTCTTTTGGATTATGTGAAGAATTTGGTAGATGATACACCATCTCCTAATCTTCCTAATTCTAATCCTATCAACCATAATCCTAATCCTATCAATCCTAATCCTAATCCAATACCTAATTCTCCATCTATTCATCCTTGATCTTCTCATACTTATGATGGGATTCAAGCTATAGTTTAGGATGCGGATGTGCAAGATTTATTTGATTTACCTTCTCCTCTGATTCATGATGATATTAAAGGAAAGGGTAAAGACACTTCTTCAAAACCTATTATTCCACTTTATACAACCTTTACTCATGAACATGATAAACAATCATCTCCTATAGAAGCTTTACATAATATGTACACTACTAGATATAATATGGTAACTAAATAAGGTTATAAAGGTTTAGGGCTTGGAGTTAATGAGCATGGTATTAGATGTCTAGTTCATATACCCCCTAAATTAGATATTTATGGTGTTGGTTGTTCAAAATCTCAAGTCAAGTTATGTGATGTTAACCATCATCCTCCTCTTCACATTCTTCTCCCCACAACTATCTTAGCTAACAATAATGTTCGTCAAGAAATGGCTAAGAAGGTATATGCTCAGTTAATGAATTCCAAGAAAGAAATCTTTAGAGCTATTCCAATAGATGCTTTATACAAATATAAATGTCCTTTTCATTATAGCAACACACATTTACTTGCTGATTGTAAACATTTCAAGTTATATGTTAGAGAAAGAGCTGCTTTAGGAATTATATCACACTCTCATGTAGTTTTACAATTCCTTCATAATTTAGATATAGGGGATTCCCCTTCTTCTGATATAATATAGATTTCCTTCTTCTCTTGTCTCATGATTGGGGGGCAAGAGGTGTATTTCTATCCAGTCTCTGAGGATCCATTAGGTCTTTTATTGAGGCTTAATTGTTATTCTTTCTCTCCTATCTCTCTATGGTTTTGTATTATGTTTATAATCATCTATAGATCTTATTGTAGATATCTTTTCTAAGACATTAGTTTTGCGAAGGTATCCCTTGTCTCTATCTCTAGGGGGCAAGGTACCTCCTTTCTCTTTGTCTAGGGAACTATTTTCCTTAGCTTAGTGGTCTTTATTTATATTGCAATATTATTTCATCATATTGATAGATGTTTTGACTATGGATAACCTTCTTATATGAGAAGTTGTTGTCCTAAGTTGTCACTTCTTCTCTAGGTTGCAAATTATGTTCTTTATAAACTCTCACCCTTGCTTTGGTGTTAGAGTTGTTTCCCTTATTCCAAAGATTCCTTTTTTTTCCTCTTGTTTGTAAGGGGATTGATGATTGAATCTTTGTTCCCGCTATTGAAAGATGATATTTTATCTAAATCACTCCTCTTTGGTGGGGGTCTTGTTGATAAGATCTCTTTCTTTGAGGATACTTTTTCCATGAGTGACATATTCTTTTCATGATTATCTATGCTCTTGGATGTTGGGATCACTATCCCTCGCTAAGAATATGGTATGCATTATTGTAAATAGGATATCTCCTTACATAGTGAAGTAGGTATCCTCTTCCTCTTCCTTATCATGTCTAGTAGACTACCACAATAAGGAGGGGGCATATATAGGATCTCCCTTGTACTATAGTTTTTTATTTTTACATGCTAAATCTTGGAAGGTAACGCACATAAGTTGCTAAATCTTGAAAAGACACACATCTATATGCAAAATCTTCTGAAGGCAATGCACATAAGTTGCTAAATCCTGAAGAGATACATTTTTCAAAATTTTCAATATTCTAAATCTTGGAAAGTAACACACATAAGTTTCTAAATCCTAAAAAGACACACATTTATATGCTAAATCTTCCGAAGGTAACACACATAAGTTGCTAAATCTTGAGGAGACATGCATTTCATATTCATAGTGATATAAGAAGGTGGATCTATGGATATTCTAGAAGCCATCAGAAGATGCATTATAATTGCAAGCATAGTTTATGGGTGAACCTATTAGGGCTCTCCCTCCAAGGTGATTCATGGTAAGGTGGGCATCTTACTAGGCAAGGTAATCACTTTCTCTTTTCTCTCTTTTCGCTTTCATGCTAGTAGGACTGGATCATGAAGCTATGTTATTTATAGTGTTTCTCTTGTCTTACTTATGTAATCATTTATGCTTTTATGATAGCTTTCCAGATATGATATTAGTATGAGAAATATGTCTTAGCGAGGTTTCTTATGCTAGTTGTTTTGGTTTTATTTAGTACTAACCCCTCTTTTGTGTCCTTTTCCTTTTTTCACACCCTCATGCACATATGTTGAGTTATAATCCTTAGCTTGGGGGCTTGTATCCCTAGCTAAGTGTTATCCTATCTCATTTTGAATCCACTTAGATCTTTTCTTTCTTCTCCATTACCAAGAGTTTGCATCAAGTCCATAGTCTTGCTAAAGTGGGGGCTTAATGTTTCATCTTAAAATGCAAGCACTTCCATGATAAGATCATTTAGCCCTCTGAGTGAGTGGTCTGGGCTCATGTCAAGCACCTTGATCAGGTCTTTTCTTGAATCTAGCTTTCTCCCCCCATTCTACTTCTTTCTCCACCTGATTTCACTTTATTTTTGCATTTCCTAGCACTTTGGATTGAGGTCCTGAGGTTTTCAACCTCAAGGTCAAAGATGACCTCGACCGTGACCTAGATTAGTGACAACCTCAACCCTGACCTAGGGTGGGTCTACCTCATCCTTGACCTAGGTTTCAAATTTTAGGATCCCATGATTTCTAGGTGTCGTGTTTCAGAAATATTTGTTTTCTCGCTCCCAAGTCGGCTATTTTGGGTTTTGGAATGGTAAATCCTTAAATTGCATTTAATATGGGTCCATTTCTAGGGGTTAAGGTTAATTTGGATTTAATTCCCCAATTTTGGTCTTCTCTAGAGGATTGTGCCCTAGATCACTATAAAACGAAGCCTTCCTCTCACATTTTCTCCATCCACAATCAAGAAATTGACATCCACTCTCATAATCAAGTTTCCATCCACTTTTCATATCTCTCAAGCACTCAAGCAAGATCAAGCAAGCATTTCATCAAGCATTCTCAATGAAGCATTCAAGCCCTCTTCTCCATTCAAGTTCTCCATTCAAGATCAAGGATTCAAGCATTCAAGCCTTTGAAGGGATTTGGTTCAAGTATGCAAGATTCATCATTCAAACCCTAGATCTAGCCATCATGGTGGTGTGATCTTCCTTCAAAATCCTTTGTCCATCTTCTAAGATCCATTCATTCTTCTATCAAGGTTAATTCCAAGCATACAATCATGGAGGCTTTGGACTTACATTCATGGTGTTGATTTACATTTGTCATTGTTATGTTCAAGCTTTCATATCAATATACTTGTTTACATTTCAAATACAATTGCATATGTATTGAATTACATAGCTTCATTGTTAGATCTACTTCTACTACTTGCTAGCATTCTCAATTTCAATTTCAATATTAAGGTTGATTCCAAACTGGGGTTTGACCAAGACAAACCCCTCAAACAAACAACAAAAACCCTTTTTTTCTTGTAGGTACAGGTGTGAAACTATAGATCTTAGCTTGGATTTGCATACCCTTTTTGACAAACTTCTGAGATCTACAAACAAAGTCAAGGACGACCTTAAAAATCTTAAATTAGTCTTTGACCTTTTATCGGTGTCAAAGACTACCTGCTATCAGAAAGATAAAAGTTTTATGGGTTTTCTTTGTGTTGACATTTCCTGTTCAAAATAGGTTGCAGAATTGCCCGAAACTGCACACAGACATCAAAAATCAGCATTTTCTAGATTTACCCTATTTTGAGGTTAGTATTTGCCTTTCAATTATTTCAAATTTCAAGCATATCTTATCCATAGGGAAATATAAGGTTTTCTCCTTTATTCATATTCTCTATAGATTGATTATTTTGCGTATTGACCTTTTGGTTGATCAATTTGGATCTTTCCTTTCAAAATTTGGATTTAGAATTAGATCTCATATTTCCCCCATACATTTTAGGATGAACACTATCCTAGCCTATTCAATTACTATCTGCGCTCATAACTAAATGTGGGGATTTTGTTTTTTCTACCCTCGTGCATCCATGTATTGATCTTTTATCAACACTTGAAGAAGACATGTAAAAATTTTAAATAATTTAAACATGTATGTACATGTTCAAATTAATATTTAAAGTGTACATATATACAAATGTGATTTAATAATTTGAAAAGATGTTGTGTATATACTTAATATCTCCTAGAACACTCTGAAAGGTTGACTCGATCCAATTGTGATAACGTGTTAGCCTCATTTGGAACTGTAAAGTACATCTTGAACTACTCAACTAAATCATGAGAATTATTTAAATGATATCCCTAATAGTCCAGTTGATACTTTCTTAAAGAACATTTGATACAAGCTCATGCACCATCATGCTCACCATTTATGTGTCACTTCTGAAATAAACTCCAAATGTGTGGTATCTTTTGGTATCGATGATATGTACATAGTGCATAAAATTTCCTTAGATATTTAAATTATGATGTACATCCATCTGACTAAATGAAATGCTTTTTAGTTTTTATGCCTTTGTTTTCCAAATATAGAAAAAGATGTCTTAAAGAAATGCTCAACAAAATATCTGTCATGCTCTTTATCATCACTAATGTAAAAGTGATATTATTTCTTAATGACTCATGCTTGATATGTACTTTCGACACCATCCTAATCTAATTTTGTATGTTGATAACACATGTGGGCCATAATAGTGACATGCAAGCTGTATAATAGTATTCTGCCTAAAGTTGTTTTTGAGAAACAAAAGATTAATTCTCTGCAAAGTCAATGACTGATAAAATTATTCCAAGTGGGGATTTTTCTATTATTATTTGGAACTATTCTTCTTATCACTTATCAAAAAACTCATGATGTATATATGGTTGAATCAGTTTACAATAATTCTCCATAAATTCTCCAACAGGTATCTCCTCCTCTACATATTCCAACCTTGTTGATTCTTTCCCAACTTTTATTTCATAATTTATGTACTTGTAACTCTTACATTTTACCATCCTCATTATGTCAATATCTTCAAATCTCAAAGGAAATGTAGCCAAATTCCCACATGTTTCACAAGCTCCTCTCATGCAATCTATTTCACATATTGTATGTTCAATTGATTTGTCACATAAGATTGATGCTATTAATTTGTTTGGTCATCTAGAAAAATCAATGAGAGAACCATCACTTTCTTGTATCATCTTTCTAAACCCTTCATAGTAGAGATCAAATTCAATATGATATCGACAAACACAAGTTTCAAAAGATTTATTTATCTTCACATAATATGGCTTTAATCTTTCAAACATTATTTGTCCAATCTTTATGTCAAGGTTTAAATTACAAAATGAGAGATACATTTCATGTTTTGTGGTGTCCAACCAATGTTTAATGTGTCACAAATATCCCTTAGACCCATTCCTATGCTTGATAAAATCTCATAAATTTGGTGAAGGATGAGTATGATCAGTCCAAAAGTTCTCAATCAAGTTCTAGACAATTTCATCAATCCTATCATAGCGGGGAGCTCTCCACATTAGTGCCAAATTACATTCCAATGTAGTATCATCCAAATTGATTCTCCTTTTCCAATAATGTGATATTGTCTTCCTACTATACCCGATATGAGATGAAAGTGAAGAGACTTATCTTTTTTGGGACATGCTTTTATTTAAAATAGATGTCAATATTACTCTACATGGAATGGAATTATCTGAACATCTAGTTGTTTTCCCAATGGAATGCAAACATTCCTTAACACTTTCAAAAATATCTTTTTGTATGTTAGATGATTTCATCTTTTTCAAAGTTGCATCTACACCCAAAATTTTTAATGGATCTTTTAACTCATCTTTAAGAATAAAAATTGATAAGAATTGGGTTTTTTCAAGTGTATCCAGATTCTCAAATTTTGCAATTATTTCCTTAGACTTTTAATTCAATGCCCTCTTCGTAGTATTTTTAGGTTGTTTAGCATAATATCTCATTTTTTCCACATCTATTTGAATTAAATGATCTATGACTTTATGATTTATTTTTCTCTTCAACCCTTTAGCTAGAATAACATTCTCATCTATTTCTTGAACTTTTTCTACAAACAATTATTTTTAAAAAAAAACTCTTAATAGTCTTAAAAGGCTACACATAGTTCAAAAATATAATCTTAAGGGGAAGACCCAAAATAAATATTCACCACAAAGAGACTAAATAGAGAGAGAGAGAGAGAAAGATATGTGTACTCTTTTTAGCATGAGATGACCCTTCACAAACTTCTAAAGGTTGTGCTTGTTGATCTTGGGATGACCCTTCTCCAACTTCAGAAGGTTGTGCTTCTTGAGCATTTCCTACATACAAAGATAAAAATAAAACAAATCACTCAATAAGTATAGAGAGAGAGATGTGTACTTGTTTGAGCATTAGATGACCCTTATCTAACTTTGTAAGGTTTTTCTTTTTGAGCTTGGGATCACCCTTCTCCAACTTCAAAAGGTTTTTCTTCTTGAGAATTTCCTACATACAAAGATAAAATTACAAAAAATCACCCAATAAGTAGAGAGAGAGAGAGAGAGAGAGAGAGAGATATCCTAATTTTTCCTAATTTATCTTAAGTGGTTACAACTTATTAGACGTGTTTTAGGTCTTAATTGGTCTTATTAGTCAAATGTTAGGTCTTAATTGGTCTTAGTAGGTCCTATTAGTCCTATTAACTCTTAAGGGATCCTATTAGGTCTTATTAGGTATTATTAGGTCCTATTAGGTCTTAATTTATCGTAACAGGTCCTACTGGGTCTTAATTGGTCAAGTAATAGGTCCTAATTGGTCTTACTGGTCCTATTATGTCTTATTATTAGTGACATGTTAGGTTTTAATTGGTCAAGGGGTCCTACTAGGTCTTAAGTGGTCCTATTGGTTCTTAAGTGGTCCTATTGGATATTATTAGGTCTTAATTGGTATTAATTGGCCTTAATAGGTACTATTAGGTCTTAATTGGTCAAGTAGTAGGTCCTAATTGGTCTTATTAGTCACATGTTAGGTCTTAATTGATCATAATAGGTCATATTAGTCCTATTATCTCTTAAGGGGCCCTATTAGGTCTTATTAGGTCTTAATTGGTCTTAATAGGTCCTAATAAGTCGTAATTGGTGTTAATTGGTCTTAATACATTATAGTACTCCTATTAAGTCAATTAAAGGGTCCTATTAGGCCTTATTACTAGGTTTTAGGTCTTATTAATCATGTTAGATCCTCATAGGTCCTATTAGACCTAGATTATTAGTCCTATTAGGTCTTAATTGGTCTTAAGGGGTCCTATTAATTTGTAAACTACTCATGTTAGGTCTTAATTTGTCTTAATAGGTCTTAATTGGTCTTAATATGTTCTAATAGGTCTTAATTGATGTTATTTGGTCTTAATTGGTATTAATAGGTCCTATTAGGTCATAAATGGTTTTAATAGGTCATATTAGGTCTTATTGGTCATGTTATGTCTTAATTGGTCTTAACAGGTCCTATTAGTCCCATTAGGTCTTAAGTGGTCCTATTAGGTCTTAAGTGGTCCTATTAGGTCATAAGGGTCCTATTACATCTTATTAGGTATTATTAGGTCCTATTAGGTCCTAATAGGTCTTAATTGGTCTTAATTGATCGTAATTTATCTTAATAAGTCTTATTAGGTCTTATTAGTCCTATTAGGTCTTATTAGTCATATTAGGTCTTATTAACTTTCTATTAGGTCTTATTAGGTCTTATAGGTCCTATTAGTCTCATTAGGTATTAAGTGTTTCTATTAGGTCTTAAGTAGTCCTATTAGTTCTTAAGGGTCATATTACATCTTATTAGGTATTATTAGATCCTATTAGGTCTTAATCGGTCTTCATTGGTCCTAATTGATAAATTAATAAGTCTTATTAGGTCTTATTAGTCCTATTAGGTCTTATTAACATTCCATTAGGTCTAAATTGGGCTTAATACATCCTATTACTTCTATTAAGTTAATTAAGGGTTCCTATTAGGTCTTATGAAGCATGTTAGGTCCTAATAGGTCTTATTAGACCTAGATTGTTAGACTTATAAGGTCCTATTAGATCTTAATTGGTCTTAAGGGGTCCTATTAGGTCTTAGAGTTACTCATGTTATGATTAAGAAGTCCTATTAAGTCTTATTAGACATGTTAGGTCTTAATAGGTATTAATTGGTCTTAATAGGTTCTAATAGGTCTTAATTGGTGTTATTTTGTGATATTTGTTTTTATTTGGTCTCAATTGGTCTTATTAGTTCCTATTAGTCCCATTAGGTCTTAAGCGGTCCTATTAGGTCTCAAGTGTTCCTATTAGGTCTTAAGGGTCCTATTACATCTTATTAGATATTATTAGGCCCTATTAGGTCTTAATTGGTCCTAATTGGTCTTAATTCATCTTAATAAGTCTTATTAGGTCTTATTAGTCCTATTAGGTCTTATTAGTCCTTTTAGATCTTATTAACTTCCTATAAGGTCTTAATTGGTCTTAATTGGTCAAGTAATAGGTCCTAATTGGTCTTATTAGTCACATGTTAGGTCTTAATTAGTCTTAGTAGGTCATATTAGTACTATTAACTCTTAAGGGGTCCTATTAGGTGTTATTAGGTCTTAATTGGTCTTAATAGGTCCTAATAGGTCTTAATTGGTTTCAATTGGTGCTAATTGGTCTTAATATGTCCTATTACTCCTATTAAGTCTTAAGGGGTCCTATTAGGTCTTATTACTAGGTTTTAGGTCATATTAATTATGTTAGGTCCTAAAAGGTCCTATTAGACCTCTAATTGGTCTTATTAGGTCCTATTAGGTCTTAATTGGTCTTAAGGGGTCCAATTAGATGTTATTATTCATGTTAGGTCTTAAGAGGTCCTATTAGGTCTTATTAGGCATGTTAGGTCTTAATTGGTCTTAATATGTCCTATTAGGTCCTATTAGTCCTATTTGGTCTTAAGTGGTCCTATTAGGTCTTAAGTGGTACTATTGGGTGTTAAGAGTATTATTATATGTTATTAATTATTATGTCCTATTATGTCTTATTAATCATGTTATGTCTTAAGGGGACCTATTAGGTCTTATTAGTCATGTTAGGTCTTAATTAGTCTTATTTAGTATTACAATATCACGCATACATGTTTCATTGAGATAAATCCTAACCATCCACTCACTTGAGAGAGAGAGAGAGAGAGACTTTGTTTCCTATGATAATATCTTTCCAATGATTCTTCACATGGTCTTTGTTTGGTCTCAGGTGAATAATTTCATGTAGTCTTATTTACCCTACTCTTTATATTTCCAAGCACTTTCCCTCAAAAAATTGCTCCACTAAAATTTGACAAAATTCATAAAAATACACCTCCAAATGTCTTACTTCTTCAAAATGTGAATTATTCTGTAACTTTTAAATTTACAAAATAAGGAAAAAAAATGTGTATTTAAATGAGATTTTTACTAGTCTAAAAATCACTAAATTGGTTGACCAAGGTTTCTATCGAAATTCAATTACTACTTTCAGTCGAAACTATTTGAGTTAATACTTTAACCACACAAAGAAACTCAAGTAGTTTCAATAGAAAGTACTTTCTATCGAAACCTATTAGCTTTGATAGAAATTACTTTCTATCGAAACCTCTAGATTAGGCCCATTTTGCAAAGGCCAACAAAGTTTTGAATATTTCATGGCTTTGGGGCTCAGTTATAGGGAACAGATTAAACATTAAGGATATGCCTGTTTGCATGGCACTAGTACTCGAAACAATCTTTCTAATGGTTGTAAATTTGATAAATTTTGAGTTAATTATGTACATGTTTTTTAATGTCAATCAAATGTAGGTTTCTTACCAAATATAAACCTCTATGTTTTTCGTTCAATGAAAAATAGTAAAAAAGAGAAAAACAATTCTGAAAAATAATAATGCTCTTGAGATTGAAGTCTTATTTCTATAACAAAAAATGAAATTGGAAAAATACATGACAACTTACAAGTTACGAAAATAGCATATGTCAAAATTACAGTTTAGTCAACTTCAAACATTAATAAAATATGAAATACTGGTGATAAATTCATGAAACCAATTCCAAGTTATAGATATGGATGTTACAAAATGAAACTCAAAATAACCACTTTGATATTTATTATAGAAAAGAAATGTATGCTTTACGAAAATAATGTCACTCTTTAAAAATGACGTTTTCGTAACATACCACTTTTTGTGGGAGAAAGTAAATTTGATTCAAATCAATTCCTTAAAATTTTAAACTATATATTTGGAATCTAGACAGAAAAACGTAAAAGACTATTTTACTTCATCTTTCAATTTAAAAAGGTTTAGTGACAATAAGAATTTGAAAGAAAGATTTTTTTTCAAAATGTAGCATTCAGTATCTGTTTAGGCGAAAAAGCATAACCCACTATTGTGGGTACACCCTTAGTATATTGGTTACATGTAGAGTTAGGGTTAGAGTTAGTTTAACATTTTGGTAAGGGTTAGGATGTAAGGTTCATAGTTAGGTTTAAATCAAACCTAGTGTTATGATTAACATTAATATTTAGTTGACCATTAGAATAAAATTACGGATGTGGTTACCGATCAGATGTAGGTTTTAGAGTTAGCATTAATATAATAGGTAGTGTGATATTTAGGTTTAGGGTTGGATTATTAGGTTGGGGTAAGGTTTTGGTATAGTTTTATAACATTGATTAGGGTTAGGGGTAGAAGTAGAGTTGGGTCAATGCGAGAATTAGGGTTTTAAAAGGGATGTGATGAGAGATGACATGTAGGGTTTAGAATTAGGACCAATCTTGTACTTATTAGTATTAGAGTTACGATTAGAGTTAGTGATGTGATGTAGGTATTAGAGTTAGGATTATGATAATTCTTAGTAACAAAGTTAGCGTTACAATTAAAGTTTTAATTAACGTGCACCTAATTATGGTTATTGTAATACCCCACCAAAGAACCTAGGAAAAATTAACCTAAAACATGTTACTAAGTTTACAGAAAAAAAAAATTCTTAAGAGTTTACAAACAATAATGAATAAAAAAGTGGAAGCAATAACATAAAATCAATACATACTCTTATACACAATCTCATTTACAGATTACAAATCTCAAGGGTTCCTTGATGTAGAAACATGTAAATATAATTTAATATATTAAGTACAATAACCATATAAATATTCCACATAATGAAAGTAAAGTACATCATCTCATAAGAAATAAATAAATACATCTAAACATTAAGGTATACATGATAACCCACATCCACTACACAAGTCTTTGGGTATCTAAATATAATCAAAGTACAAAGTACAAATATAATAAAAAGGAAGAATAGGAATAAATATCTAAGGATGAAAGAATAAGGAACAACTTCCACAAGGATCATCCAGCACTGGCACAAGAACATTGGAGTCTCCAATGGTAAGAGAATCACTACCTCCCAACCTCATGGAAACCTATAGTTCTACCCCCACCATACCGAGAAGATAACATCGGACCCCACTCAAATAATAATACCAAAACTAATCACCAAGTAGTACTAAAAAAGGGATCCTGAAAGCTTCCTAATGCAAAGGTACAACTCAAAACATAAAGGTACACATACTAATCTAGAGGAAACCAACACTTGTAGGAAATCTAAGATAAAATTAGGGAAGTATCATCACATATGTCATCCCCTTGGGATGATCTCACTAGACTTTGACTCCCAATTGTGAACATGTGTGGAACCCAGAATCCTCTCATGTAGACAAGGATAACCAATCATGCCAGAACTCATCATCACTACTAGACAAGAAAGCATCTTCTCCTACTCCCATACTTAGCCTATACTAGCACTCATGGCATGGGAGAAGAATCCATTATCTTATTAACTCAATTTAAAACCACATTTAATGTATTATATTATCACTTATTAATTAACATGCTAAGGATACTCAAGTAGCCACTTCTGGGCTTAGGTGCCTCTAAAGAAATACACTCCCCTTTTAACACCTAGACAACCTACCCTAATCTCATAAGTCTCAAAAATGTCTCATAGATCAATGTGAATCATAAAAGTCAAGATCTAGTTCCAAAATATTACTAGAACACACTTAACCAACTTCTGTCACATATACATCATAACATAATCAAGAGCTTCCATAAGGTTGGGTTATAACAAAATTGAATGCCATACAAGTATGCAAGTCAAACAAACATAACACAATTTTCCTAACCCCACCACTAGTACAAAAACAACAATATATGACTAAATAAACTACTAAAAATTGTAGATAAATGACTAATTTTGGTCACGTGACAAGTAGTAGTTTATTGCCGGTCATTTATCTCACGACCAAATTTATGACTAAACTATTTTAGTCATTGATTTGGTCATTTATTTAGTCATTTATTTAATCTTTTATTTGGTCATTTATTTGGTCATTTATTTGGTCATTGATTTAGTCATTTATTTAGTCATTTATTTGGTCATTGATTTGGTCATTGATTTGGTCATTGATTTGATCATTGATTTAGTCATTTATTTAGTCCTTTATTTAGTCATTTATTTAGTCATTTATTTAGTTTTTTATTTGGTCATTTATTTAGTCATTTATTTGGTCATTGATTTAGTCATTTATTTAGTCATTTATTTAGTCATTTATTTGGTCATTTATTTGGTCATTTATTTAGTCATTTATTTAGTCATTTATTTAGTCATATATTTAGTCATTAATTTAGTCATATATTTAGTCATATTAGGGTATGATGGAATCGAACCACCATCCTCCCACTTGTAAAGTAGGTGCTCTTCCATTGAGCTAGTACCCTTTAAAGAATGATCATACCATGTATACTAGCACTTTCCATTAAACATGATTTCAAGTTTTTCCATTTATAGTTCAAGGGTAGAAAAGCCTAAGGGGGGATGACTAATGATACTCTAAACTCAATGGCAAAGTTATTAAATGTGTAACATAAGGATGAAGAAAATGATGTAATGCATTGGTAAATCCTTTACATGTGGCTCATTCCCCTTAATAATAAGGTTGTGGCATAAAAAAATAAAGACCTTCATTTGTGCAATCAAGGGAGACAAAAATAAGATTAGAAATTTTGAATACCAATTCATCTATTGTTCCAAGTTTTAAATTCTTATAATGTTGTTGAGTGGAACTGGTTTACTTTTAGCTTCATCTAATCTATTAATGTGAATGTTCTTACCTCTAATGGAGAAAAAACCTTTGCTAGCATCCTCCCTTTTCCAGCATTCGACTACCTTTTTCATCATCCTCCCTACTGGTGCCAAAATGGGATTTCTAGAACAAGGTATATTGGATATCCATCAAAGCATAGTGGAATGTTGATTTTTGTCAGTCATTATAGTTGGAAGGTAGAGACATCAATGAAAATAGTGACATACATGCAAACATACAATAGATATTTGAAGATGAATATACCTTATACAATGTGTGGCTAAGTTCTTATCTTTTATGCAACTACTACTCCAAATAATAGTTTAATAACATTACCGCATCCCATTCCTGGATATTATAAAAAGGGTAATAAATTAGTTTTTGTATACCATAAATAGAACTCACCAGATAGAACAAAAAAATATTTTAGTATCATGTATGTCAACAATTAATATCAACTTTAGAAGGGAAAAATAATAATTCATCAAAATTATAAGGACAGTGATATATAACATTCCAATCATAGTAACCTCCATTCCTATTGTGATCTTTAGTAACCTTGACATTTTTAAAAATACCAATGTGATTTGTAAAATTCAATCCATCAATTTGGGCATTAAAGCTCTCAAAAATAGTCTTGTGATTTTCAATTTAATATACAAATTGTTATACTATGATTATTACTTTAAGTATAGCACCTGGACTGGAGATAAGTAGGTTCCCTATATCAACTAATGAGTTTCCAAACTAGCATATTTAAGTATAGAAGTTATCCTTTGCATGAGCTAAATGAACACTGCCAATTATGAGGACAACTTAAAGCAATGCAATAATTTTCAAATACTAATTTGCATTACTATTGCTCCTATAATCCATATCTCTAATCTCAAATTGCTCAAAGACATACCTGAGAGATGCAGACTTGTCTATATTTATAATATAACATAACCAAATATAATATCAGGCTACTTTTTAACAAAAACACCAAAATGATTCTATTGACCCAATTGAATGTTGCACTAGTGTGCAAATCCCATATCAAAAATTGGACTAAACAAAAGAAATTTCTAAAGAAAAAATTCAAATACTCAAAATGCTTGATTTCTCTACACAAAATTTGCCTCATCATTAAAAAATTGTGAATTGAATAAAAAGCATCCAAACCAAACAATAACATTTTTCAGAAATAAATCCTATAGTTCTCTGCAAAATTTTAGTTATAACTCATTGAGCTCCCCGCTAATTCCAAAAATCAAACAATGTAACTATTGAGACTCTTGCAGAAGGCCAAACAAAAATGGTTACCAATCACCGACGACATCTACAAATTCCATGCACGATACCTAGTCATCCATACACAATACCAAGATGAACTATCTTAGCGGTGAAGGTGTAAAAAACAAGAATAATATTTATGAAGGAAAATCGATTACATTCAAGCATCTCAACTATGGTAAAAGAAATATATCGAATGCAATACAGAACAACTAGAGAACAATAAAGGGTCATATGGAGTCTAGAAAGAATCGATAATACTAGCAAGTTAAGCCTCTCTCAATAGGAAAAGTCTACCAATTGGGCCCAACAATATCACAATCTGAATGATTTCTCTCACGGCTACTTAAAAACACTAACAAACCTAAAATGGTGAACATTGGTTACATAAACATATGGCCACTAATTTGGAACTTCCATGGCTTTCCACACACCCTATATGAAAAGAAGGAACTAATACAAGGTTGAACAGTCTTGTACAAGAGATAAATCATACCATGCTAGTTGTCCAAATTACCTATCCAGCAAAATATATGAGGTGTTTCATCACATGAATTGTTTTTGGAAACCCGGAAAATGAACCCTTTGATATGTAGCCTAAAGGTTATCTTTTAAGTCGGGATCTTACAAGGTCACATCCGCCTTGAAGAAAATACGTTTCTATGCATGGAGGCCTTGATGCAGATAATAGCTAGATATATTTGTGATAAATAAAGATGAAGTTACATATGAGGATATGTTTGTAGCATAGTTACCAGTTTTTAAAAAATCAATTAATTTAGTAGGATGATTATCCAAAGGATTATGAAGTCCACTAAGACCTAAAAGGTCATTTCATGATGTAACTATGGCCAATAGAGCCATTTGAATCCATTTTGAGTCAATGTATTCAAATGTTGCCAAGGTTGGCAAATGTGGCCTACTAAGAGCTAAAATTAGGATTAAGGGTTGAAATAGGGATTTAGTTTATAATTTGAGTTGATAAGGTCAATTCAAGACCTTTTGAATGTAATAAGACAATACACAAATGATAAGATGTAAAAACAATTTATAAAGTTGTCAAGGTTGATAACTTGTTGACAACATGGGATTAGGAAGCAAACTGATCAAATTTTTGTAGGTTGGTTGTCAGTTCTAAGGACTGAAAATAGTCTATATAAAATTTTAAATCCCAAGCATAGGAAGGAGGGTCAATTTATTTAGTTTTACAATCAATAAAGATAAATTTCTGCACTTTTCCTTATTCTAATAGTAAAAATAGTCATGTTTCAACATTTATCCTTGTTATAAATGCTATATTTTTTAAGAGACATAAATTATATTGTTATACCACTTATTCAGCCACATTTTTGCTTTTGTGGCATTCATTTTCATTAAGTATTAAGAGAGATATTGATGTTTCTTTGAAAAGTGTCCTTACTTTGGTTTCCTACATAAACAGTCCAATTGCAGCCATTTTTAACGTGTCAAAACCTAAATATTTTCATCTTATTTTCATTGTATATGATGGAGGCATGAATTCTCCAAATTTTGGCTTTTGTTTGACCCAAATTCATCAATTATTAAGTGAGAAAATTTGGTGAAAGCTATCTAAACCCTCTTCTAGGGTAACCCGAGAGGATAAACAATTTGATTCCTTGCAATTTAACGTGGCTCTAATCCCTAGTATGGTTTGGCAAATGGGAATAGACATATATAACATGCTCTCAAGGCTTTGGGTCAGCATTCAAAGTCTGGTACGTGGTTTGACCTTGGAAAGATGACTATGACTACTTCTATGCCGACATAACAATGATAAGGTAATTTGTTGAGACTTTGTCCATATAGTAGTTGGATATTTGTTATGAGTATTGGATAATTAGCTTCAGTTGCATTACTAGAGTAAATTTATAAGTCTTCATTTTCAAAACATGTGCTTTCCAAGAGCTCATGCATGTTGGAAGACTGATCTTCCAGGTTTTTTGATATGCCACAAAATGGATTTATAGTTTAGATGTTACCCTCATACCCAAATAAGGTAAACAAAAATGCTAAGCAATGCTGAATTATTGAAGTAGCACGATCAATCATTTTTTGTTTACACAAAAACCAACCTGATTACATTAAAGATAACTACTAAATCCTAAAGATAATGATTTCATCAAACCTTTCAGCGATGTCATTTCTCTCTTGTATAGTGGTCTCTTGTAGACTTAAAAGTCATGCATAATATCCTGCTATATCATTCAAAACTAATTCTTCATGAGTGCCCATCTCAGTAATTTTCTCATTAAAGAAAAAAGCAATGCAATCAGAATTCCCGAGTGTAGATGGATGGTGGGAAATCACAACTGAGTTATGCCCAACCATGATGGATTCAAGAGCGGATTGAACAATTTTCTCTAGCTCTAGATCAAGTGCACTTGTGGCTTAAATATCAATATACTTGGTTAGAGGATAGCTCTAGCTATTGCAATCCTTTGCTTCTGGCCCCCCGACGAATGGATTCCTTTTTTACCTACTTGAAAGAAATTGATTTTTTATGTCAGTCAAAGAAAACAATTATGTTTCAAACCTTTTTCAGACTTTTATGAAAGTTTTGTGATCTCGGGTTTTCAATTTACCTATGTTTCATAGTCATTTGGAAAGGATTTTATGAAAGTGTTAGCATTAGTAGCTTCAACTTCAACCATGGAAGCATTGGGATTCCCATAGAGAATGTTTTTCTTAATGCTACAGTGAAACAAGATAGGTTCCTAACTTACCCATCCAATTTGCATCCTATACCCTCTTAAATTTAGATCTCTGATGTGTTCACCATCAAAAATAATCTGACCTTGAAAGAATTATAATGGCCATAAATCAAAATCATAATCTCATCCACAAAATTTATTCCAAGATCAACTACAAAATTACACAAGATTATGTGAGCATAAAAAAAATTAATGGGAACAGATTCAATATAATGATATTAGGATGGCACATGAAGCTGGGGTATTTTTTGTTTTAGTGATTTCTTTTTCAGTCAAATCACCTATCCATCAAGCACTTTAGGGGAGATGATTTAGTAGTTGAGCAAGTTCTACAAGTTTTTATGGTACTTATTGATATAATGTCTAATATTTATAACAATATTGCCTAATAGTTGTGACTTAAAGTTGTTAGTGTTGACAATGACTACATATAATCTAATGAAATGAATTCCTTAAATTTAAAAAGAAACAAATCATGTGATTCCATATCAGCACACCAATAAAACATAATTTATGGTAAAAGTATCAACCTCACTTCTTTTTGGGGTCTTTTTGGACACCTTTGCAAAAAGAATACTAATGTGGCATCACATTTGATGAAGTGGCACTGAAAATTTAATTCTTAAGTAGGGGACTTACCATGTAAGATTTTGTAAAAAATTGGGAGCGATTTGAAATTTCCACGTAGCATTTTTAGAAGTGTGAAGTTAGGGTGCTCAACTACCTAGGCCTCTCCCCTATTATAATGTATGCCCTAGGTGTGTGTTTCCAGTGTTGCACATTGTTAATGATGGAGATCAATGAAATTTGAGGATTTTATTAGGAATGGTTTTTTTTTTCATGGATAAAACTATTGAAGAAGGTTGATGGAATGTATCAATGAGGTTGTGCAAAATTTATTAAATCTCATCATATATTTTAGATGTGTCTCTTAATGGACAGGGGCAATTTTCATTTTGAATGTTGTTTTTTATTATTTGTGGGACAAACACTAAAAATTCCTCAGTTTATACTTTCATTTTTCTTTTTCTCATGATGCTAACTAATGCATTCAAGGGATACATCTATGAGTCAAGAGTTGTTATTAGCCTTGTTGAAGAACCCAAGTAATGTTTTTGTAAAAAATATCAGGGTTGCTAAAGAAGGGGAAGAGTCTTCCTGTCTTATGCAATTGGAAAGTTGAGAAAGCCCTTAACTAGCTACAAGTTATGTGCTTTATGCAAGAAGCACCCCTTGAGTGGAACAAGGGAGAGAATTCTGATTCAACCAATTAACTAAACAGTATTTAAATGATGATGTTATATGTAGGAGAATAAACTATATTGATGGAAATTTTGTTAAGTGTTATGGAAATACATACAAGAAAAGCTGCTAAAGACTGTCATAGGGCATAACCTAGTTTGAACACAATGAAGTTTATCAAGACTATAATGAACCCTTAACCAATTTCCCATTAAAAAATTCTCTGGATACTGATGTTTCCTGTAAGTCTCCTTGTTTAGATCTTTCAAGTATAATAACTGACTTTCCTAAAGAAATGGATACCAAAAAGTTGGGTAAAAGAGTACCTTTCATGATTGTTGGGCCTCACAGCCAAAGCTCTCTATGATTTTAGGGCAAAGGTTTTGCAGAAATGGGATCTAACACTTTAGCCTCCACAATACTAATTCCACACTACCACCATGCAAATTCTCCTCATTACTATTGGTGTACACCACTATAGCTGTAGTCTCAATCATTCCATACCCCTATCTAAATCAAATTCCATTCAATTTTTAATTCACTCAAAATTTTCTTTTTGCATCACCAACGGATGGATATGGGTAATGGGGATTAGGCCAACCATTTTGATTATGACAATAGAACAAGAGCATATGAAGAAGGACAAGGACATTATTTTAAAAGAGGACACTAGAGAATAAGCATATGAAAAGGAGAAAGGACATCATTTTGAATTTGAACACCAGGATTAGGACATATGGACAAGGGCAAGAACATCATTTTGATTCAAGGCCCTAGAGAGGAAGTGTAAGAACAGAAGAAAGGTCATAACTTTGATTTAGAGCACTAGACTAGGGACATATGAACAAGGGTAAGCACATCGTTTTGAACTATGTGCTAGAGTGGATGTATATGTATAGGAGGAAAGACAACATTTTGAATTAGAATTAGGATAATGAAGAGAGCATGTGAAATTCAAAAGGAAGAATCTTCACTATGGTGCATAGATTAGAATTACTTACCTCAAACCAACTTATCATAGCATCTTTCACATAAATGATGCCACCATTGTTCACCTTCTTTCTACACATATTGGATACAAGGAGTGAAGTTAAAGTTTAAACTAATAAAATGTTACCATATTGAGGACTGCAATCTATGAAGTGGTATGGAACAGTTGAGCTTTGATTATTAACAAGGATGGGGTTATCACTACTATGATACTAGTTTATTCTAGAGAATTATATGCTTACTCCATTGTGGATATCACCAGGTCAAAATCAAAAAGGAAAAATTATGGTTATGATGTATAGATTAGAATTACTTATCTCTAGGCAACCACTCAAAACACCATCCAAAAATCTTCATTCACCTGGCCAGCATGCCTGCCCACCAAAATACCATGGGTTAAATTTACAAATGTGCCTTTTCATAATTATTTCAACCTGATGAAAATCAAGACAAACTGAATTGAAATAATATTTTTTATGTGTTTGAACCTGAAGGCTGAAACAAAAATAACAAACAAAATAGCATCAACTCCTCTAAATTTATTCCTTAAGTATACAATGCTTTAATTTATATGTAGGCATAAGCATAGAGTTAAAAGTAAAGAAGTGATAGTTCTACTGCCTTGAAATCAAAATAAGCCACAGATCTTACCAAACAATGGGTCGTTTCCATTCCCTCTAGTCTTCACAAAATAGATGAGTACATGTTGGCATTTCAAAATCATTAATTCTCATAACAAGAGGCTTTTATACTTGCCTGCATAGTTATTCCTTTCCTAAAGAAGATTTATCTCTTATAGACTAAATGTCAGATTTGAATAGGTAATGTAACCACCAAAAGAGTTCTTAGCCCTAGAAATCAAAAAGTAATTTTAGAACTTAAGGAATAATCATTGACAAGAAGAATCAAAAATAAATTACAAATTTTGAATTTGAACCATTTTCAAGTTCCTCTGAGAAAGTTATATAGTTCTTTATTCATATTTGTAAGAAGAACAAAGTGTTACTTTTAAGATAATCTTGGTGACATCTTACAAGGTAACAACAAAATTATAAAGGTCAAAATCAATTGGGAATGCTTAAACTAGGAAAATGGCTAGGATGCCTATTTTAAGCATAAACTGAAGTAAGAAAACATGTCAGATAACCAAGCATGGTCCACTTTCATGGTAGATGATATAAGGAATGACTTTTTTTTGTTAATATGAAGAAAACTTTGACATCGCTGGAAATGAAAATGATATACATTCATACCAGATAAAATCCTCAACTAATTGCTTTGTCTAAAATTGATTTGTGTGGGTTGCCTCCTTCTGACTCTGCTACTAATGTCTACTACACATCCCTATTGGAAGAATCAATTTTTCCATTCACATTAGTGTGGTCTATGCTATTTTCCTCCAGAAAGTTGATGAATTCATTTAAGTTTTCTTGATTTAGGAGATAATGCCCACTATAAGGCCTAATTGACTACAAACAAAGCAATACAATGTCAAGCAATACAATGCCAAATTTTTGCATATTTCCAAAATCACAGATAAAAGAACAGAAAAAAGAATGAAAAAGATATAAGGAAAAGGATTGCAATGGCCATTTGTTGGTCACAATATCACATTTAATTTTTTAAACATACAAGAAACATGATGTTCATGAATTTGCACCTACCCTACATTGAAAATATGATACCCTACACTAAATACCTAAATGCTAAAATAGACTAATTTAAATTTATCAAAATTCTGAACCAATGTCTATTATCATTCATCTGGATAAAAAAACTACAGCACGTGGTTCTCACGGTCTATTTAAAAGTACAAACACTTTATCATGGAAGCTTTGTTCCTTCATCAAGATTCATTGATATTTATTTGGTTCTCTTGAAGTAACTATTAAATGGTTTCTATTATAAAATGGATGACACTATTATAATACAAAAGAAAACTGTTGAAGGGGTTGAGTTTAATTGGTTAAATTATTGGGTTTTCATTGTGGAGAACCAAGTGAGTTGTCAAAGAGAGTAGCCATGAAAAAAATAAGGAAATAAGAATATGTTGTCTTGAAACAAATAGATGAATCATGCCCTTTTTTTGTAGAATAAACCTCAGCATTACAATGATCTTTTCTCTAGCATTTGAGAGGTTCAATACATATAAAACCAAGTGAGCATTATAAGAAAGATTGCTAGAAACATGCACGCCTGAATATTCTTGACATACAGAGTCCATCTGGAAGAATTTTGCATAGTGAATTTCAATTGTGATCAACAGAAAGTAAGCATCAAATAATATGTGAGTTTATTCATTTCTTGAAATTTTTTCTTTGCTTTACTATGATCATTTTAAATAATATACCAAAAATCTTGTCAATACAATTGCAGCAAACTAGAAATGACAAAATACTGACAACTATGACCTATCAAATTCAAATTTTCAGTTTATATTTTTTTCCTAAGAGAGACTTCCATTAGGTGATGACATACCAGAATCAGAATTTGTAGACTGGATCATAGTGCATTGCTTCTTTTGTTCTTCATAATCGACATCATCAGTAGGTAGTTCATATTGATAGATTGGCCATGAATTTCTAGAACTTAACCATGGGAAGATGCAGTCACCATGATTGAGATGTTGGCATGGTAATTGTTTCCCTGTCTCCCCTAAAGGAATCATGTCCTTACAGATTGCACACAATGCAACCCCACTATCTATTTCCTCTTGGGATATTTCAACCACAAGCAGAGCCTCAATCACATATTTCATAGTTGGAGGGGCACCTTTGTGAGTAAATTATCAAATTCAACTAAATTCTAAAGAATAATTTCATAGCCAACATCGTTAACATAGTCTGTTGGATTACCCACATATGTATCCTCTTTTAGAAAACTTGTGATGTTTTCCCAGTAGGGGATCCCCAGCAGAGGAAGTTTCTAGACTTATCAAAAAAATCCACTCTGTGCATATCCTGCAGAAATGGTATTTCATGACACTACATCTCTTCTAAGCATTTTGCCAAACAGTTGGCATGTCTTGTCTATGCTTCCACACTTTATATACAATTCTATCAAAGAAGTGAAAACTACAATAATATAAATTAACATTAAAAACACACATACCATTTTTCTTTGGAATCTCAATATAGTGTAACTTTCTAAATTTGAAAATACTGTAACAATATATAGAGCATTGCAGGGATAAAGTTGCAAAGTAATGGAGAGGGAAAATATACAGAGGAGAGAAGACATGGAAAATATATTGAACAAAATATAAGCAATGAATCTATTAAAATATGAACAAGAAACCCTACTCAAAATGTTTTGCGACCCTAAATTAACCCCATGGTACAAGAGAACTTGTAACTTGCAAATGGTAAGTTCTCTACGAACCTCAAAATTGCAAACTAAAATTTGGGTTCAAATTGCAAAATGCTTCTCAAGTATCGTCAAACCCTTGCTACAAGTGTCAAAATGCTCAAATTGCAACATATATGCCCTAAAGCAGATGAGTTTAAATAATTTTAAAAACTAAATGAAAATGCAAATGGAATTTGTAAAGCCAAACCCAACATCCTCTATGCTCCATGTCGATGCCAAAATGGGCCCAGCAAATCAGTGTATGGACATTAAATTAGGAGCTTGCAAATAAAATCAAGAGAAGCAAATGCAATACATTATGGGAAAAAGAAAGCAATCATAAAAAAGTGATTTTCTACTGATAAACAAATGATACAGAGATGAATTTAAATATAACAGTAAAGCATTGAGGAGGTTTTAAGGTCATGACCATGCCTGTAATAAGAATCCATGATAATAGTAGTTTCATTAGTCATAATCATCTCTAGAATGAACAAGATTATAGATTAGCTCATTGAAATAGACATTGTGGCATGAACATCAAATAATGATCATAGAAGCAATTAATGATGCTATTTTTAAGATGGGGAGAAAAACTAGTAGGTGATCAAATATCATAGGATAAAGTGAGTCAAATGCCAAAATAAAGAGGAGGAGATAAGTGTTATTAATAGAAATAATTCAGAAATGAAATCCCAAAATATTAAGAACATTAACAATTTACAGAACAACATTGTTTCAGTATTGAAACCCTTATCAAAAGATAAATGCATCAGGAATTTCAAAGGGTTTAGAGCTGTAAAATTGTAAAATACCTAGATTTATGGAAGATAAGGTCAAAAAATACCAAATATATGTAATAAACAAAAAGTGGGCACAATAATAAACACCAAATTTATGTGTTTATACAAACATTTCAAACCAAAATCAATAGATAATTTAAATGGAAAGTTACAACTACAAAACAGAGAAACTACAACCAACTAGTTACAACCAAAGATAGGATACGGTGCTCAGAATATCAAAACCCTCATGGACGCCTAAGGATATACGATGAAAGTAACAATGATCACTCAGACATCGAACACCGAGATCATAGTATACAACAAGGAAATTTTTAGGATTTTCTTCATTCTTTCAAGTACCCAAAACTTTTTGAGAATCCCTCATTCCACTAAATGCAGAATAAGTTTACGGGAATAAGTTTACGGTGGTGCAAAAGATGGTAAAAATTCAAAAGTTTTTCATGTTCATCAATTCATGGTTCATTGCATCAATAATACACAGGAGTATCAAATGGTTTCAACATTTCAAGATATGGGAACTCGGAGAAACAAAACCCACTTTTCTCAGAAACCCTTGGAATTAAACATCATGGAAGACAAAGTTTCAAATACATAAAAATATAGAAGCAAAGGTGCTAAATCACAATGTTTTATCTATAGAAATAGTGTAATGAGTTCACATCCATAAGAGAAGATTCAAGTACCTATTAAAATGGAAGAATACTACTCCAAACCTTCAGATTGTCTCCATCAAAGTCCAGAACTTCCAAGAAAACCCTACCTTTTGTGGTAGGAGAGTAAAAGATGAAAATAAAATGATTTTGATGAAGTTCAATTTTAGGGTTCCAACATAATATAATTCATTTGTCTTATCTAACTTCCTCTACAGTTGGGTGTTGTACTGCATCAACTTTGTGAAGATTGAGGGACTTCCAATAGCTGCAACTCTTTCTGACTATTATCGTGGCTTCCTTATGTTCTAAAAATCATCATTCAATGCACCTGTAGCTTCATATATTCCTAATATCATACAAGGCATTGAATTTATTTATAAGCACATAGTGGTGCAGAGTATTCATCCCTTGGTGGAAATCTACGATTCAAGAATGGAGCCAATGTGCATAAGTTATTTTTGACATTTTCTCTTCAATACACAAATCATACCAAAGTAGCATGTTAATGTTGCTTTACTTTAATTTTTGTAGTGAAAAATAAATAAAATAATAATTATATATGTTAAAGTGAAGTTTAAAAATAACTTTAATATATATAATTATTATGTTTCTTTTAGAGTTAAATAATAATTAGTGTCAAAAAAGAAATTATATGCAATTTAGGGATTTTATTTTTGCATGATTATCTAATTGTAAAATATTGTATAAGTGTATATTATAAACACTTAACAATATTATTTTAGATGAAAAAAAATAGGAACATGGGTTTTGAAATGTCTAGGTGGAATTTTGATGTTAATTAGAGTAAATCAAATCAAAGCTACACAATTTTAGTTGTTAATTGAAGTACCCTAGAGAGCTTTAAATGCTTCCCCTCTTGATAGCTACCACAGTATAGTAACCAATCTACTACCATAAATAACACTTTAAATAACTTTGATAATGTCTATGAATTATATGCACCTGATCTATATAAATTCTAATTGCAAAACACTTAGATAAATTTTTCAAAACGTTACTATTTAGAAATATTGGCAAATAGTGGCTGGAGTAATGTTCACACAATAAGTCTATTAGCGAACACACATTATTGGTGAAATGCAACTTCTAAGATATAAGTATATGATATTATCAAATGTTAATGTGTAAATAAGTATTAATCATTCATTTAGTCATTTTTATTAGGGTAACTAATTATTTAGTCTTTTTAGTTGTGATTTTACCCGATGACCAACTTGGTCATTTATTTAGTCATTTATATTTATAGAACATCATCAGTTTTAGTTACGTGACTAAAAAAATGGCAAAACATGATCATTTTTAGTCACATGACTAAAAGTTTTAGTCACCTGATCATTTATTTGCCCAAATTCTACTAGTGCACTTATGGTAACAATCCTAAAAATTAACCCATAATTACAAAAAGGAAAAACATTCATAAGAATTTAATAATAATAAACTAATTTATAAAATACCATTACATAAATTAATTTATTAAAATAATCACTTACACAACAATAATTACATTCTTAAATTAAATTCCATTAATAAGGAAATCAATTTATAATGTTATTTAAAACAAATTGATTCCGAAATTAATAATTACTTCAATATGGTGAAAATGGAATCACCAATATTCAAATGTAAGAGTAGATAGATGTGTGGGGAAATATGAGATCTATTCCCAATTCCCAAAGGAGAGATCCAATTTGATCAACCAAAAGGCTAATGCACAATTGAATCAATCTATAAAGAATATGAAAGAGAGAGAAAAACCAATGTTTCCCTATAAAGGAGTTATGCTTGAAATCTGAAATAATTGAAATACAAATACTAACCTCAAATTAGGGCAGATCTAGAAAATGTCAATTTTTGATGTTTGTGTGAGGTTTCGGAAGATTCTACAATTTGCTCTAGACTAGAAACGTTGAGATGAAGAAAACCCAAAAATCTTTCTTCAAGATGAGCTCAGGTCAAGTTTGACCCTCATAAAAGGTCAAAGGCTAGATTCTTTATTTGAAGGTCGATTCTAACTTTGTTCACAAATCCCAGAAGTTTTCCAAAAAGGGTATCCAAATTCACTCTCAAATCTGAAATCCCACACATGTACCTTAAGAAAAAGAGAGTTTTTGTTTGTTTTTTTGGGGGGTTTGCCTTGGTCAAACCTTGGTTTGGAATCAACCTTAATATTGGAATTGAAATGGAGAATGCTAGCAAGTAGTAGAAGTAGATCTAACAATGAAGCTATGACATTCAATAGATATGCAATTGTATTTGGAATGTAATCAAATATGTTGATATCAAAGCTTGAACATGTAAATCAAACCTCCATGATTGTATGCTTGGAATCCACCTTGATAGAAGAATCAATGGATCTAGAAGATGAACAAAGGATCTTGAAGGAAGATCACACCATCATGATGGATAGATCAAGGTTCGAATGATGAATCTTGAATGCTTGAACCAAATCCCTTCAATGGCTTGAATACTTGAATCCTTGATCTTCAATGGAGAACTTCAATGTAGAAGAAGACTTGAATGCTTGCTTGAATGGATGCTTCCTTTATCATCTTGAGAGCTTGAGAACTTGCAATTTCTTGAGATGAGATATGAATAATGGATGAGAAAATGAGAGAGGAAGGCCTCCTTTTATAGTGAACTAGGGCACAATCCTCTAAAGAGGCCACCTTGGAGAATTAAATCCCAATTAGGTCCTAACCTTTAGAAAATATACCTAGATTAAAATAAATTAGAGGATTTACCATCCCGAAACCTGAAATAGCCAACCCAGAGGTGGGAAAACAAATATCCTGAAAACTCAATGCCCAAAAATCAAGGATTTTGGATTTTGAAAGAGGGGGCCAAAATTGAGGTTGGGACTGACCTGGTCAAGTTTGAGTTCGATCCTAACCTAGTCAAGTTCAAGCTTGATCTTGACCTAGTCAGGTTCAAGCTCAATCCTAACCTAGTTAGGATCAACCTCAAATTTGACCCTGGGCCCAGATTCAGTCAAAATCAGGCAAGGAGGTCTCAGGGATGCCCAAAGACATAGAAATGATACTAGAAAGGGACAGAATGCTAGAAATAGACATAAAATCCCATGATGATTGTGATGAAGGCTAGGAGGACCTATCTCTAAGTCCTACCTAGAAAATAGAGCCATGGAAGAGGGAAATTAAGGAGAATGCTCGGGATCCTAACCTTAATTTCACCTAGAATGAAGCAAAAAAGAAGTGGAAAGAGGGGAGAAAACCAGATCAAAGAAAAGATCAATTCAAGACATTTGAGATGACCCCGAACCACTTACTCGGAGGGCTAAGCACTCTTAACATGAAAGTGCTTCCATTTTAATATGATACATTAATCCCCACTTTAGCAAGAGTATGTACTCGATGCAAACTCTTGGTAAAGGAGAAGAAAAAGAAGATCCAAGTGGATTCAAAAAAAGATAGAATAACAATTAGCTAAGGACACGAGCCCCTAGACTAAGGATTCTAACTCAACATACATGCACGAGGGTTCCAAAAGAATAAGGGTTAGTACTAAATAACCCAAATCAATTAGCATAAGAAACCTTCCAAAAAAAAATAAAAAAATACTAATATCATATTCGGAAAGCTATCATAAAAGCATAAATGATTACATAGGAAAGACAAGAACAACACTATAAATAACATAGCTTCATGATCTAGTCCTACTAGCATGAAAGCAAAAAGAGAGCAAGGTAAAAAAGTGATTACCTCGCCTAGTAAGATTCCCACCTTACCATGAATCACCCTGGAGGGAGAGCCCAACAAATTCACCCATAAACTGTGTTTGCAATTGTAATGTGTCTTCTGACAGCTTCTAGAATACCCATAGATCCACCTTCTTATATCACTATGAATATGAAATGCGTGTCTCCTCAGGATTTAGCAAATTATGTGCGTTACCTTCAGAAGATTTAGCATATAAATGCATGTCTTTTCAAGATTTAGCAACTTATGTGTGTTACCTTCCAAGATTTAGCATATTTTGAAAAAAATGAAAAATGTGTGTCTCCTTAGGATTTAGCAACTTATGTGTGTTACCATCGGAAGATTTAGCATATTTAAAATTTTGAAAAATGCGTGTCTCCTCAGGATTTAGCAACTTATGTGCATTACCATTGGAAGATTTAGCATATTGAAAATTTTGAAAAATGCTTGTCTCCTTAGGATTTAGCAACTTATGTGTGTTACCATCGGAAGATTTAGCATGTTGAAAATTTTGAAAAATGTGTGTCTCCTCAGGATTTAGCAACTTATGTGCATTACCATCAGGAAATTTAGCATATAAATATTAAAAACTATAGTACAAGGGAGGCCCTATATATGCCCCCCTCCTTAATATGGAAAAAACATACTATTTTTACATGTTAAGGAAAGAAAAATAACACGGATAAAGCCTTCCTTAGCATCAAGACAATATCCACAAACAACACCCAGTCCAAGCCAAGAAGGTCACATCTCCTATGAGGCCATGGAAGGGATGAATGTAAATAGATATCATGCAAGAAGTGAAAATAAAGTAACCCTCATGAGGGATAGCACACTATTCAATTTCCAAGGTGAGAGATATATCAACCATGGAAACCCAATGTCAAACAATAAAATAGGTTGTGACCAAGGACAAAGATCCTCAATGCAAAACCAAAAAATTTCATGTATGATTGGATATCACATAATAGATAGATACTGCTTACCCAAGGAAAGAGGTGAATCCTAAAAAGACAGAAAAGAAGGAGATGGCATCCTTTCCCCCCAAGTGTAGGAACAAAGATGGAAGAGAATACCTACTTCACAAAGCAAGGAGATACCTTATTTACAACAATGTATACCATATTCTTAGTGAGGGATATTGACCCCTACATCCAAGAGTATAGATAATCGTGAAAGGATATGTCACTCATAGAAAAGGATCCTCAAAGAAAGAGATCTTATCAACAAGACCCCCACCAAAGAGGAGTGCTTTAGATAAAATATCATCTTTCAATAAGCGGGAACAAAGATTCAATCATCAAGCCCCCTGCAAACAAGAGGAAGAGGAATCTTTGAAATGAGGGAAACAACTCTAACACCAAAGCAAGGGTGAAAGTTTATAAAGAACATAATTTTCAAAATAAAGAAGTGACGACCTAGGACAACAACTTCTCATATAGGAAAGTTATCCATAGTCAAAACATCTATCAATATGTTGAAATAATATTGCAATATAAACAAATACCACTAAGCTAAGGAAAGCAGCTCCCTAGACAAAGAGAAAGAAAGAGGTACCTTGCCCCCCAGAGATAAAGACAACGGATACCTTCACAAAACAAATGTCTTAAAAAAGATGTCTTGAAAAGAAAATATAGATTCTATAAATGATTAAAAACACAATACAAAGTCATAGAAAAATAGGAGAGAAAGAATACCAATTAAGCCCTAATAAAAGACCTAATGGATCCTAGGAGACTAGATGAAGATACACCTCTTGCCCCCCAGTCATGAGACAAGAGGAGAAGAACATTTACATTATATCTAGAGGAGGGGAATCCCCTATATCAAAATTATGAAGTAATTGTTAAACTGCACAAGAGTGAGCTATAATTCCTAAAGCAGCTCTTCTCTAACATATAACTTGAAATGTTTACAATCAGCAAGTAAATGTTTGTGACTATAATGAAAAGGACATTTGTATTTGTATAGAGCATCAATTGGCATAGGTCTAAAGATTTCTTTCTTGGAATTCATTAGCTCAACATATACCTTTTTAGCCACTTCTTGATGAGTATTAGGGTTATCTAGTATAGGTGTGGGGAGAAGAATATGAAGAGGAGGAAGATGTTTAGCATCACCTATCTTAACTTGAGATTTAGAACACCCAACACCATACATATCTGGTTTAGGGGGTATATGAATTGGAAACCTAATACCATGCTCATTAACTCCAAGCCCTAAACCTTTATAACCTTGTTTAGTAACCATATTATATCTAGTAGTGTACATATTATGTAAAGCTTCTACAAGAGGTGATTGTTTATCATGTTCATGAGTAAAGGTCATATAAGATGGGATAATAGGTTTTGAAGAAGTTTCTTTACCCTTTCCTTTAATATTATCCTCAATCGGAGGAAAAGGTAAATCAAAGAAGTCTTGCACATCTGCATCCTGAACGATAGCTTGAATCCCTTCATAAGTATGGGAAAAGTGAGGATTAACAGATGGAGAATTAGGTATTTGAATAGGAAGATTAGGATTAAGATGATTAGGAGATGGTGTGTCATCTACCAAATTCTTCACATAATCCAAAAGATGAATAAGGCTACAACATAAATCCCTAACAAAAGTTTTAAATGTAGGTAGACTAGTGTCGGTCAACTTCACAAAAGCATAAGCAAGAACAAAGTGAAGGGTCATCAACATAATAAAGTGAATGAAACTCTCATAAACATCATAGGTATTATAAAGAGATTCTAAAAGAAGAGTGATAAAGAACATAACCATGCACGAAAACATCTTAAACATCTCCATAGTGAATGCAAGAAAAAAATTTGTATTCTATTGAATATATAGATTTTTTTGGATTTTTTAATGTAAAATGCAAGAGCATAAACTATATCTATTCTAAATGCAAGAAAGCATCTAAAATCTAACACAATAGGGAATATAATTCCACAAAAGAAATGGAGAGTAAGTATGTCGGGTTCACCAAAATGAATATGGTGAAAATGGAATCACCAATATTTAAATGTAAGAGTAGATAGATGTGTGGGGAAATATGAGATCTATTCCCAAATCCAAATTCCCAAAGGAGAGATCCAATTTGATCAACCAAAAGGCTAATGCACAATCGAATCAATCTATAAAGAATATGAAAGAAAGAGCAAATCCAATGTTTCCCTATAAAGGAATTATGCTTGAAATCTGAAATAATTGAAATACAAATACTAATCTTAAATTAGGGTAGATCTAGAAAATGTCAATTTCAAATGTCTATGTGGGCTTTTAGAAGATTTTGCAACCTGTTCTGGACTAGAAACGTCGAGACAAAGAAAACCCAAAAATATTTCTTCAAGATGAACTCAGGTCAACTTTGACCCTCATAAAAGGTTAAAGGCTAGATTCTTTATTTGAAGGTCGATTCTAACTTTGTTCACAGATCCCAGAACTCCACCGAAAAGGGTATCCAAATTCGCTCTCAAATCTGAAATCTCACCCTTGTACCTATAATAAAAAGAGGGTTTTTGTTTGTTTGTTTGGGGGGTTTACCTTGGTCAAACCCCAATTTGGAATCAACCTTAATATTGGAATTGAAATGGAGAATGCTAGCAAGTAGTAGAAGTAGATCTAACAATGAAGTTATGACATTCAATAGATATGCAATTGTATTTGGAATGTAATCAAATATGTTGATATCAAAGCTTGAACATGTAAATCAAACCTCCATGATTGTATGCTTGGAATCCACCTTGATAGAAGAATGAATGGATCTAGAAGATGAGCAAAGGATCTTGAAGGAAGATCACACCATCATGATGGCTAGATCTAGGGTTTGAATGATGAATCTTGAATGCTTGAACCATATCCCTTCAATTGCTTGAATGCTTGAATCCTTGATCTTCAATGGAGAACTTGGATGGAGAAGAAGACTTGAATGCTTTCTTGAATGGATGCTTTCTTGATCACCTTGAGAGCTTGAGAATTTGAAATTGCTTGAGATGAGATATGAATAATGGATGAGAAAATGAGAGAGCAAGGCCTCATTTTATAGTGAACTAGGGCACAATCCTCTAGAGGGACCACCTTGGAGAATTAAATCCCAATTAGGTCCTAACCTTTAGAAAATATACCTAGATTAAATGCAATTAGAGGATTTACCATTCTGAAACCCGAAATGGCCAACCCGGAGGCGGGAAAACAAATATCCTGAAAACCTGATGCCCGAAAATCAAGGATTTTGGAATTTGAAAGAGGGGGAAAAAATCAAGGTTGGGACTGACCTGGTCAGGTTCAAGCTTGATCCTAACCTAGTCAGGTTTGAGCTCAATCCTGACCTATTCAGGATCAACCTCAAATTTGACCCTAGGCCCAGATTTAGTCAAAATCAGGTCAGGAGGTCTCAGGGATGCCTGAAGACCTAGAAATGATACCAGAAAGGGATAGAATGCTAGAAATAGACATAAAATCCCATGATGATTGTAATGAAGGCTAGGACGACCTATCTCTAAGTCCTACCTAGAAAATAGAACCATGGAAGAGGGAAATTAAGGAGAATCCTCAGGATCCTAACCCTAGTTTCACCTAGAATGAAGCAGAAAAGAAGTGGAAAGAGAGGAGAAATCCATATCAAAGCAAAGATCAATTCAAGGCATTCGAGATGACCCCAAACCACTTACTCAGAGGGATAAACACTCTTAACATGGAAGTGCTTCCATTTTAAGATGATACATTACTAAAACAATAAAATTTCATAATAAAAATTCTTAATTTAAAATACAATTTTTGTTAACTATTAATTAATAAAACGTATTAACTAATAATTAACTTTATCCTCAATATTAGTTAATAATAGAAATATTAATTAATATTAATATCACAGTTTAAATAAAATCAAATACAAAATAACTTATTAACAATATGAACTATATTTTAATAAAAATACATTTAATGCCATATCTATATATCTATATGTGTGTGTGTGTCTATATATATATATATATATATATATATATATATATATATATATATATATATATATATATATATATATATATTACAATTAATTTTTTTTGCAAAACAAAACTTAAACCCCAAGTAAAAAGGGGAGAAGGAACATGGGTCCCACCCCCTTGGCTGCAGTGGGCAGCCTTGCTGTCGTGGTAGTTAACACGCTGTCGGAGGGTGGGGGAAGGAAAACCCCGACCTCCCTAATAATTTTTTTTATTTTTATTTTTATTTTTTCTTTTCTTTATGTAATTTACTTATATAAAAAAAATTAATCTATGTTAGAGATTTCTCTGAGACAAAACCAACAAGCCCTATATTTCTTTTTTTAAAAGAAGAACATCCATATATCTGTGTGTGTGTGTGTGTGTGTGTATCTATGTATGTATGTATACATATACATGTGTGTGTGTGTGTGTGTGTGTATATATATATACATATACATATATATACATACATATATATACATATAGGATTAATCAAATAGAATTTTAATGGCTAATTCATATTTGAAAGCATAAATTTTCCCTAGATCTATAAGGTAATATATCCATGTGCAAAGTTAAATGGATATTTTAGTTAGATTTAATTCTTAAGATTTCAACAATAATTTCAAATAAATCCTAATTTATTCAAAATAAGATCTTTCTTCAAAGACTTTCAAATAGAAATTCGTAGGTATCGACAATACAAGATTTCTTTTACCAAAAGATTCAAAAACATAAATCTAAGCAAGAGGAGAATTTTAAAACAAATATAAACAAAATCTAATAGGCATGAAGCAAAAAAACTTTAATAGAATTTAATGTACGAGGGTTTCAAACCCTACCTCAAACCACCAATTGATAGAAACCACAAAGAACAATAAAAAATATGAAAAATTCTAAAGTTTCACAATTTGCTCCAATTCAATCCTTAGAGCCAAAACCTGCAAATCTATGTTTAATAATAATGATCAAATCCTCCTAATGATGGAAGAGAACCTAGAACTCGAAGTCAACCATGCAGACCTAGAACTCAACTTAACTCCTACAACTTTGTTATTATCAATATTCCTTTTGTATGATTTTCATTTTAATAATTAATAACTTAATACACTTTCACTCAATCCAAATTAAATTAATGTTTCTTATTTTTTTATCAATTCACTTAACTATAAAAAAAAATTACTTTATTCTTTTATTTATTTTCACTTGATTGTGAAACTTAATTGCATATAATTATAACTTTAAAAGTATATTATTCTAATCATATTATTATTTATTCAATTGATAATTTATTATCAATTAATAGCTTTATCTGTAATTAAAATTTTTAATTTAATAATTAATTAAATCATTAAATTTCACAATTAGACTTTTAATTAAGCCTTTAAATTAATTAATGTATTTAATTAAATACCCTCACATTTAATTTTTTATATTTAATAAGACTTAATTATTAAACCATATAATTAATCTCAGTAAATCAATTAATCATTTCACAACAATCACACCAACCACGTAACCAACCAAAGAATAGAAAAACTAACTTAACCTAATAAAACGATAATCATACTCAAGGAAAAAACTGTCATTAATTCACGTCACCTAGATGAATTTAGAGAGGTAGTATATTAGAAACTTGTCCACTATTTCAGCACAATAAAATGGATTAGGTTGGGATTCAGACCTGAATGTTATCTCCCCTCTCTTACCATTGAGACATTGTGATAGGACACACTCATCCTGACAATTTAGGGAAGTCTATGTCTGGTACCTATAAACCTACACAAAATACAAGTGTGTGTGTGTGTGTGTGTGTGTGTGTGTGTGTGTGTGTGTGTGTGTGTATATATATATATATATATATATATATATATATATATATATATATATATATATATATATATATATATATATCTATATCTATATCTATATATCTATATCTATATCTATATCTATATCTATATCTATATCATTTGGATCTTACAAGTAGGTAACTATGACTTCATCCCTCAACCATATCTAACACATCAAATAGATTGGTAAAACATACAAGATAGTCATACACATGCAAGTATGGAATAAGTAAAATCATGAATATAAATTACATTTAAAACATATAAATAATCATCATCTTGAAGTAACTAACATCATCTAACTGAAAACAATATCTCATGACTATCCAATATCAAATCACCATGTAATGTCATATGTCCAAAACCACATAATAAAGTTGAGATAATCAACACATATATGAAAGTGGCATAAAAGAGTTTGGTATAAAATTGAAAAAGAAAACTATGAGTGGGCACTACATCCACCTCCCCTAGAATTAGGCTTACTCCTAGAAGCCTAGAAACAAATAGGGATATAAATCTCATAATCTTATTGTGTCCTCCCAAGATGTTGATGACTTATTATTAGGGTCACATTGGACCCTTACCTACTCGATGGTGTGATCCCTGAGGGTCTACTCTAGCTGCTAAAGTATGTGAATGGGCTCCAAAGCCAATTGCATGTCCTCTACCTATAAATCATTCTAGTCAAGAACATATGTAACATCTGGAATATATTGTTTAAGTATTGAAACATGAAAAACATCATGAATGCAAGATAAGATGGATGGAAAAGAAAGACAGTAAGAAACTCATCCTATCCTCTCAATAATATCAAATGGGCCAACAAAATAAGGTGCCAACTTTGAACCCTTTCCATAACAGATCGTATTCTTCTATCAATGAACTCTCAAAAATACCTTAACACCAACTAGAAATTATGTATGCACCCTACGAGAATCTACATACTTCTTTTGTCTATCCTGAGGTGTGGTTGCATGCTCATGGATATGCTCCACCTATTTCTCCATATCTTGAAACATCTTAGAACCTAGCAGAACATGGTCCTCTAGCCTATCCCAACTCAAAGGTGTATGACAAGGAAAATCATACAAATCCTGAAAAGGTGATATACCAATCAAATTATGATAACCATTATTGTAAGAAAAATCAACTAAATACAAATATTCCTCCCAATGAGTTTGTCTATCCATGACATGCATCCTCAACATATCTCTAACACCTGACTAACTGGCTCTATCTATCCATCAGTCTTAGGGTGATATCCATGTATCATCTTAAAATGGAAGCACTTCCATGATAAGAGAATTTAACCCTCTGAGTAAGTGGTCTGGGATCATGTTAAGTGCCTTGATCGGGTCTTTGCATGTATCTGGATTTTCCCCTATTCTTCTTCCCTCTGCACCCATTTTCCACTTCATATCTGCATTTCTTGGCATTCTAGGCTGCGGTCCTAAGGTTTTTCACCTCAAGGTAAAAGTCAACCTTGAGGGACAAAGTTGACCTTGACTCTGAGCTAGGTCAGGGTCAAACTCAACTCTAACCTAAGGCAGAGTCGACATCGTCCCTGACCCCCAGTTCAAATTTCAATTTTTTTTTATTTCTGAGCATCGGGTTTCAAAAAGATTATTTTTCCCACCTCTGGGTCGGCCATTTCAGGTTTCAAAATGGTAAATCCTTAAATTGCATTTAATATGGGTCTATTTCTAAGGGTTAAGGTCAATTGGGATTTAATTTCCCAATGTCCGCCTTCTCTAGAGGTTTGTGCCCTAGTTCACTATAAAAGGAGGCCTTCCTCTCTCATTTTCAATCCATCCACAATCAAGTTTCCATATCTCATCTCAAGAAATTTCATGAGAAAGCTCTCAAGTGAAAGCAAGTAAATTCAAGTATTGAAGCAACCCTTCAAGCATTCAATTGTTCAAGCATTCATCCATCAAGGAGATCCATTGTTAGCCATTAAAGGATTCAATCTCTTTGGAGCCCCCTTGAAGATCCATCCTTCTACATTCATCCAAGCCTCCTCATATGAAAATATCTATTCAAGATTGGTGTTGAAGATCAAATGTCATTGATTTGAGACATCCTAATTTCATTCTACATCCATTGGAGCATACCTACTTGTGGATTTGAGGATTTGAATCATCTACAAGTACTTCAACATAAGCAAGGTGAATTGTTTCATTTTCTTTGTTTATGCACATTACATTTCAATTCAATTTCAAGGTTAATTCTTAAATTGGGGTTTGACCAAGGCAAACCCCCCATACAAACAAAAAAAACCCCTTTTTCTTCTAGGTGTAGGTGAGGAACTTCAGATCTGAGATTGGATTTGGATACCCTTTTCGGTGAACTTCTGATATCTATAAACAAAGTCAAAGTCAACCTTTAGAATAAGAATGTAGCCTTTGACCTTTTATGAGAGTCAAAGACTACCTATTGTCGAAAAGACAAAATATTTCTGGGTTTTCTTTGTCTCGACATTTCCAGTCAGAAATAGGTTGCAGAATTGCTAGAAAGTACACATAGACATCAGAAATTGGCATTTTCTAGATTTGCCCTATTTTGAGGTTAGTATTTGTATTTCAATTATTTCAGATTTCAAGCACAATTCTACTATAGGAAATATAAGATGTTTCTCTCTCTTTCATATTCTTCAAAGATTGATTCGATTGTGCATTAACCTTTTGGTTGATCAATTTGGATCTCTCCTTTGGGAATTTAGATTTAGAAGTGGATCTCATATTTCCCCCATGCATACATTACATTGAATATCTATGTGATTCCATTTTTCCATCATTCATCTTGGTGAACCTAACATACTTACTCTCCTTTATTTTGTGGAATTGGATGCCCTATTGTGTTTTGTGGTGTTAGATTTCCTTTTATCTTGTTAGTATTATTTTTCTCTTTTGTGTTAGATCTTGCATGCTAATTAGATTTTAAAAATAAAAAGATATTCCTACTTTATGTGTTCTTAGTTTATTTCATTTGTATTACAATGGTTTATGAGCTTTACTACTACTAGTCCTACTTATAACATTCCAGTTAGAAGAAGTCATAGACTCATGGGTGCCTTTGATCCTGAATCTTCCTCTCCTTTCCTTAGGATCCCGGATGATAATTTGATTCTTCATAATTCCAATCCTACTATGGAGGAAAACTCTTCTCACTCATCTCATAATGAGGATGACGCTTTAAGAGTTCCTCCTGAACAAGTCCAAAAACTTTCAACTAAACTTGATAAAATCAGTAATTGGCTTATTCGAGAGAACCATAATCAAGATTCTATTCAAGCTATAGAGGCTCTTAAGAAAGTTCTCCATGATAATTATCAAGGTGTTAACCTCTTGTGTGGTATTACTCACCTCATGCATTTAAATGTTAAACCTTTAGCTCAAGAAGCTCAAGATTTAGGGTTGATTCCTCCTATCACTAGTGTTCAACATTCTTCTAATCTTTACCTAGTCTTCCTACCTATACTCCTTCTTTGGTGACTATGATAGTTCCCTCTATTCCTATGAGTGTTCCTCATGTTTCCCTTCCTACATCACAACCTTCATATCATAATGTTCCTTTTAGTTATTCCAATCCACTTCCAATTGTAGTTCCTAGTGTTCCTCTAGTTCTGTCTTCTATTCCTATAGCTTCTTACACTTTACCTAGTGAGTCTAATGTTGCTATTCCTCATATTTCCTCTAATCATTCAACAATCATCATTTTGTCTCAAACTGTGTCATACTTACAACAACAACTTGTTTTCTTAACTCAAAACAAGTTTAGTATTCCTACATGTGACATGGGAAGTCCTTTCTCCTTGGATATTATTCATACTCATGTTCCTCAACAAGGTGATATGTCTCATCTTGAGAATTATAATGGAAAAGGAGATCTCATTCATCATGTTAAAACATTCCAAATCCTTTGTAGTGATTACACTCATGACCATAGGATTTCAGCCAAATTTTTTGCTAGAACCTTCCATGATAAGGTCTTACAATGGTATTGTTTCTTGCCTCCTTATTCTATTGATTCCTTTCCAAAACTT
>BSBK01009171.1:105000-164364 GCA_027943335.1 Chamaecyparis obtusa
CGATGAACTTCTGAGATCTACAAAAAAAATTCAAAGTCAACCTTTAGAATAAGAATGTAGCCTTTGACCTTTTATGAGGCTCAAAGACTACCTTCTACCGGAAAGACAAAAGATTTATGTGTTTTCTTCATCTCAACATTTCCAGTTTGAAACAGGTTGTAGAATTTCCAAAAAGTACACACAGACATCAGAAATTGGTATTTTCTAGATTTGCCCTATTTTGAGGTTGGTATTTGTATTTCAATTATTTTAGATTTCAAGAACAATTCTATTATAGGAAATATAAGTTTTTTCTCTCTCTTTCATATTCTCTGTAGATTGATTTGATTGTGCATTAACCTTTTGGTTCATCAATTTGGATCTCTCCTTTGGGAATTTGGATTTAGAAGTGGATCTCATATTTCCCCCATACATACATTACATTGAATAGATGTGATTCCATTTTTCCATCATTCAATACCAAACTAAAATTTAGTTGTGCTCCAAGATCTTGTTGCAAAGAAGTCCAAAATGCAGAAGTGAATAATGGATCCCTAGATCTGATATAATCTTGTGGGGAATACCATGTACAATCTCATAATATACTACATAAAGACTCTAGCTACTAAATCTATTGCATAGGATGCTCACATAGGGGAAAAGTGTGTCACTTTGGTCAAACGGTGAATAGTGACCATGATGGTATCGTATTTGCAAGGATTCATAGGAAAACCCACAAGGAAATCCATTGAGATGATATCCCATTTCTATGATGGAACAAGATTAGGTTGTAAAACCTTGTTCAATGCTGATGGTTTTCCTTAACCCTCTGACCCTCTAGACATCTTACCGTAAAATCAGAAATGTCATGCTTCATATTGAAATAGTAATATAGTTTTCAAAGGTCTGCATGCATCTTCTTGACACCTGCATGTGTCGAGTAAGGTGCATGGTGAGCCTTAGATAAAATTAATGTATGAATATCATCTAATGGTGATACATAGGTAAAAGCACAATAATATGTCACCTTTTAGGCTAACTTATTAGGACAGCTAAATTTTAGTATTTCTAACTAAAACTTAATTTTGGTCAAACATTTGGTCTAGCTAGATTCATTCTAGCTAATTTAGATAAGTGATTTAACTTTTCCTATTGGAAATGTCTACTAAATGCATGTTTTATACAACTTTGGGTCCAATTACCATAGAAATAAAATTATTTCATAAAAGTGACGTTTCAATAACTCCTAATCTTTTTAATGATTTTTCTTTTTTTAAATGAAAAATACACTTTTGTAGAGATCAGAGTCAATAATATCCTCATATAGATTTTATAGTGTTATAATTAGACATAGTCTATTGTAATTAAAAAATATTGCAAGTACATATTTTAACAATCAAGGAGATGTTGATTCAGAGAAAGAAAAAAATAGTAAATCATATTAAAAAAAATTGAAAAACATATGGTGCACTAGAGGAGAGAGTCCTCTTCAAGAATATATATTTCTTTTTTTGATTGGGATAGATTTTTTATAAAAACTATGATGGGAGATGAAAACTGTAGATTTCAGGTGAGTTGTATAAAAGATAAAATATAGGTCACAAGCCAATTTTTATTTCTTCATACACTAGCTATATATGTAATCTATAACATATTTTGAAATTAGGGGAAAAAATATTTATTTACATCTAATTTTTTGGTGGGAACTAGACCCCTAATTTTTAGCATTTTTCAGCAACTAAAAAATTATCTTTAAAAATTAAAAAATTATCAATTATTATTCAAAAAAATTATTAAAAACATTAATCATAAAATCCATCCATTTTAACATATTTAATTAGTTTACATCATCTTCAAATTCCAAACATAAATGCCATTTTTATACTATTGAAGTTGAACAACTTTCATTTTGTTAGCCTTTTCCTTTATAAAAGGGTGACAGATTATATATTTGGCTCATGTAACACAAAATACTATCTGACTCTAAAACATAAAATGTAATCTTTCCTTCCAAAGGTCTCCTTGACTCAATCTTAGCAATCACTTCCTTGTACCAAGTATCTATAAGAAGTGCCTAGAGTATACAACTCTGCAAATCTATACCAAGAGTCAAAATTGAAATCTCATGCCTCCTACAACTCAAGGCGTCATCAACCACATTTTTCTTATCCTAGATGTACATGACCTTAAAGTCATACTCACAAAGAAACTCCATCCATTGCCTCTACCTAACATTTAAATTAGGTTGGGTAAAGATATACTACAAACTATTGTGATCACTATGAAGCTCAAATCAATGTCCTAGTAGAAAATATCTACATCGAACTAATGCATGAACTATTGCTTCTAACTCAAGATTATGTGTACGATAGTTTAATTTTTTATCCTTGAGTTTTTAAGATTCATAAGAAATCACATGTTCTTCCTATATAAAGATTGCTCCAAGACCTTCCAAAGAAGCATCAACACACACCACAAAATCATCCAATGAGTTGGGTATTTCCAGAATGGGTGCACTAGTCAAACGCTCCTTGACGTTCTAAAAATAATTCTCACACTTCTTTGTCCAAAAAAACTTCTTCCCTTTTCTTTGAGGAGAAGTAATATGATATGCAAGTCTAGACAAATCCTATACAAACCTGGAATAATACTTCCAATCCCATGAAACTACAAACCTCAGACACATTGGTAGGGGTTGGCCAATCAATCATAGCCTGAATCTTTCAACAATCAACTAAAATACCCTAAGCTTTGATCACATGTCCCAAGTACTGAACCTTAGACTGAAAGAATTTGCACTTTTTCACATTGGCATAGAACTGATTATCCAAAGACACTATAAAATTAGTCGTAAAAATTCCTCATGCTCTTCTATGGATTTAGAATATATCAATATGTCATCCAAGAAGATGAGAAAAAAATGGTCAACATAAGAACAAAATACTCCATTTATCATAAACATGAAAATAGATGGAGCATTTGTCAAACCAAAAGGGACTACTGTAAACTCATAATATCCATAGCAATTGTGGAATGCAATCTTGTGAATATCTGAATATTGGATATGTATCTTGATTTGAGACCAATCTTTGAGAATACCTTTCCCTTTTAAATCTAATCAAAGAGATCATCAATCCACTGAAAATGATACCATTTCTTGATCATCGCCTTGTTCAACTATCTATAGTTGATGCAAAAGCATTAAGATCCATATTTCTTCTTAACGAAGAGTACATATGCTTGCCATGGAGAAACACTTGGCTGAATACTACCCTTTACCAAAATATCTTCTAACTAGAGCTTAATCTCACTCAACTCTTGTTTGGTCATCTGATAAGGAGCTCTAGATATAGGTTGTTCTCTTGGAACAAGATCGATGCAAAAATCCATGTCACGCTTTGGTGGCATACCCAAAATCTCACTAGGAAAGACATCAATGAATTCTTGAAGAGTAGGATGATCAAGAGTTTTTTCCTTAACTTCAACTTCATCCATCTCATTCATAGTTACAGAAAAATTTTGATAATCCTTTCACATTCTTCACTTGAGTTTCATAGCGGAAATCATACGAAGAGACATAGGACCTTGAGCTCCCACAATTTCAAAATCCTTGCCAACATCATCCTTGTATTTGATTATCTTTTGTCTACAATCAATGTTGGCTCCATGAGAACCTAACCAATCCATCCCAAGGATAATATCATATGATCCCAAAGGAATCACACGAAGATCGAATGAGGTAATTAATTTACCCAAGTTCAGCTCACATTTATGCAATAAAGAATTTGTTGATGCCCTTTCTCCAGTCGCTAACTCAAAACAAATTTGAGATATTAAAACCTGATATAATCATAAAATAATAGTCTAAAATACAAGATTGTTATATGTATAAGTTTTTGTTTCAATCTTTAACTACTAGACATCTAATGGGCTTACAAAATTCAAAGAGTTCTTAGGATAGAAACCTGGGCTCTATTACCAAATGTAATACCCCACTAGAGAGCCCAGGAGAAATTAACCTAAAACATGTTACTAAGTTTACAAAATAATTTTTTTCTCAAGAGTTTACAAATAATGATGAATAACAAAGAGAAATCAATAACATAAAGTCAATACATACTCTTATACATAATCTCATTTATAGATTACAAATCTCAAGGTTTCCTTAACATAGAAACACGTAAATATAATTTAATCTATTAAATACAATAACCATATAAATCTTCCACATAATGAAATTAAAGTACATCATCTCATAAGGAATAAAAAAATACATCTTAACCATAAGGTATACATGATAACCCACATCTAATGCACAAGTCATAGGGTATGTAAATATAATCTAAGTACAAAGTTAAAATACAATAAAAAGGAAGAATAGGAACAAATCTTCAAGGATGAAAGAATAAGGGAAAATTTCCACAATGATCATCTAGCACTAGTATAGGAATATCAGAGTCTCAAATGGTAAGAGAATCACTACCTCCCAACATCGTGGAAACCTATGGTTCTGCCCTGACTATGTTGTAGAGATAATATAAGACCCCACTCAGATAAAAATACCAAAGCCAATCACCAAGTAGTACTAAGGAAGGGATCCTAAAAGCTTCATATCACAAAGGTATAACTCAAAACACAAAGATACACATACTAATCTAGAGGCAACCAACACACGTAGGAAACTTAAGATGAAATCAGGGAAGTGTCATCAAATATGTCAACCCCTTGGAAAAATCTCCTTGGATTTTGACTCCTAAGTGTGAACATGTGTGAAACCCACAATCCTCTCATGTAGACAAGGATAAATGATCATGCCAGAACTCACCATCACTACTAGATGAGAAAGAATCTTCTCCCACTCCCATCCATAGCCTACACTAGCACTCAAGGCATGGGTGAGGAATCCATTATCTTATTAATTTTTATTTTAGAACCCCATTTATTGTATTATATTATCACATATTAAGTAACTTACTAAGGATACTCAAGTAGCTACTTCTAGGATCTAGCACCTCCAAAGTAAGTCACTCCCCTTTTAACACCTAGATAACCTACCCTAAGCTCATAAGTCTCAAAAATGTCTCATAGATCATTGTGAATCATAAAAGCCAAGATCTGGCTCCAAAATGTAATAGGAACACACATAACAAACTTTCATCACATATACATCATAACGTAATCATGAGCTTCCATAAGGTTTCTTGTTATAACAAAATCAAATGCCATACAAGTATGCAAGGCAAACAAATATAATCTAATTCTCCTAACCTCGCCTCTAGTAACAATCCTAAAAGTGATGGCATAAAATAATTCCCTCTTAACCCATAGTTATAAAAAGGAAAAAAATTCATAAGAATTTAGTAATAATAAACTAATTTGTAAAGTACCATTAAAGAAATTAATTTAATAAAAACTAATCACTAACACAACTATAATCACATTCTTAAATTAACTATCATTAATAAGGAAATCAATTTATAATGTTATTTAAAATAAATTGATTCCAAAATTAATAATTAGTAAATTAGTAAAATTTTATAATATAGATTCTCAAATTAAAATTAAAATTTCCTTAACTATTAATTAATAAAAGGGTATGTGCAGGATCATGTGATGTGAAAACGAAGTCTTGATTGATAGACTCTTTGAAAAATAACTATAACTTTCAAACAATATAACATTTTTAAAATTTGAAATATATATATCACATTCTATGCTTCACCTAATACAATAATAATAAACAATTCTTTCAATTTGATGAAGTTTAGACTAAGTTAAGGTGGTCGGACATGAGAGTTTTTATACTCAAAAAAATTTGTAGCAGAAAAATCATAATTAATTATTTACTTGGAACAAAAATATAAAAAAATATACATCACATACGGACATGAGTCTACTACTTTTATCTAGAATCCTATAAAAAAATATTATCATTTGGTTTTGTTTAATGTGGTCAGACATACACCTACTTGTTATCTTTCTAGTCCTGATTGATAGACTTATTGAAAAATAGCTATATAACTTTCAAACTGTATAACATTTTTTAAATACAAAACATGTGTCACATTGTATGATTTTCTTACTACAAGAAAAATAAAAAATAAAAATTCAATTTGATAAAGTTTAGACTAAGTTAATGTGGTCAAACATGAGAGTTTTTGTATTATAGAAAAGTTGTAGAAGAAACATCATAATTAATTATTTACTTGAAAATAAATTACAAAAAAATATGTGTCACATCTAGACATGAGACTACTACTTATATCTAGAATTTTGTAAAAAAAATTATCATTTGATTGTGTTTAAGGTGGTCAGACATACACCCACTTCTCATTTTTTTCCTTAAATTTTTGTACTACTACATTGAAATTTAAAATTTTCAACATATAGAATAATTGTTTTTCAAAAAATGCCTAGTATCTTAGAAACTAAATTCAATTTTCGACAGATTCTCTTCTTACATATTTTTTATATAATATTTATAGCTTGTTCAATTTTGTATGTCAACTTGCCTAAACCTGATTTTCTAAATTTTCATTGTCACTTAAGGGCCTAGTTTGGCATACCACGATCCTGCACATACACAAAACATATTAATTAATAATTAGCTTTATCCTCAATATTAGTTAATTATAAAAAATATTAACGAATATTAATACAACAGTTTAAATAAAATTAAATACTAGATTCTACACATTCAAAGTTTATTTTAGGTCTTATTTTGCATCTACACATTCAAGAGCTATATCCAAAAATGAAATAAATGAAGAGAATATTGACAAAGATTGAAGAAATTATAGGTGTTGAAATGATTTTAGTTAAGAAACTTTTGAGGGTTTTCACAAGTCACCGTGTGTTAGCTCAAAAAGGTACTTATTGGGATCTCTGAGATTAAAATATGTTACTTTCAATTTGGCTACTCCTATTATTGTCAAGATCACAAAGAACCTATGTCAATGTTCAAAAGACATCCTGACAAATCAATGGAAAATGATCCAAAGGGTGCCCTAACCAATGTGCCCTATGGTGTAATGCATATGGAGGATGTTAGATCAAACATCCATTGTAAGATCAAAGACCTAGGATAAAATCATATACAATCACTTTACATAGATTTGTGCAAGGGTTCTATATTGAAGGATGAGTATAAAGTGATCACAGCTAAGGGTTTTGAGTATGTAGTTCACTTGTCTTCAGAATTTGAAAAATAATAGATTAGATATGTGTTGAGCAAGGTGCATGATAATTTTATGTGGCTAGATCAACCCAATAAGATTACAAAAGAATCCATTCATGTAGTAATAGTTTTATGTGCTACCAGAGAGATACCACAACTTAGATCTATTCTACAAGATGTAGTCACAAAACTGACCAAGTCTAAATGGGATAAGTATGAGATGACTATCAATGATATCTAAAATGAGACAGTTAGGTTTGTATCCATGGTGGTTGGATACAAAGTACTCTATTATAGTTGAATCAACAATCTACCTACTGCAACAATTCATAGTGCATATAAGATGGTGAAGGAGAATGCAGGGTATGATTTGTGTGTTGTGATGAGAGACCAATTCTTTATGAATATGGAGGAGATAAAGAAAGACAAAAGGAAAGTGTTTAAGTAAAATCAATTTCTTGTAGGTTTGTTTTTCTACTTTCATAATTTCTTTACTGGTATTGGACTGGTTAATTGGGTAGATGGTACACCAGTGGTAGTCCAAATGGAAAATTTTGATACAATGATTGGAAATTAGTTTTATGAGAAAGTTTTGAGGATATTTTAAGGATTTTTAGAAGAGAATGCATGAAAGAGAAAGGATTATAGTACATGTTGTTGAGAAGTATAACGATGATATATCTTTTATGGTTGATACTTATACATGTCAAATGGAGGCAGTAGTACCTAGAACTTCATGGGCTTTACCTATGGGTTATAAGCTAGAAGGTGATTTAGCTATTTCTTATGCTAATAAGATATTAAATAACCCCATTGAGCCAAATTCTTAGAGATTTAGAATTTACATGGAGAAGTATCTTGAATTTATTGATAGACTTAATGCTCTAGTCATTGAAAAGAAAGTAAGAAAAAAGGTAGAGTAGTTTTTTATACAAAAGGCTTTTCTTAGGAAGCTATAGATAAAGAAAAAGAAAAACATGAAGTTGAGAAAGATGGCACCTCATCTACGACTACTGCAAAAGGAGATGTAGAAGTAGTTTCTTCTACAACTAGTGGAGACTTGAATGGTAGATGGACAAGAAGTAAAACTATTAAGAAGGAGAAACCATGTCCTCCTACCAAGACTCCTATGAAGAAAATAGTAAAGAAAATGCAACCTGAGCATACAAAATCTAAGGAAGCTACTGTAACAAAGATTGGTGGAAAAAGGAAGAAATAAAAGAAAAAAGGGTAAAAAGAAGTGCAAGAGGAAGTTGAAGGACCAAAATCATAACAAGACCAAAAAGAACTTAAGGCTCAAGGTGAGAAGTCAAAAGTGGTTGGGTGCCCCTACCACTAGATCTGTTAAGCCAGACTTTAGTAAGTTTTTCTTTTTTGATAAAATCATTGATGAAGTTAAGAAGTGGGGTATACGTGTTGGTTTTAAAAAGTATTATGACAAGTTTAGTGAAGAAGATCAAAGGAAAGAAGAAGATGTTATTGTACGAGGTATGAATAAGTTTTGTCAAGTCCTTATATAATTGCAAGATCAAATTCCTTCTTCTTTATATCATAAAATTGAAGCTAGATGGAAAGGACCATTAAAGAAAGACAAAGATCTAATTGAGTATGTCTTAATGCATTTAAAGCCTAAGCTAATTGTAGATGACATAAAGGAAATATTAGATAAGGCTAGACTGACATTTATGATAAATAAAAGAGTTGCAAGACTACTAATTGGAGATTCTCAATCAATGCAAGATGAAACTAAAAGCATTTTAAAGAACTTAGGTCTTGTTAAGGCTGAGGAACATATTGAAGTAGAAGATGAACATGATAAAGGAAAAGTAAGTGAGGAAGAAGATGTTATTGCACTTATAGATGAAGGGTGGATCATAAATGGTGTGAATTTCACATGTTATAACAATATTCTAGATGAGCTAGAGGATAATATGGACACCACAGGTGATGTTCCAGTCATGAATATTCATGAAGAATAAAAGAACACCACAAATAAATTGGAGGAAGCTCCAAAGGAAATTCAAGATAAAATACAAAAGGAGATAGAGGACAAAGTAAATAGTCAAGATATGACCAAAGATAAATCATATGAACAGTAATAGGTACCACTGATGGAGGAAACAGGTGGAAATGAAGAAGTAGAAGATACACATCAGGAGAAGAATATAGAAAAAGACATAGAAAAGTTAACCACTATTTGTTATATGTCTTCAATTATTATTGGAATCTATGAAGATATTCTTGGAACTAAAGGGAAAATTGATATAAGTTCTATGAGCCCAAAAGAATTGATGGATATTTCCAATGCAATTAAGTCCAAAGAAAAGAAGAACAAATTGAAGGAAGAGGCACAAATAATACTGAATGCTAGAGACATTTTGTCTAACTTAGTGCCTGATGTAAATTTTGATGAGAATGCCACACCAATTGAATAGTTGCATCAGATGGTTATAGATACCAATGGGAAAAAAAAAATATTAGAGGATGTTGCAACTATGATGGAAGAAAGATATTATGAAAAGAAGATAACTGAGAAATTAGTTCATTCTATTGGATGTGAATAGCAAAACTTGATAGTGAAAGTGAATAAGGTGAAAGATTCATTAACTAAAGGAGGTAATATTATCACCTCTACATCATATTTTTGACAATTTTTGAAGGATCTAGATAGGAAGAGATGTGAAGCTCAATAAGAGCTAAGACTTTAGACATAAAAATTTAATCCTATCAATGATTTTATTACAAGTTTTGGAGTTAGGTTAGTGCAATTAATCATAAGCTTAAAGCTTATAGGAATGAGTAAGAAAAGAGGATTGCTAACTTGACAAAGTTATAGAATTTGTTGATGCCTAAGGTGGACATCTTACAATCAGGAGTGGAGGAGGCTAAGTAGGTTTTGGCTAACCCTGATATGTGCATGGTAGATGGTTTGGAGGAACTTTCACATTAGTTGCATGGGTAGATACTGATCATGGATAATCTTCAAAATATTTGGGTTAATGATTTACAAGTTTTGAAGAAAATCTTCATTTCTATAAGTACAATAGATGCAAAGTTCTATATTTTATTCCTTAATAAAATTTTACTTTTTGCTTATCATTGTATACCTTTATCATTGTTGTCAAAGGGGGAGCAATATAGGATGAAAATTGGCTAAGTATTTGTTATGGGGGAGCAATATAGTTATGAGAGTTAGAGTTATGATTATATGCTCTGAAAAAATAGGTGGTGAATGTTGGTTACATTTTTACATGGTTAGACACTTAGCAAATTTTTTTCTAAGTGTTTCCATTAACGCCAAAGGGGGAGATTGTTGGAATTTGATGAATTTGATAATGTGGTGAATGTTGTAGTGTTTTCATTGCTATAAATAAGTGTTCTAGGTTGATTGAATCCACTACACCAGTGATCAAGATGACTATATAAGGAATCCTCTAAGTATCTAGAGTATTGGTGATAACACAATCAGTCATGGTGAATTCATTGCACGGTGATGATATGAACATATCTAGTAGTATGATTTGAAAGGTAGAATCTAAAGAGTCATATTAGCCTACTTCTATGATTGTATAAGTAGATTCAAAGTACATATGAAGATTTGGAGGAAACACCAGGGTTATTGGCCAGAATAGCCAACTGGTTTGACAAGGTGATGAAATTGAGGTAGCAGTTGGATTAAAGTTAATAATTCTTTTATTTTTGAATTTTATTTTTGAGATCCAACCTTAAGAATCACAATTTTGTATTTTGGCATGATCTATTATGAAATTTGGATGGATTTTGGAGGCGGAGATCAGTAACACATTTTAGGGTTATTCCACTGACCTAAAAGTGTATATATATGAGATGAAATCAAAGGGGAAATATGATGGTTAGATGTTGTGATGATTTTTATCATTGAAGTCAAAGTGTGTATGGTCAGAATAGTATCTTGAGCAAGGATGAAGTGGATCTTTCAGGAAGAGTGTGCTATATATTTAGATAGTTCTTATTGAGTTCATTCTTAAGGAAATTTATTATAGGCTTGTAAGGTAAAAGCACAATCAGGTGTTACCTTTTAGGCTAACTTATCAGCACAACTAAATTTTACTATTTCTAACTAAAAAATACTTTTGGTCAAACATATGGTCTAGCTAGATTCATTATAGCTAAGTTAGATAAGTGCTTTAACTTTTCTAATCAGAAATATTTACTAAACACATATTTTATACCACTTTGGATCCAATTACCATAAAAATAAAATTATTTCATAAAAGTGGCATTTCAATAACTCCTAATCTTTTTAATGATATTTTTTTAAAAATAAGAAAATATCCTTTTGTAGAGATCAAAGTCAAGAATATCCTCATATAGATTTTATAGTATTTTAATTAGACAGTTTATTGTAACTAAAAAATATTGCAAGTAGGTATTTTAACAATCAAGGGGATGTTGATTTGGAGAAAGAAAAAAAATAGTAAATCATATTAAATAAATTTGAATAATATATGGTGCACTAGAGGAGAGAGTCCTCTTCAAGAATATATGTTTCTATTTTTTATTGGGATAGATTTGTTATGAAAAATATGTTGCGAAATGAAAACTGTCAATTTCAGTGAGTTAGAATTTGAATTATTATAAAAGAGAAAATATAGGTCACAAACCAATTTTTATTTCTTCATACACTAGCTATATATGTAATCTATGACATAGTTTGAAATTAGGGGAAAAAAATTTATTTACATATAATTTTTTGGTGGTAACTAGACCCCTAATTTTTAGCATTTTTCAGCAACTGAAAAATCATCTTTAAAAATTAAAAAAACATATCAATTCTTATTCAAAAAAATTATTAAAAATATTAATCATAAACATCATCCATTTTATCACATTTAATTAGTTTATATCAACTTCAAATTCCAAACATAAATATCATTTTTATACTATTGAAGTTGAACAATTTTGATTTTGTTATCCTTTTCCTTTATCAAACGCAACTTGAATAGAAACTTGTAGATGTTGAGGAGTTCATTGACTAGTTGAAAGATCAACTTAATAAATCAAGAGCCAAGAGTCAAGAACTTATTGAACAATTGAATGAAAGACAAGATCTCATTGAACAACTATCTAAATAAAGTAGATCTGAGGAATTTGAAGCAGCCTTGGAGGAATTGTATTAGGAAAATGAGAAGCTACATAAAGACAAGAAGAACATCAAAAGAGATTTATAAGCTTTGTCAACCAAAATGGATGAATAAATGGAAGAAAGAAAGACAATAGAAGAAGAAAGGAAATTTGTAGATGAACCCAAAGAGCCAAGGTGAATGACCTCTTCAAATATGAAAAATAAATTGGTGCATTGCATGCATAGCTACAGGATACCAATGAAGAGAATCAAGAAGCCCTAAGATAGAATGAAAATCTGAGAAAAGAAGATGAGCATGTCAAAGGTGAGTTGAAGACTACAAATAATTTTCTCAATAAATTTAATGAAAGTTTTGCAAAGCTATATGAACAACTCAAGAATTAGAGAATGCACGGAGAAAGATATGGATTAGGCTACACCGACTATGAGGCTGGAAAATCTTTAGGTACCAAGAAGGCCATACAATATAACAAATTTTCACTTGAGGTGAATCAAAGGAAATTTGGTAACAAATTTTATAAACTAGTTTGCATCAATTGTCATAAGTTTGGACATGTTTCTAATGCATGCAAGAGTATCAAATCTAGTGTTCCAAGTTTTAGATCTAATGCTAGACCAAGCACTTTTCATGGTTATTTTTATAATTCAAAAAAATGTGGTCATAGAGATAATAAGTGTAGGACAAGAGTAAACAATCAATGGTCACTAGTCAACCGAAAGATATCTTATTAGAATGAGAATCAATGGGATGTTACATGCTCAATTTATCATAGTTATAGTCATATGATGATTAACTACAAATTAAGGACTAATGAAGAAATGCAAGACCTTGGAGATCAACTTGTATGGCATGAGATCAACCTCACATAAGAAAGTCCCATAGTTTATGGAAGTTTCCATGTCTCACAAGGTTTCCTAAGGGTAACAAGTTACAAAAGGGTGCAAACATTTGTGACAACATTTTTTAGCACACTTGGTGGGACTACATTTCAAGTTTTTTCAAGAAGACCTACTAGTTGGACAATGTAAAGAAAATAATTTCAACATTATGTTGAGGAATTAGTGTTGTTATTATAATTTTGGTCTTCAAGAGGATAACACTCAAGCACTTAGTGTCTTCATCTCTATATTTTTGTGAACTCAAACCAGATTTTCTGCAATTCATGCCCAAATTTCAAACAAAGTCATCTTCTAGAGGTAATTTTTAGTATATTCATCTCCAATTTTAAAGTCTATAAAAAGGAGAGGTAGAATCTCATTGTCATCAGTAATGGGTACATAAGTAGTTGATCCATCCCCTAGATCTCTTTTTACTCCTCTATTTGACAGATCATAACCTAGGATCCCATCTACTCATTTGAATAGACCATTATTTTATATAGTTGTCCCTAGGAATCAAGTTTTTGCTACTTTTAATGGTGGTAGTCCTCTCATATTGTCTCAAATGCATGATATACTAGTGGCCGCACTAAAAAAATTACTAGATTTCATTGGTGAAACTTCCATTTCCCCCATAGATAATATTCAAGAAGCTTCAAATATATGTAACTTTCATGGTACTATAGAGTATGATTTTTTTGTCTGACTTTTGGCATCATCACTAAAAGGAAAATCATTATAGTAGTATAGACTAGTATTACCATAAAACTCTATCCATAATTGGGACAGGCTAGGTTAAAGGTTTTGCAAGTATTTTGAAGATAAAAGTGATCATTTATCACTTTTAGAATGGTTTACTATAATTAAGAGGGAACCCTATGAGTTCATGACTATTACAATTATAGATTTAAGAAGACATGGGATATAATTCCTTCTTTAGTGAATCCATCTCCTAGTAATTATTTCTTGAATTATCTCAGATCTTCCAATTGTGATATATCTACTACACTATAGACAATGGGTGGAGGCACTCTTCCAACTAAATATGACATAGCTGTAAGGGCTGAAAATTATTTAATACAAGCTAGAAAATTAGCGCACAAGCTCCCAATACCTCTCTTTCTAGAGGTTCCTACACAACAACCTATAGTGGATCCTATTCTCTTTGTGTCTACGAGTCGCATTGTAGCTCCACCAACTTCCACATCATCTAATGACTTAGATGAATTAGAAAACATGATGCAAACTATGATGCAAAACATAGACAAGAGGCTTCAAGATCAGTGCTTAGAAATGCAAAAGATGAAGTGGGACTTTGATCATGGGTTTTAGAGCCTTGGAAATAAGGTGGTGACACTAGATAGTCAAAAATCTCAAGAAAAATAGCCTTTTCATTCTCATATTCATAATTATCACTAAATAGGCCACCATATCAAGGGATAAATTCATGGAGTAGTTATAAGACTTTGAATAATGCACCCCCTGCAACTGCTAACACAGTTTTAGCACTTGTTCCTCAAAATCATCTTTCTCAATAGAAAGAATGGTGTCATCCTTGTAATCGATATCATAATCAAGGTGCATGTCAAAAGGGAGAGTTTTCTCAAACTCTAGTGGTGCAAGAGAAACCAACAACTTTAGAGAAGAAATATGATTTAAATCAATCCAGTGGTGGATATCAAGATCATTTTCAAGGGGACTATACTTCTATGAGTCACCGACAAAAAGAGTTTTGTGGTATTAATCATGAGGGGAATGACATTGTAGCACATAATACCAAAGGAAAAAAGAGAGCAGTAGAGAGCCTCACATTCTATAATAGCTCATTCTTCCATTTCATAGGTAGCTACACATACCATAGTCCAAAAAACACTAAAAAGCGCTTTTGCCCTTGACTCAACCTAGAATATGAATCAGAGCAGCAAAAAGCTAGAGGACCTTATGGTTGTTCCCACATTGAAACTAGACCATGTGGTTGCTATGTAAATAGGGGTAATTTGGAATCACCTCTATTTAGGATGTTGTTGTTGTAATGTGTGTTATGTAGGGGAAATATGAGATCCACTCCTAAATCCAAATTCCCAAAGGAGAAATCCAATTTGATCAACCAAAAGGTTAATACACAATCGAATCAATCTATGGAGAATATGAAAGAGACAGAGAATAACCCTATGTTTCCCTATGGTTGAATTGAAGTTTTTTGGATTTTAAGTAATTGAAATACAAATACTAAACTCAAATTAGGGTAGATCTAAAAAAATGTAAAATTTTGAGGTCTGTGTGTACTTTCAGATAATTGTGCAAACTGCTCTGGACTGGAAATGTCGAGACAGAGAAAACCTATAAATCTTTCTCCAAGAGAAGCTTAGGTCAAGTTTGACCCTCATAAAAGGTCAAATACTACATTCTTTATTTGAAGGTTGATTCTAATTATGTTCGCAGATCTTGGAAGTTCACTGAAAAGGGTATCCAAATTCACTCTTAGATCTAAAATCCTGCACCTGTACCTGCAAGAAAATGGAGGTTTTTTTTGTTTGTTTGAGGGGTTTGCCTTGGTCAAACCTTGGTTTGGAATCAACCTTAATATTGAAATTGAAATAGGAATGCTAGCAAGTAGTAGAAAAGGATCTAACAATGAATCTATGCAATTCAATAGATATGCAATTGTATTTTGAATGTAAACAAGTATATTGATATGAAAGCTCGAACAAAACAATAAATGTAAATAAAAAATCCATGATTGTATGATTGGAATCCACTTTGAGGGAAGAATTAAATGGATCTTGAAGATGAACAAAGGATTTGAAGGAAGATCACACCATCATGATGGCTAGATCTAGGGTTTGAATGATGAATCTTGAATGCTTGAACCAAATCCCTTCAATAGCTTGAATGCTTAAATCCTTGATCTTCAATGGAGAACTTGGATGGAGAAGAGGACTTGAATGCTTCCTTGAAAATATTTGATGAAATTCTTTCTTGATCACCTTGAGAGCTTGAGAGAGCTTGAGCATGAAAACTTGATGATGGATGGAGAAAATGAGAGAGGAAGGCCTCCTTTTATAATGAACTAGGGCACAATCCTCTAGAGGGGCCACCTTGGAGAATTAAATCCCAATTAGGTCCTAACCTTTAGAAAATATACCTATATTAAATAAAATTAGAGGATTTACCATCCCAAAACCCGAAATGGCCAACCCAGAGGCGGGAAAACAAATATCCCAAAAGCCCGATACTCGAAAATCAAGGATTCCAAAAATTTGAAGAAAGGGGGAAAAATCAAGGTTGGGACTGACCTATTTAGGTTTGATTTTGAACCTAACCTGGTGAGGTTTGAGCTCAATCATGACCTAGTCAGGATCAACCTCAAATTTGACCCTAGGCCCAGATTCAGTTAGAACCAGGACAGGAGGTCTTGGGGATGCCTAGAGACCTAGAAATGATATAAGATAGGGATAGAATTCTAGGGATAAGCATAAAATCCTATGATAAGTGTCATGAAGGCCAAGAGGACCTATCTCAAAGTCCTAACTAGAAAATAGAGCCATGGAAGAGGGAAATTAAGGAGAATCCTCGGGAACCTAACCCTAATTTCACCTAGAATGAAATAGGAAAGAAGTGGAAGGTGGGGAGAAAGCCAAATCAAAGAAAAGATCAATCCAAGGCATTCAAGATGACCCCAAACCACTTACTCGGAGGGCTAAATGCTCTTATCATGAAAGTACTTCCATTTTAAGATGATACATTAAGCCCCCACTTTAGCAAGAGTATGGACTCGATGCAAACTCTTGGTAAAGGAGAAGAAAAAGAAGATCCAAGTATATTCACAACAAGATAAAATAACACTTAGCTAAGGACACAAGCCCCCAAATGAAGGATTCTAACTCAACATACACACATGATGGTTCCAAAAGAACAAGGGTTAGTACTAAATAACCCAAATCAATTAGCATAAGAAACCTCGCTAAAAAATATTTCTCATACTAATATCATATTTGGAAATATATCATAAAAGCATAAATGTTTACATAAGAAAGACAAGAGAAACACTATAAATAACATAGCTTCATGATCCCATCCTACTAGCATGAAAGTGAAAAGAGAGAAAGGAGAAAGTGATTACCTTTCCCAGTAAGATGCCCACCTTAGCGTGAATCACCTTGGAGGGAGAGCCCAATAGGTTTGCCCATAAACTGTGCTTGCAATTGTAATGCATCTTTTGACGACTTCTGGAATACCCATAGATCCACCTTCTTGTATCACTATGAATATGAAATGCATGTCTCCTCATGATTTAGCAACTTATGTGTGTTACCCTCGGAAGATTTAGCATATAGGTGTGTGTCTTTTCAGGATTTAGCAACTTATGTGCATTACCTTCCAAGATTTAGAATATTTGAAATTGGAAATGCGTGTCCTTTTAGAATTTAGCAACTTATGTGTGTTACCTTTAGAGGATTTAGCATATTTGAAAAATGTGTGTCTCCTTAGGATTTAGCAACTTATGTGTCTTACCTTCGGAGATTTAGCATATAAATGCATGTCTTTTTAGGAATTAGAAACTTATGTGTGTTACCTTCCAAGATTTAGTGTATAAAAAGAAAAAACTATAGTACAAGGAAGGTCCTATATATACCCCCCTCCTTAATATGGAAAAATCATACTATTTTGACATGTTAAGGAAAGAAAAGAACAAGGATAAAGCCTTCATCAACATCAAGACAATATCCACAAACAACACCAAGTTCAAGCCAAGAAGGACACAGCTCCTATAAGGCCATGGAAGGGATGAATGTAAAGAGATATCATGCAAGAAGTGAAAAGAAAGTAACCCTTATGAGGGATAGCACACTATTTAGTTTCCAAGGTGAGAGATGTATCAACCATGGATCCCCAATGACAAACAACAAAAGAGGTTTTTATCAAGGACATAGATCCTTAATGCAAACCAAAATTTTCATGTATGATTGGATATCACATAATAGATAAATATTGCTTAACCAAGGAAAGAGGTGAATCCTAGAAAGATAGAAAAGAAGGAGATGACATCCTTTCCCCCCAAGTGTCAGAACAAAGATGGAAGAGGATACCTACTTCACAATGCAAGGATATATCCTATTTACAACAATGTACACCATATCCTTAGAGAGGGATATTGACCCCTACATCCAAGAATATAAATAATCTTGAAAAAGATATGTCACTCATGGAAAAAAGATCCTCGAAGAAAGAGATCTTATCAATAAGACCCCTACCAAAGAGGGCTGCTTGAGATAAAATATCATCTTTCAAATGGGAGGGAACAAAGATTCAATCATCAAGCCACGAACGCAAGGATGAAAGTTCATAAAGAACATAATTTGCAAAATAGAGAAGAAGTGATGACCTAGGAAAACAACTTCTCATATAGGAAATTTATCCATAGTCAAAACATCTATCAATATGTTGAAATAATATTGCAATATAAACAAATACCACTAAGCTAAGGAAAGTGGCCCCCTAGACAAAGAGAAAGAAAGAGGTACCTTGCCCCCCAGAGATAGAGACAAGGGATACCTTTGCAAAAAAAATGTTTTAGAAAAGATATCTTGAATAGAAAATATAGAATCTATGGATAATTAAAAACATAATGCAAAGCCATATAAAAATAGGAGAGAAAGAATACCAATTAAGCCCTAATAAGAGACCTAATGGATCCTAGGAGACTGGATGAAGATACACCTCTTGCCCCCCAATCATGAGACAAGAGGAGAAGAACATTTACATTATATCTAAAGCAGGGGAATCCCCTATATCAAAATTATGAAGGAATTGTAAAACTGCATGAGAATGAGATATAATTCCTAAAGCAGCTCATTCTCTAACATATACCTTGAAATGTTTACAATCAAAAAGTAAATGTTTGTTACTATAATGAAAAGGACATTTATATTTGTATAGAGCATCTATCAGCTTAGGTCTAAAGATTTCTTTCTTGGAATTCATTAGCTCAACATATACCTTCATAGCAATTTCTTGACGAGTAGTACAGTTATCTAATATAGGTGTGGGGAGAAGAATGTGAAGAGGAGGGAAATGTTTAGCATCACCTACCTTAACTTGAGACTTCAAACAACCAACACCTTACATATCAGGTTTAGGGGGTATATGAACTAGAAACCTAATACCATGCTCATTAACTCCTAGCCCTAAACCTTTATAACCTTGTTTAGTCACCATATTATATCCAGTAGTGTACATATTATGTAAAGCTTCTAATGGAGGTGATTGTTTATTATGTTCATGAGTAAAGGTTGTATAAGGTGGGATAATAGGTTTTAAAGAGGTTTCTTTACCCTTTCCTTTAATTTCATCATGAATAGGAGGAGAAGGTAAATCAAAGAAATCTTGCACATCCACATCCTAAACTATAGCTTGAATCCCATCATAAGTATGGGAAGAGTGAGGATTAACAGATGGAGAATTAGGTATCGGATTAGGATTAGGATTAAGATTGATAGGATTAGGATTAATAAGATTAGGAGATGATGTTTCATCTACCAAATTCTTCACATAATCCAAAAGACTAATAAGGCTTCCACATAAATCCCTAACAAAAGTTTTAAATGTAGGCAGACTAGTGTCGGTCAACTTCAGAAAAGCATAAGCAAGAGCAAAGTGAAGGGTCATCAACATTATTAAGTGAATCATACTCTCATAAAAATCATAGATAGTATAAAGAGATGCTAAAAGAAGAGTGATAAAGAACATAACCATGCACCAAAACATCTTAACAATCTTCATAGTAAATGCAAGAAATGTTTTTGTATTTTATTGAATATATAGATTTTTTTGTATTTTTGAATTTTGAAATGCAAGAGCATAAACTAAAAAGGCAATCTAACACCAAAAAGAAAGAGAGTAATCTCGTCACATTCACAAAAATGAATAGGGGTAATTTGGAATCACCTCTATTTAGGATTTTGTTGTTGTAAGTGTGATATGTAGGGGAAATATGAGATCCACTCCTAAATCTGATTTCCCAAAGGAGAAATCCAATTTGATCAACCAAAAGGTTAATACACAATCAAATCAATCTATGGAGAATATGAAAGAGAGAGAGAATAACCCTATGTTTTTGATGAAGGGTGCTCCCCTTAATACCACAAGCACATAACAGAAATAGAGAAGCAACAACAATAATATGCAAGAATAGAAAATTGGCTTCTTATTATCTCCACAAATGTGGAATTACAAACTTTCAGAATTACAATATGCAAAGCCACATGGGCATTCCCTTACAATATTTTGTAGCACAAAGCCTCGAATCAATACCGAGATCTACTACCCAGAACTGCCATAGACAACACTACGGGCCTTCTTTATATAGGCAATTTCCACCGCCCAAGAAGGTTCTAGAAATTTAGCCCTTAGGGCCGACCAAACTTAGAATTATTTTATTTTACAATTTATTACATCAAAGTTGGCTCAAAATGAGTTTTGAAACCCAAACAGAAATTTTGAAGAAAATTTATTTTCTGCCATTTCAAGTGACCCAACTTTTGAAGACCATAAGTCATCACCCATTGACCCGATTGGCTATTATAACCCCATTCTGGAAACACCATGAAGCACTCTATAGGCTTGACTTGTGCAAAGCACTTGTCACCCAAATTTTCAACCTCATCCGGGGCCTCTAAAGCCTTCAAAATTGAGTTCAAAGTTTTTGTACCCTGTTGCCAATACCAAAAGTCTTCAATATCTTCAAAACTAGACCTGATCTAGCCATGAAACTTTGCTGGCAGGCTGATATGACTGAGATGAACCTCCACATGTAAAATTAGAACATTCTGAGATCATAAGACCAACTTACTAAAAATAGCAAGTTTCCATAAATAGCAACTTTGCACAAGATAGCCCTTATTGAATATAAAAATAGAAATATTTTTGGGTGATGCAAGATTGCTCTTACACCCAGGTTGCTCCTGCATCAGACACCTGGGGTAATTTGAGAAGTGACCCTGTCATGACTCAGGTGTATAGAGGAAAACCAAGATGGTTAACCTCCTCCTTTATTAGCCATGATGAATCTTCAACAGGTCGTCCTTTCCATTTGACCAAATACTCTTCATATGTCTTGTTCCTTATGCTTCTGCCAACACGACTGTCCAGTATGTCTTCAATCTCCTTGATATCTGAATTGGTTGTTAGAATACTCCACTGTGCTACTGCAACCTCATCTTCAACATCTCCTTCATGATACTGTCAAATCTGAAATGTTAAACACTGGTGAAATATTCAGCTCACTAGGCAATTCTACCTCATATGCATTTCCTAAATCATGCTTCTTCAATATCTTACATGGTCCAAACTTCTTCATTTTTAACTTGTTATATGTACCAACCAGAAATCGCTCCTTTCGCAAATGAACCATGACTTCATCTCCAACCTAAAATTCCTTATGCCTTCTTTTCTCATCTACCTTAGCCTTATACTGCACATTCATCTTGGTAATATGATTCCTCACCTCCTCATGGATGTTCTTCAAGTGTTCTGCAAAATCCTCAGCTTCAGCACTACTTATTTCTCCTTTATCTATCTTTCTCAATTCAGATGTATTTCTTGGACTACTTCCATATACAATCTAGAATGGTGATTTACCAGTGCTCCTATTGATAGAATTATTGTATGCAAATTTTGCCTATGGTAAAATCAAATCCCATCCTGTTGGCTTATCTCCAACCAAACATCTCAGCAGATTTCCCAAACTTCTATTCACTCTGTCTGTCCATCTGTCTATGGATGATGTGATGAACTGAACTTCAAATCTATCTTCAACTTCTTCCACAATGTCCGCCAAAAATATCCAACAAACTTAGTATCTCGATCTGAAACTATGGTCTTTGGCAAACCATGTAGTCTCACCACTTCTCTGAAAAATAATTCTGCTACATGAATAGCATCATTAGTCTTCTTGCAGGGAATGAAATGTGCCATCTTCAAAAATCTGTCAACTACTACAAAAATTGAATCATGTCCCAGCTGTGTCCTCGGTAAACTAAGAACAATGTCCATACTGAGATCCTCCCAAGGCTTCTCTGGTATAGGCAATGGTTGATACAACCCTATATTCTGCTTCACTCCTTTCACCATCTGACATACTCTGCAACTCTGTACAAACTACTTCACATCTTGCTACAACTGTGGCCAATAATAATTTTCACTAACCAAAGAAAAGGTTTTATCGCGACCAAAATGTCTAGCCAATCCTCCACTATGCTTCTCCTTGATGAGATTCTCCCTCATAGAACTTCATGGAATGCGCAACTGACTCCCTCTAAATAGCATATCATCTTGGATGATAAAATCCAACTATTTCATCCTGTCTAGAGTAACAGGTTCTTTACAAGCTTTCCAAGCTTCACCAAAATTAGGATCCTCTGGATACAAATTCTTGAGTTCCTTGAACCCAACCACCTCAATCTGCATCTCTGTCGCAATAGTTGTCTTCTGCTAAGAGCATCTGCAACCCTGTTAGACTTTCCACTTTTGTGTTTCAAAACAAATGTATAACTCTGCAAAAACTCAACCCATTTCAAATGCCTTTGATTCAACTTTCCTTGGCTATTCAATTATGAAAAGCTTGATTATCAGTATACAAAACAAACTCCTTATCAATGCCTAAACTATAGCATAAAATTCCTGATCATAGACAAAATATTTTCTCTTGGCATCATTTAACTTCTCACTAAAATAAGCAATAGGTTTACCTTCTTGGCTCATAACAGCTCCTATTACAGTACCGCTAGCATCACAGTCTACTTGAAACACCTTATTAAAATTTGGAAGTGCAAAAATAGGTTGTTCTATAACTTTTTGTTTCAACAATTGAAAACTCTTTTCTGCCCCATTAGTCCACTTAAACTATTTTCTATCCCCTCTCATTATTTCAGTCAAGGGTCCACAAATACTGCTAAAATTTCTAATAAACTTTTCATAGAAACTAGCCAAACCATGAAAAGATCTTACCTTAGTAGCACTCCTCGGAGTAGGCCATTCAAGGATAGCATGTACCTTCTCTGGGTCTATTTTTAGACCTTCTGCTGAAACTACAAATCCCAAATACACTAACTCTTTCTTCACAAAACTGCACTTCTTCAAATTAATCAACAATTTTTCATGTCTCAACTTCTCAAACACCATATGAATATGCATCATATGTTCCTCCAATGTCTTGCTAAAAATCAAAATATCATCTAGGTAAACAATGACAAACTTACCCAAAAATTCTTTCAGAACCTCGTTCATGAGCCACATGAAAGTGCTCGGCGCATTGGTTAGCCCAAAAGGCATGACTAACCACTCATATAGTCCTTCCTTTGTCTTGAAGGCAGTCTTCCATTCATCTCCTTCTCTGATCCGAATCTGGTGATATCCACTCTTCAGATCTATCTTTGAGAAATACACAACTCCACTCAAACAATCCATAATATCATCCATTCATGGCAATGGAAACCTATACTTGATTGTGATCTTGTTTATTGCTCTGGAATCTATGCACATCCTCCACTCTCCATTCTTCTTTGGTGCTAATACTGCTCGTACAGCATAGGGACTTAGACTCTCTCGAATCAACCCCTTCTGTAATAACTCATGTACTTGTCTGTTTAACTCTTCACTTTCTGCTAGTGTCATTCTGTGTGTTTCCTTGTTTGGCAAACTGGCTCCTGGAATCAAATCCATATGATGACTGATCTTCCTTACCAGTGGTAATCCATCAGGTACATTATCAGATACAATATCTTGAAACTCATTCAACAAATCTACAACCTCTACAAGTACATCCTCTACATCTTCTTTACTAGCTTTTGAAATTAAAGAAAAACACACATGCTCATCCCTCATACCATCTACGAATTTTCTTCCATCAACAAATGTTATTCTTGCATTACCACATACCTTTTTTTCGGTCTCCTTCAATGGCTTTAGCTTATGTCGCACTCCATCCTTTGTCAGGGAATAGGTATTTGCATGACCATCATGTACAACACATCTGTCAAACTGCCACGGTCTACCCAACAAAATATGACATGCATCCATAGAGATGATATCACATAGTACCTCATCTTGGTACCCGCTGATCTTGAACTTTACCAGGCACTGTTCACTGACCATGACCTTGTGGTCATCCTGCACCTAGGCAATCTGATATGAATGTGGGTGTTTCTGTCTCTTGAGCTTCAACTTTGTCACCATCTCTTCTGACACCAAATTGTCAGTGCTCCCACTATCAATAATCACATCACAGCATTTACCCTCACACTTGCATCTAGTGCGAAATAGGCTCCTTCTTTGTTCAGGTTCATTCTCACCACTCAGCAAGACTCTTCTGTTAATTAGTGTTTCTCCTTTTTCAGCATCTTCAGAATTTGATGATCTAGCATCTTCATCTACATGTGCAACTCTGGCCTGGCCTTCATTTCTCTTGTCTGTTCTGCCTTGGCACTGAGGACATTCAGATGCCCTATGACCTTCTGCTCCACAGTGAAAACATGTTCCACGCAAGCCTCCTCTTCCAGATCCTTGTCCTCTTCCTCTTCCTCTCTGATCTCTATTACTCTGATCTTGGAAATGATTAGAATTATTTCCTCTCTGATTCTAACTGCTACTGGCCTCATACTTCTTTTTCAGATCTTCATTTCGGCCACCATATGACCGTCCGTCAGATCTTCCACCACGACCTCTTCCATTTTGTCTGCTCTCAAACTTCTTGTTCAGCTTTTCCTCTACTTTTAGGGCAAACTGGTATGCCTCCTCAATACTGTTCATTCGAACCAGATTCAACTCCTCCTGAATGCTTGACCTTAACCCATTAAGGTATCAGGCAACTTTCTCCTTATCAACTTCTGCATGGCTTGTTCTGATGAGGAGTTGATAGAACTCCTCTGTATACTCCTGAACAGATCTTCCTGCTTGCTTCAAACTTTGCATTTTCTTTAGTAGGTCAAGCTCATAATCAACAGGAATGAACTGTCACCTCAATTTACCCACCATCCGATCCTATCTTGTGATTTTATCTTTCCCTCTTCTATTTCACTCCAATTGAATTTCTTGCCACCAGATCTTCGCATGACCTTTCAATCTGGCCTTCACAAATTTGACCCTATCAGGATCCTCAAAATCTTCATACTCAAAATATTCCTCACATTCATCGATCCAGTCGATCAATTCCTCTGGGTTAAGATTTCCAGAAAATGTAGGAACCTCAATCTTAGGTCTTTTCCCAATCTTGAAAATCACCTGAAAAAGTCTTTCTTCCTCCTGGTTCATAATTTCAACTTCTCCTTCTTGATATTCTTCTTCGGCTTCATCCTCACTTTCATCTCTGACATTAAGATTCATTCCTCTGTGAATCTCTTCTTGCAATGCTTGCACTTATCTCTACAGCTCTCTAACCTTAGGTGTCATAGCACTAGCTCTTTCACCACGTTCTCTTCGTGGAGGCATTTTTGCGATGTGCATTGAAACCCTAACCACGGTCCTGGTGCAAACTGCCTCATAGTCTGCGATCTGTTTACACACTCAAGAACTCCTACTCTGATACCACTTGATGAAGGGTGCTCCCCTTAATACCACAAGCACATAACAAAAATAGAGAAGCAACAACAATAATATGCAAGAACAGAAAATTGGCTTCTTATTATCTCCACAAATGTGGAATTACAAACTTTTAGAATTACAATATGCAAAGCCACATGGGCAATCCCTTACAATATTCTGTAGGACAAAGCCTTGAATCAATACCCAGATCTACTACCCAGAACTGCCCTAGACAACACTACGGGCCTTCTTTATATAGGCAATTTCCACCACCCGAGAAGGTCCTAGAAATTTAGCCCTTAGGGCCGACCAAACTTAGAATTATTTTATTTTACAATTTATTACATCAAAGTCAGCTCAAAATGAGTTTTGAAACCCAAACAGAAATTTTGAAGAAAAATTATTTTCTGCCATTTCAGGTGACCCAACTTCCGAAGACCATAAGTCATCACTCGTTGACCCGATTAGCTATTATAACCCCATTCTGGAAATGCCACAAAGCATTCTACAGTCTTAACCTATGCAAAGCACCCGTCAACTAAATTTTCAACCTCATCAGGGGCCTCTAATGCCTTCAAAACTGAGTTTGAATTTTCTGTACCCTACTGCCAATACCAAAAGTCTTCAATATCTTCAAAACTAGACCTGATCTAGCCATGAAACTTTGCTGGCAGGCTGATATGACTGAGATGAACCTCCACATGTAAAATTAGAAGATTCCAAGATCGTAAGACCAACTTACTAAAAATAGCAAGTTTCCATAAATAGCAACTCTACACAAGATAGCCCTTATTGAATACAAAAACAAAAATATTTTTGGGTGATGCAAGATTTCTCTTACACCCAGGATGCTCCTGCATCAGTTTCCCTATGGTTGAATTGAATTTTTTAGGATTTTAATTAATTGAAATACAAATATTAACCTCAAATTAGTGCAGATCTGAAAAAATGTCAAATTCTAAGGTCTGTGTGTACTTTTGGATAATTGTGCAACCTGCTCTGGACTGGAAATGTTGAGACAGAGAAAACCAAAAAATCTTTCTCCAAGATGAGCTCAGGTCAAGTTTGACCCTCATAAAAGGTCAAATACTACATTCTTTATTTGAAGGCCGATTCTGATTATGTTCGCAGATCTTGAAAGTTCTCTAAAAAGGGTATCCAAATTCGCTCTCAGATCCAAAATACCACACCTGTACCTACAAGAAAATGAATTTTTTTTTGTTTGTTTGAGGGGTTTGCCTTGGTCAAACCTCAGTTTGGAATCAACCTTAATATTGAAATTGAAATAGGAATGCTAGCAAGTAGTAGAAAAGGATCTAACAATGAAGCTATGCAATTCAATAGATATGTAATTGTATTTTGAATGTAAACAAGTATATTGATACGAAAGCTTGAACAAAATAATAAATGTAAATCAAACTTCCATGATTGTATGCTTGGAATCCACCTTGAGGGAAGAATGAAATGGATCTTGAAGATGAACAAAGGATCTTGAAGGAAGATCACACCATCATGATGGCTAGATCTAGGGTTTGAATGATGAATCTTGAATGCTTGAACCAAATCCCTTCAGTGGCTTGAATGCTTAAATCCTTGATCTTCAATGGAGAAATTGGATGGAGAAGAGGACTTGAATGCTTCCTTGAAAATTTTTTATTAAATTCTTGCTTGATCACCTTGAGAGCTTGAGAGATCTTGAGCATGAAAACTTGATGATGGATGGAGAAAATGAGAGAGGAAGGCCTCCTTTTATAGTGAACTAGGGCACAATCCTCTAGAGGGGCCACCTTGGAGAATTAAATCTGAATTAGGTCCTAACCTTTAAAAAATATACTTAGATGAAATACAATTAGAGGATTTACCATCCCAAAACCCAAAATGGCCAACCTGGAGGTGGGAAAACAAATATCCTAAAAGCCCGATACCCGAAAATCAAGGACTCTGGAAATTTGAAGAAAGGGGGAAAATTTGAGGTTGGGACTAACCTAGTTAGGTTCAAGTTTGAACTTGACCTAGTCAAGTTCAAGCTCGATCCTGACCTAGTGAGGATCAACCTCAAATTTGACCCTAGGCCCAGATTCAGTCAGAATCAGGACAAGAGGTCCCGGGGATGCCCAGAGACCTAGAAATGATATTAGATAGGGACAAAATGCCAAGGATAAGCATAAAATCCTATGATAATTGTGATGAAGGCTAGGAGGACCTATCTATAAGTCCTACCTAGAAAATAGAGCCATGGAAGAGGGAAATTAAGGAGAATCCTCAAGATCCTAACCCTAATTTCACCTAGAATGAAACAGGAAAGAAGTGCAAGGTGGGGAGATAGCCAGATCAAAGCAAAGATCAATCCAAGGTGTTCAAGATGACCCCAAACCACTTACTCAGAGGGCTAAACACTCTTATCATGGAAGTGCTTCCATTTTAAGATGATACACTATGATTCTTCCAAGTTAGTAAATATCCCCTTCAACATAGTGGAACAAATTAAAATGACTAACAATAAAGTTCATATGTGGGATGTTGTCTAAATTCCACCTCAAAGATAATTATTGTAGGATAAGCTAAAAATTATTAATAAATTGGAAGCATCAACTTTAACCCTCTAAGTGCAACCCAAAGAGGAAGAAAATCCAAGTAAGAAAATCAAACCACCTCCTTTTTACATATCTTTAATTATAGGAGATAAAATAATTCACAATTGACTGATGGATTTAGGCTGTAGTACTTCAATCATGCCAAAGAGGGTTTTTGATCTTCTAGGCATAAAATATGAACCTCTAATGCAGTCAAGGACAAAGAATCCCCAAAGGAGATGTCAAATCCTTGTAGCTAGAGATTAGATAGCGGAAATGACAAGACAAGACAATAATAACACTTTAAAATTATAGAGAATCAAACTTCATGTATCATAATCTTGCAAGAAGCTACAAGAAATATTCCTTCATACATGTTGAACTATAAGGCCTACCTACTTGTAGCCTTAAAATATGACTAAATCAAGCATTCGATCCTTCACAGATCTACTCTATGCTCTCATCCCCTACCACTCCCTTGTATAGGTGCACCAAGATAGCACATGAAGATAACTAAACATGACAAGGTCAAAGATGAAGTCCAAGGATCTCTATGAGTCAATTATGACATATTGAAGCCAATAGTGGCATGTAATGTTCATAATTTCAATATAAGAGTTAAATTTCCTAGGAGTCCTTATAAGGACCCAAAATCATGAGATGTGATAAAATAGTGTCAAAAGGGTCAAGTGGGGTCTATGGGCTCATTAATCATGTAATAAGGGATCAAACTCATGGGTTTGGACATTTAAAAGTGCATAGGAGTTAATTTAAATAAGATTTTAAATTCAAATTTTCAAATTGTAATGGCTAACTAGCCTTTTGGCAGGAAATAAGTTGAAACATGAGTCTATATCCTTTCAAGTGATTTGTTGATGTAGATGTATGGATTGTATAGACTATAATAGGGAAGGAAGCTTGAATTCAGTAAAAGCTCCATTTTCTTTCTATTTTGATCCATTTTCTTGCATGGTTTGAGGTTTAACTTTAAGACTATGTTCTAGTGAGATCTGTTAAGGTTTAATAGATCATTTCAATGCTCAGTTGAATCATTTTGAAGTTCTGAAAGTTTTGATTTCTTCATATCTCTCTGACTAGTCCATAATATGGGTAATAAATTAATTGTTTTGAAGAGTTTTATGGATGATAGGGTCATTCTATGAATGTCTTTCACTGCTTATCATATAATGGACCCTTTGTAGTATATACATAATGTTACTATCCTTTTAATGTGCAAGAAGTAAGAATAAGGAGGTGTACATCGTGACTGTCCTTAAGAAAAGTGAATGAAATATGTGCCATGGGTATAGCAATAGGAGATCTTCTTAAACAAAGGGGCTGTTTTATATTTGGAGGTGACTATTTATGTCAAAGATAAGGTTTTAGGACTTTGAATGATTTCTAGAAGTGAAGGGAAGTGGCTTAACTAGAAAGCCCTAGTTTTGGGTATGTTTTAGTGAGGTTTTTATGATTTGGATATCAAATGAATGCATAGTGTCAAATAACCTACAAAATCCTTCATTTCACATCAATAGTAAATACTTTTGAGAGTTGTGGGGTTTGGGGTCAAGTTTATCACATACTTTTTTTTTGTAAAAGTGGGCTAATTTGCCCATAAAAATAGACAAAAGATCATTTTCCATACAGACTGTCCACAGAAACCATAGTTGGATTTCTAATATGTTGTATTAGTCAATAAAGGGTGCTTGAAAGTGAAGTTTTTTGGTTATTTGTTTGGGAATATTGAGAGAAAAATAGTGACTAGAGACCTAGTAGGTCTAGTTGAAGCGTGAACTTAGGTTTGCACACCTATTAAGTGATTGGGATTTTAGAACCTATTAATTCACATTGGATTAGATTGGAATACATATTTCATGACCCTAGAAACCATAGTGAAGAGTGGGATTGAGTTTTGACCTTTTGGAGCCATAAGGTGAATTGGGAACACGTAGTTAATAAAAGGAGTTTGAAACATTTAATAATCTTATTTGACTGAAGTGACTTGATACCCCAAACCTCTACATCATAGTGGTATCAGAGCATAAAGCTAGTCCTTGAGGAGAGGTAAAGGTTTGGTAGTAATAGAATGACACCTAAAAATAAAATGGAAAGAAGAATAGAAGAGTTGAGATAATCCCTTGAAAGGGAGAAGAGGGAGAAGAGAGATTTGGAAGGTAAAAAAGATAGAGAGGATAGGGAAAGGATAGAGAGACTATAAATTCTAGTAATGATTGAGGTCCTATAAAAGGAAAGACAACAACGTAGGGTAGAAGAACAAAATGAAGAAGTAGGAGCACAAAATGAAGAGTATGAACAAAGAGAAGAAGAAGTGGATCCTAAGGAGAGAAGGTTTGTGAGACTAATCAAAACACTACAAGGAAATGGAGGAAGAGAAAAATGTAGACCTACCTATGTAACAGGGTAGGATGCAAAGAGAGGAAATGCTAGGGTGGATAGAGGCCCTAGAAAATCATTTTGAACTAGAGGATGTTGATGAAAATAAGAAAGTCAAGTTGGAAAAGGCAAGATTAAGGGGGACTAGACTCACATGGTGAAGAAGCATGAAAACTAAGAGGATGGCTAGAGGATTGAACAAGATCTCAAATTGGGATAGGATGAAAGAAAAGGTGAAAAGTTATTTTTTACCATTTGATTTTGCAATTCAAGCTAAGAGGATGAGGTAAAATTTAAAACAAAGGGATATGGATGTTATGACTTATACAGAGAAATTCCATAGGTTGAGTATCAGAGGAGGTGTTGAGGATGAAGATGAAAAGGTGGCTAGATACCTAAATGGCCTTAGGTACAATCTAAAAGATGTGATTGGTTTGAGTGTTCCTCAAACACTTGGAGAGTGTTTTCAGCTTGCTATAAAGGGTGAGGAGAAGTTGAAAAAGAAACAAGAGAGACAAGGAGGGAATACTAGATGTGGACGATCAGTTAGAGGAAGAGGAGGAAGGGCTAATCAAGATGCACATGGATATAGTGATAAAGAGAAGATTCATACATAATAACAAGAGGAGGACATAATTATAGAGGAATATATGTAGCAGGTAGAGGCACTCATGTTTTTACAGGGATTTTCTATCATTGCAATGAAGTTCACCACCCATCATTCAAATGTCTTGAATGGTATGAATCAGACAAAGGCAAATACAAAAGGATCCATTTGAAACAAGAAGAAAGGAAGGAGGAAAAAGAAACTCTTTAAACAAATCTTGAATTGGAAGGAGAATACCTCATGGTGAGGAAAGGTAAGTTGTAGAAGCAAACACCATAGGTATCCATTTTTAAAACTAATTTCTTGAGCTATGGAAAGATATGTAAGTTGATAATAGACTCAAGTTCACATGTTACTTTAGTTTCATGTAATATGGTACATAAGTTAGAATTGAAGATATTTGATCACCCTAATCCTTAAAAGGCCACTCAAGTAAGCCAAGAGAAGTATGTAGTCATTAGTCAAATGGCATATGTTGGTTTTTCAATAGGTCCATATAATGATCTTCTTCTATGTGGTGTTATTCCAATAACATGTGGGCACATAATACTGGGTAGACCATGGCAGCATCAAAGAAGAATAATTCATGATGGGTACACAAATAGTTACTCTGTGCATAAGGATAATAAGAAAACTAAGTTAAAACACTTTCCTTGTGGTGTAAAGAAGGATAATGTAGTAATCTATTTTGGAGAGAAAGATGCAGGAAGATGCAGGTTGGAGAGTGCAAGAAAAGTTGCAACAAAATGTGGAGAATGACAAGGTATAGATTAGACCCTTAAAACAAGTTTGTGTGGTTCAAGAGACAATCAAAGTTGGAGCCATTGAACTCCCTATAAGGCTACAAAGAAGGGATAGAAGTAATGCATCAAAGAAATATGAATGGACAAGTATAAGATACTAGAGGAGGACAAATGATATACAGGAGGAGTAGCAAGGACATCATTGTCTCATGAAGAAGATTGAACACAATGTTTTGAAATATGACTTTGGTATTGAGTTTTGTGTAGGGTATAAGAGGAAGAAGACATCATTGGGGTACTTTTTATTGCAACATATGTCCCCTATAAAGATGCATCAACAAATACCTTCAAGAAGAATCCAAGGATTCAAGAGAAATCCACTTAACTCTTGGGGAAAGAATTCTTTTATTTGCGGGGAGTATGTTCCAGGTGCACCAAGATGTTGCATGAATAAAACTAAACATGAAAAGGTCAAAGATCAAGTATAAGGATACCTATGAGTCAATTATGACATATTGAAGCCGATAGCATCATGTAATGTTGATAATTTCAATATAAGATTCAAATGTCCTAAGGGTCCCGATAATGATGCTAGGACCAAAAATCATGAGATGTGATAAAATAGTGTCAAAAGGGTCAAGTAGGGTCTATGGGATCATTAATCATGTAATAAGGGAACAAAATCATGGTTTTGGTAATTTAGAAGTGCATAGGAGTTAATTTAATAAGGTTTTAAATTCAAAATTTCAAACTATAATGGCTAACTAGCCTTTAGGTGGGAATAGCAAAATCAGATAATTTAGTGAGTTTTGGTTGATCAAACCAAGTGAAATCAGTTGGGGAAGTTGAAACATGAGTCTAGAAATCCTTTCAAGTGATTGGTTGATGCAGATGTATGGATTGTACAGACTCTAGGGTAAAAGAACAAAGTTGTGCCATGTTTCAGGCTAACTTATTAGCACAGCTAAATTTGAGTATTTCTATCTAAAAATTATTTTTTTTCAAACATATGGTCTATCTAGATTCATTAGATAAGCACTTCAAATTTTACAATTAGAAATATCTGTTAAATGCATGTTTTATACTAATTTGGGTCCATTTACAAAAGAAATAAAATTATTTCATAAAAGTGATGTTTCAATAACTCATACTCTTTTTAATGATATTTTTAAAAAATATTAAAATACCCTTTTCTAGAGCTCAGAGTCAAGATTATTGTCATATAAGATTTATAGTATTTTGATTAGATCTAATATATTATAATTTCTAAATACTGCAAGTAGGTATTTTAACATTCGAGAAGATGTTGCTTAAACTAAAGAAAAGAATAGTAAATCATATCATAAAAAATTAAAATTTATATTTAACACTAGAGGAGAGAGTCTTCTTCAAGAATATGTATTTTTTTTCCTGAATGGTGTAGATTTGATAGGGGAAATTTGACAGGAGATGAAAACTATCAATTTCGGATAAGTTCGACTTTGAGTAGTTATATCAGAGAAACTATACATCAAAAACCAATCTTTCTTCTTTTCTGCACTAGCTATACATGTTATCTATAACATATTTTGAAATTAGAAGAAAAAAATATTATTTGTATATACTTGTTTGGCAAGAACTAGACCCAAGATTTTTAGCATTTTTCAGCAACTAAAAAATGGACTTCAAATATTAAAAACTATGTTAGTTCTTGTTCAAATTTTTTTAAAAAAATTATAGGCATAAACTTTATCCAATTTTACACATTTCACAGTTTACATCATATTCAAATTCTAAATACAAATGCCACATTTATGTCATTGAAGTTGAACAGGTTGTGTGTTGTTGACGTTTTCCTTTGTAAAAGTGTGACATGGGTTTGTACTTTTACCCTATAAAAGGGAAGGAAGTCTGAATTCAATAAAAGCTCCATTTTCTTGCTATTTTGATCCATTTTCTTGCATGATTTGAGGTTTAACTTTAAGAATTGTTTCCATTAATATGTATTAAGGTTTGATAGATCATTTGAATGCTCATTTGCATCATTTTGAAGCTCTGAAAGTTTTGATTTCTTCATATCTCTCTGACTAGTCCATAACAGGGTAAATAAGTTAAATGTTTTGAAGATTTTTATGGATCTTAGGGCCACTCTATGAATGTCTTTCACTATTTATCATATAATAGAGCCTATTTAACATATACATAATGTTACTAACCCTTTAATTTACAAGAAGTGAGGATAAAGAGGTGTACACCATGACTGTCCTTAAGAAAAGTGCATGAAATATGTGTCAAGGGTATAGCAATAAGAGATTTTCTTAAAAAAAGGGGTTGTTTTATGTTTTTAGGTGACTATTTATGTCCAAGAGAAGGTTTTAGGACTTTGAATGAGTTCCAAAAGTGAACGGAAGTGCCTTAACTAGAAAGCCCTAGTTTTGGGTATATTTTAGTGAGGGTTTTATGATTTGGATACAAAATGAAGGCATATGGTCAAATTACCTATTAAATCCTTTGATTAACATTAGTAGTGATGACTTTTGAGAATTTTGGGGTTTGGGATCAATTTTATCACATACTTGCTTTGTAAAAGTGGACTAATTTACCCTTAAAAATAGACAAAAGATCATTTTCCATACAGACTATCCAAATCAACCATAGTTATTTTTCTGATATGTTGTAGTAATCAATAAAGGGTACCTGAAAGTGAAGTTATTTGGTGAATTTTTTGTGAATATTGAGCAAATAATGAGAAAAATGGTGAGGAGACCTAGTAGAGCTACTAGGCCTAGTTGAAGGGTGAACTTAAGTTTGCACACCTATTGAGTTTTTGGGGTTTTATAACTTGGTGATTCACATTGGATTAGGTTAAAATAAATTTTTTAAGACCTTGGGAACCATAATGAAGAGTGGGATTGAGAATTGACCTTTTGGAGCCATAAGGTGCATTGGGAGCACCTAGTTAATACAAGGAGTTTGAAACATTTAATAATCTTATTTGACTAAAATTCCTTGATAACCCAATCTTCTATACCACTCCCTAAAAAAAGACCTATTATCTATTTGATATACAAGATCACCATCCACAAGTCGACTTATCCGATCACAATCTCTAAGATAAAGAAACGGTTTACAAATATTTAGGCCAGGACTTAAATCCATAAGAACATCCACAAATAAGTATATTGTGACATGTAATTTTTCAAAGAGGTTGGTTATGAACATAAGAACATCAAAAAATGTTCCAAGAGAAATCGTAAATCATGAATCTTCACCACAAGCTGGGTCTCACCACCCTAGTCATTAGAATAGGAAATCGATATAGGACCAGACCCAATCATAAGATAATTTATCTTGAAACATCATATCAAAATGTGGTCAAGGGCATAATATCTTCATGATTTCAAGAACACGTCATATAAACCACATAATATGAAGAGCCATCTAAATCGACTGCACCTAGAAACAATAGAAAATGTCCAACTAGAATGATAAACAAATAAAATGAAAGGAAATTTTTTTGTGGGGTGATGCAAGATTGCCAATAATCCCAGGATGCTCCTACATCAGACACACCCCTGGGTTAATAAAATATTTTTCATAAGGACTTATTAATACCTGATGAGATTCAACACATAAACCCCATGTTCATCTTAGCCCACATATCCTCTTCATCAAAAGGAAAATAACTACTTTGATTATTCTCATGACTACTCCTATTGTTGTTGACACAAGTGTTCAACTCCAATCTATGAACATCCTTATTAGAAACTGGTACAACTCTATTCCTTCTACCTCTTTCATTATATCTTCTTTGATTCTTCAATTCCTTCCAATTTCTTCTGACTTCATTGTTCCTACAGTCAGTGTTCAATGTTTTCTTCCTTTTTTGCTACTTGATTCCACTCCTAATGTCATTTAGCACCTTTTCAACCACAACCACCGATCTACTCAAGAAAGTATACTTCTCATCTTGTAGAAATTCTTTGGTACTCTTTTGTAACATCATCTAATTATCACTAGCCTTTAGCTCATTCAGTTAAGATCTATTCACTAGATTCATTAATTTCCCAAGAAACTATGCAACCTTAATAACCTTCCCAGCCACATGTTGCAAATCCATCACCTTCTAATTTGAAGAAGTCTAATCTCCTAAGGTGTAAGTCCTCATCAAACTTAATTTATTAGCTTTCCTTCCTCCTTCAAAGGAATTAAAGTAAACTTGTTTCCCTCCATGATAGACACCACATTCCTTCAGACATCATGAATAGCTCCAATATCATATTGCCAAGATCTTCCTAATAAGAGATGACAAGCACTCATGTTAACCACATCACATAATAACTCGTCATAGTATAGACCAATGTTGAATTTAACCCTATTTTTAGTGGGCCAATGTCTCTTTCTGGATTCATGACATGGTTTAACATCCTCATGTATCTTTTATAAGTCTAGTGGCTATATTAGGCATTAAAATGTCAATCTTTTGGTGCAACCACAACCCTGGCAGTTAACAAGTGGTATCAGATCTTGATCATAGGTTCCAATCCTTGTAGGTTGTGGTGATTAATGTTGGGAGGGGGATTGTTGGCAGTGGGAAAGCGTATATTACTAGATTCATGAAATGGTTTAATAGCCTCCTATGTCTTCTATAAGTCTATTGGTTGTATTAGGTATTAACAGGTTGATCTTTTGGTGAAACAAAAACCCTAGTAGTTAACAAACCCAACACTATTCTTTAACTTTCACCATATGTTCATCCTAAAACTAGCTTATCCCATATGGACAAGGGTGTTTAAGTATCCTCAAACCCAAATTGTGTACCATCTCCTCTGATAGAAATTATTTTGTACTACCATTATCCATGATCACTTTGCAACATTTGTCTCCTAATTTTACAAACTATCCAGAATAATTTTCCTTTGCATAGGCTCCAATTCATTATTTCCCAACATGACTCTCTTAAATATTAGAGATTCTCTCATCTCAGGCAAAACTTCCTTCTCAACAAGTTCTTCATTCAATTGTTCCTCATGTGCCACTTTTGGTTCTCAAAACTATAGTTTGGAAAAGAGCACCAATTTACAATATTTATAATACCAAACATATAATTTATGCCAACAAACAGGAACAACCCTAAAGGGTTAATTCATCTGCTCTTTTGATCCCATCAAGACCAGGGTGGGTGCACCTCTTCTTCTTTCATGATTTCAACAATCTTTGGGAGTATTTAAGCATTTACACCCTGGTGATTCTTTCAACTTGGCATATGGATTGGAAATAGTCAAAATGTCACCTTTCTAATTGCTAACTATCTCTTCTTCAAAATTCTAACTCATACTTGCTTGAAAATATAAAATAGACTTTCATTAAATGTGTAGAGTTTCTCGCTTAGTGAAATAATACAAGATCAGTCCCTTATCAAAATTGGGCTATAGAGTCACCTTTCACCAAACCCTCATATACAACCATATGAGATAGTTTATATATATCATTTTTTGAACAAAAGATCGACTATTTAATCCTATTAATGTGAATTTGTCAAGTACATTGCATACAACTAGTTTAATTGAATTCAATTCCTTATGGGAAAATCAATTAAATAGAAATAAATAAGACAACATCTTCATTATATCATTATGATGATCAAGTGCATACGCAAGACAAATAACAATGCCACACAAGTCTTGAAAACTACAACTGAATCCAAAAATTCAATTATCGTAGAGGACTAAATTTGATAAAAGACACACCATAACAACCCTCTGAAAGAAAAGGGTCTTCTTATTTATATCAATTCTAAAAATGGTAAAATTTAGTTTTTCTTCTATATCTTGAATCTTATTCCTTCCTCCCCCAACCCTAGTTATAATGCAGTTGTGGTTTCACTTGTGTGGGCAAGGGAAGTGATAAGCTTTGAACCATTTCACATTACATCAAAACCATAAATGTATTTACAAAGATGATTAAAAAGGTACCCTACAAATTTTGAGTCATTATATAATTTTCAAAAATAGAAAGATATAGTTTCATAATGGCTTTCAAAAAGGTGGTAGTATGTCAATGTGAATCCCAATGAACAATCGGTCCATTTCATCCCAAAACTTCTCACGGTCAAAACCATGCTCTTAGAAGATAGAATGAATCTTTGTCTTGTCTTTCTCTACTTCTGATTTGAAGATGTCACTTTGATACCTGATGTAACTAGTGGACAGCTCCCAAACAACAATCATTTGACTATTCAATATGTCAACTTGATCTTCCGCATCAAAATATAATCTCAGATGAAAAATAAGGTGTGGCTTGTCATTTTATGGGTTCTCATTTGATGACCCTTTGACTACAAGAAGACCCATTATTTTTCTCAAAATATCGACCAAGAAGTCTTCTATGTTGCACCACAAATACCACTGAAATCATTTTATATTGAAAATAGTTACCAACTTGGTAAACCATATTAATTCTTTAAATCAAGTTCTGCATAAGGTGGCCTACGTCAAAAATGTAAAGATAATAAATATTAATGAATTATAGCTCATCTTTTGTAGTGTTTTCCCCTCTTGATGTCTTGTTATAAAATATTCACTAGGATTATGCATTGATGAGTTACTTGTGGCAATAAACCTCATTAATATTCCCTAATTTGATCCAACAATCTTGCAGCATCCAAATAAAAACTTTCCTATCAAATCATTACTGACATCATATTGTCATTTTGTACCATATTTATACTACATGGTGAGAAATAGTAGTAAGTATTCTCATAGTATCACAATGCCCTAAAAAATCCCTCTGTGAAATAGTGATGGGCCGATATATCACAAAGTCTCCAATGTGTTACCTATGAAATAGAGAAATATCTTTGTTTCACAAACCATGATTCCAATCTTTTGAGAAATGGTGATTGAAGATGATTTTGACTTTTTTTCCTTTTCTTGACATATCTGACCCATCTGCTATCATTTTAGGAATTTTCTCAAGATTATAATAGTGCCAACAATGTCTCCACCTAGAGGATGCATGGTCCCTATGAATATGGAAAGAATCCAGCTATTTCTAGAGGAAGCAGACCATGTGACTTATCCATTGGAAAAAGGAGTATATGGTTACTCCTATTTTGAAAGGTGTCCAATGGTCACCAAAACATAAACTCTTGGCCTCCCTCTGTCAAAGACCTTGTTTTGAGAACATCTCCAAAATATGATAATGTACATCCTATTCAGGATATTCTAAAAGATACTCCTCTTTATGTGGGCACAAAAGAAACTCTTATAAAAAAAATTGGGTTGAAATGTGACAAAATTATGAATATTTTGGGTATTATCACTACTTTGCATCGCCCAAGAATTTGATTTTTCAGTTATCCCTAGAATCACACTATCTTACATCTATATCCAAATAGAACCATCACCTTCATATATTATTTGTTCTCCTATGCTTTGGTCTTGATAAATGCTATCATTCTTCCTATTAAGAATGTTTGTCATTGGGATTGTTAGATGAAGTCTCTTTTTCCAATATGCAAAATTTTTTATCAATCTTTTCATTTACTTATGTACCTATGATATTACAATTTTATTCTTCATATAATGGATTTGAGTATTTACCTAGATATCACCCAACTATGTTCCCAAACAAACTTGCCTTTCTTCATCTTTTGTTTCTTGATCAAACAAAGGATTGGTCACTCTATAACTACTCCTAAATTATTCTCTATCATCATCAATTTCATCAGTATAGGAAGACTCAGTATCTTGATCTTTTATTCACTCCTTATGTTCAGAGTCATTTTCCCTATTCATATCATAATTATACAAAAATAATTATACCCTATTTCATGACCAATATCCTGATATTCTAGAATATAATCATATTTTCCTAGTCTATTTTTATTTGAAAATTACTATGATCCACATATGTCCTCATTCCTTTTAGCAGGGAAATTAACAATCTCATAATCATTGAAATGATTATTACTTAGGGTATCACATTTCCGACTTGATAATCCTATTTTTTCTCTAAAATTTCTTACCTTACCATACATTTTTACCTTCTCAATATTATTTACAATTTGAAAGGCTTCATACAAACTTTTAGGGTTTTCCATTCTTATTTTAAAGCTCATGTTTCTTCATCAAAAGCATCGATATATATAGATAATGCCCATGAATCATTAGGTTCCATATTTTCAAGTAATCCCTAAATTATTCTGGAAAACCTAATATTAAATTGGGGAACTATTTCATTTTCTAGAACTTGAACATGAGTAAATCTTTTAAGTAAAATATATTTACTTACCTTCTCACCAAATTGATCCATGAAAACAAATTTTAGGTCTTCCCATGAGCTTATAGAATGCAAAGTTAAACTTGACAACAATTCTCTTGCATCACCTTCCAAAGATTACACAAATAACCTCATCACATAATCTTCATGATCTAGCTCAAAATCATCGATCAAATATTCAAAATTTATTACATATTTTTACGTTAACCCCTCTTCTATACCATCAAATATTAGGAGCCTTTCCTTGATTCCTACTAGAATAGTATTCAGGAAACCAAAAGTCCCTTTGAAATCCAGAGCTTGATACCCTTATATCTTAGGATGTATTCTCTGCCATGATGAAGAAACATTATTTGACAGCATGTATACCCTTCTAGATACATCTGTGTGATAATACATCTTTACAAATCTCAAATTTAAGTGTCGCCACCTCTCTTATGAGAAGAAAATGAATTAGGGTAACATTTCCATAGCGAAGTCACCAATCTGTTGAGTGACTTAGATGTGGCAAACTGAAACTATCCAATCTTGACAACATTAACACTAGAGCTTCTAGGTAAACTTCAAAATATTCTTATGAACAATCTCCAGTGGAGTTACCAATCTATTGGTTCTCAAAATTATAGTTTGGAAAAGAGAACCAATTTACAACATTGGCAATATCAAACATACAATTTTTTCCAACAAATAGGAACAACCCTTGGGTTTAATTCCTCTTCTTTTTTTATCCCATTAGGACCAAAGTGGGTAAATCTCTTCTTCTTTCATGATTTCAACAATCTTTGGGTAGATTTAACTATTTTCACCCTAGTAATACTTTCAACTTTGCATATGGGTTGGAGATAGTCAAAATGTCACGTTTCTAATTGCTAACTATCTCCTATTGTAATTCTAACTCCTACTTTCTTAAAAATATAAAATAGGCTTTCAATAAATGTGCAGATTTTCTCACTTAATGAAATAATTCAAGATTAGACCCTTATCCGAATTGGGCTACAGAGTCACCTTTCACCAAACCCTCATATACAACCTTGTGAGATAGTTTGTATCCTTTTCCAAACAAATGATCTACTATTTAATCCTATCAATGTGAATTTTTCAAGTACACTACATACAACCTATTTAATTGAATTTAATTCCTTATGAGGAAACCAATTAAATAGAAAGAAATAAGACAACATCTTCACTATATCTTTCCAATGACCGAGTTAATATACAGGACAAATAACAATTCCACACAAGTCCTGAAAATAATAATTGAATCTATAAATTTAATGATCACAAAGGACTAAATTTGGTAAAACATACACCATAACACCACTTTTAAAGAAAAGGGTCTTCTTATTTATATTCATTCTGAAAATGGTACAATTTATTTTTTCTTCTATATCCTAAATCCCATTCCTTCCTCCCCCAACCCTAATTATAACATGGTTATGGTTTCACCTATGTGGAAGGGGAAGAAACAAGCTTCCAACTATTTCACATTACATCAAAACCATAAATGTATTTACAAAGATGATTATGAAGGTACCCTAGAAATTCTAACTCATTACATAATTTTCAAAAATAGAAAGATATAGTTTCATAACAACTTTCAAAAAGGTGGTAGTCTGTCGATGTGAGTCCCAATGAACAATCTGTCCATTTCATCCCAAAACTTCTTAGGGTAAAAACCATGCTCTTAGAAGATAGCAAGCATCTCTTTCTTGTCTTTCTCTACTTCTGATTCGAATATGTCACTCTAATGCCTGACATAACTAGTGGAAAGCTCCCAAATAGTAGAGATTATACTATTCAAGATGTCAACAAGATCTTCCTCATCAAAGTTCAAGTTTGGTTGAAAAATAGGGTGTGGGTTCTCATTTGATGACCCTTCAACTACAAGAAGATGCATTATTTTCTCAAAATATGGACCAATAATTATTGTGTGTTGTGCCACAGCCACCATTGAAATTATTTTATAATGAAAATAGTTACCAACTTGGAAAACCATATTAATTCTTGAAATCAAGTTCTACATAAGGTGGCCTACCTCAGAAATGAAAAGATATTATATATTAATAAATTATAGCTCATCTTTTGAAATGTTTTCCCCTCTTGATTTCTTGTTAGAAAACCTTCACTAGGATTATGCATTAATGACTTGTGGCTGTCAATAAACCTCATTATTATTCCCTAATTTGATCCAACAATCTTGTGACATCCAAATGTAAACTTCTTGTCGAATCATTACTAACATCATGTCATCATTTCATACCATATGTGTACTTCATGGTGAGAAATAGTAGTAAGTGTTTTCATAGTATTGTAATACCCTAAAATAAAGCCCTCTGCAAAATAGTGATGGGTTGATATATCGCAAACTCTCCAATGTGTTACCTGTACAATAGTGAAATGTCGCTATTTCACAAACCCTGAATCTAGCCTTTTAAGAAGTAGCGACTTAAGATGATTCTGACTTTGTTTCCTTTTCTTGACATATTTGACCCATATTCTATCTTTTCAAAAAATTTGTCAAGATTATAACTGTCCCAACACCACTAAGTTATATTTGTCCTATTCACAAGTTTATATTTTCTCTTATCACTAACCGGTTTATCCTTAATCCTAGGTGTAACCCGTCTTCTTCTCAACTTATCTTCTATCTTTAGAGAATACTAATTAGAATCTTCAATTTTACTAAGCCTTAAAAAACTTAATTCATCTTGAATGTTAAGTCTTCAACCATTAACATACTTAGCAAAATTTTCCTTAGATTCTTCTCAATGTCTAGATATGATAGACATTTTGTAAAACTCTTCGGTATACTCCTTTACCATCAAGTCCTTTTGTTTCAAGTTTTGTAACTTCTTAAACAATTCAAATTCACAATCTTCTAGTATGAACTTGGATTTAAGTCTAGAAAGCATAACCTTCCACTTAGTGATCTTAGGCTCTTGATTGTCTTCTCTATCTTTCTATAATTATTTCTACCATAAAAGAAGCATGACCCTTCAAATTAGTATGTACCAACCTAAGTCTTGATGGGTCCTTACTATCTTCAAGCTCAAAGTAATCTTCTATTTAATTAATCCACTCTATCAAATCCTCATGATGCAATGAACTAGAAAAATTAGAAACATCAAGCCTATGAATCTTACCCATTTGTACCATATCTCTCAACAATATTTCTTCCTCTTCAAGGATATCAACTTTAGTTGTCTCAAGATCTTTAGAATCTTCTTCAAATTCATCTTCAATTTCATAAATTCTCCTAGCCCTAGTTAGAGCATTTTAGATTTCAGCCTTCATCTAATTTCTCAATTCTTTCATCATCTAATCCAATCTTCTAGGACTCATCCTTATAGGAAGAATTTTCACTAAGATGTTAGTCTTCAATATTGTCAAGTTTGGCAATCTAATCACAAGTTTTGATTGCCTTGATCTGATCCAGAAACACACCAACACCAAGAATCTGCCTCAACTAGGTCTGTTTGACAACTAGAAAACTGCCAACTTTTCCTCCAACCATTCAACCAACTCTTCCTTATATCTTATTAGTTAGAAACAATCTTAATTCTTACCACCTTTATTAAGCTACCGGTTGATGTAGGTTAGTGTTGACTTCTTAGTTGTTGTCCTTCATGACATATATCTGACACGATGGCTTATGCTATGATTATGTGGGACCACTTATATGTTTTTTTGACTTTGCCTTGACATGAAGATAATAATGAGTTTAGTGATGGGTTAAGTGGACATCTCAGCATGGACATCAAATATTATTATGTTTTGATTTGGGGCATCAGATGTGAAAAAAAATTTCTTTATTACTTTGATTTCATTTCATTATGCTTCGAGTTTAGTTCTGGAAATCTCTATGTGTCATCTCCATGGTAGTTTGGAATCATTTCATCACAACTTCACTCAAGGCATTATTACGATTTCACAGTGCAAAAAATTTTGGATTATTGGTAACACATTTCTCACCATATATTTCATTTTTTATCAAGCAACCGAGGTATGTTTCTCTACCCATTTTTTCATTATGAAAGAGGAAAAGGATCTTGGTTGGACTTCGCATTAAATATGATATTAGTGGGGCATTACATAACTGATTTAGTATTGTAGTGATGAAAATTTTGATTAGCCCTAAAGGGGCACAACATAAATAATAACCATTTTTTATTAAGGTTCTCTCACGAGCATCATAAACAGTTTGGTTTTGAATCATAACCCTTTTCGAGTCAAGAAGTGACAGTTATGACTATTTGTTATGATATTCTTAAATTCTTTGAATCTTGTAGTAATTAGTTTCTTGTTTCAAAACCAAAATTTTGGTGGATAGTTGTTTTTCTATTTTGTATCTATTTTTCTAAAATAAAATGATTTTTTGACAGCCTATTATGAAATACTTCTCTATATACGAGATGTATTTGTATGTGGTTAAGCAAGATAAAATTGCTGACACACACATGTATATGTGATCATATACAGGAGTATTTGAGTGATTGAAAGAAATATTGTATAGTTTCATTTTATGTAAAGTGTATGTTTCAATGCTTACATTTATGTAATTGTAACTTGAAGATTATTTTTAGAGCATTTGTAACAGCAAGGTTGTAGCCCTGGCACTTGTAGTTGCAGAAATATTGTAAAGTTTTCGGTAAATAGTAAAGGTATTCTTTGGAGTATTTTTTTCATCATATGATGAAATTAGTTTGATTTCGGAGGGTTTTCCCACTTGGCACAAATCTGGTGTGTTGTCTCCTTTTCATGTTGTGTTGTTATTTTGTTTTGCTTATATCTTTCTCTATCTTGAATGTTTATATGGTTTAGTTTTTAATTTGATCAAAAGATTATTTGAAATGTTTAAAAATTTATAAAACCTACTATTTTGATTCACCCCCCCCCCTCTTAGAATAGTTTCCACTTCCAACAAGTGGTATCAGAGCCAAGGTTCCTGTTAGGTCTTCCTATTGGAATTATTCTAGGATTTTTTGGAAGTTATCATGGCACAGGCTGAAGGTGCTTCTCTCACTTGAGCCCCCTTGTTTGATGGCATAGACTATGTGTTTTGGAAAGTTATGATGGAATCCTTTATTAATTCTTTGGATGTTCGTATGTGGGAAGTTGTCATGTCAAAGTATACCATCCCAAAACCATACCAATTGATGTTGATGCTAAAACCAAATATGAGCTTGATAAAAGAGCCAAATTTTCTATCCTATGTGGTCTAACAAAAGATATCTTTGTTAAATTTATGTATTGTCAGTCAACCAATGATATTTGGCTTAAGTTAGAAACCTTTTATCAAGGAGATGAAAAAGTTAAAGAGTCTAAACTAATTACTTTAAAGACTCAATTTGATAATTGGAAAATGCATGAAGATGAGAGTATTGTAGCTTATTTTTAAGAGTAGATGAAATTGTAAATGCTAGAAGAGGTCTAGGAGAAAACATTGAGGAACACTATGTTGTCTCAAAAGTTATTAGATCTATTCTACTTAAATTTGATACTAAAATTTCTACTCTAGAAGAAAAGAATTTTTTTTCAAAAATGACCTTGCATCAAATTCAAGGAGCTCTAACTGCATATGAAATAATAATTAGCAATAATGTATGCTCATCATCAAAAGAAACAGCCTTCAAGGCTGAAAAATAGGATTAAAGTGATTCTGATATAATAGATGCTCTTGAAGCACTTCTTGTCAGAAAGTTAAAAAGGAAATATCATGGAAAACAAAAATTCTTTAATTGTGGATAGCTAGGTCACTTTTCTGCAAAGTGTCCCAATGATGATCAAAATGATGAGCTTGAAAAATCTGAAAAACATTTCAATAAAAAACTGTGGAATCAAAACAAATGGTTTAAAATTTTCAAAAAGAAGAGGGTTTTGGCAAAAGAAGACTCTGATGATAATTCAAATTCAGAAGAACAAGGAGAAACTTTATTAATGGCTGAAATTATAAAGAAATCTAAAGAAGTTCTAACATAATCTTCATCTAATTTAGATGAAGATATAAATTATCTTGAAGAAGAGCTACTTTGCTCTCTTCAAGAAATCAAGAAATTCAAAAGGTTAATTTCTACATATAAGAAAAGTGGTCTAGACTTACAGGCTGAATTAAATAATGCAAATCAACTCATTGAAAAACTAAAATCTGTGACAGAAGAAAAAGAGAAAAAATTGTTTTCGCTGCAAAAAATCATTGATCAATTGAGCTCAAAATGCAATTTTGAATAAGGTGAATCTTCAAAACAGGTTTTCTCTTTTACCTTCAAAGGTTACTGTTATAATTATAATTTATTTAGTCATAAGACTAGCAGTTGTAGACAATTTATTTCTAGATCCTTGTGTGGTTTTGAAAAGCAATCAGATGTTTTAAGTGTTTCTTCTATGGTCACTTTTCTAATCAGTGTAGGATGAACTTGAAGCCTAAACAAGTATGGAAACCTAAACATGTTCATACGGAAAAATCTCTTGTAGTAGAAATTGCTTTGTTTGCTCATAAATCTGCTACATGGGTTCTGGATAGTGGATGTTCCCATCATATGACTGGGATTAAGAGTAAATTTATTACTCTTGAGAACTTCGATGGAGGTTTTGTTAGGTATGGAGATAATTATGGTGCCTACATCACTGGTCATGGTTAAATTTATTTAAGAAAAGAAACTCCTATACATGATGTGTACTATGTTGAAGGCTTAAAGCATAATCTCTTGAGTGTCAGTCAAATCTATGACAGTGGTTATTCTATTTTATTTAATGCTCAAGGTTGTTCTATCAAAAACACTATAGGAAATGTCATAGCAAGTGGCTTGAGAATAGGTGGAAATATTTAGAATTTAATTGATTCAATGGTTCTGGAAACATCTTTAATCAACACTTGTTTCATGACTCAAATTGAAGAAAATTTGCTATGGCATAAAAGGTTAGGACATATAAATTTTGATAATCTTGTTAAAATAAGAAAGAATCAAAAGGTTAGAGGTTTGCCTCTAATCAATAAACCAGTAAATATCTGTGAAGAGTGTGTAAAAGGAAAACAAACCAAGTCTTCCTTTAAAACAAAAGAGTATCTTTCTACAAGACCTTTGGAACTTGTCCATGCTGATTTATGTGGACCAACCAAGACTCAATCCATTAATGGTGAAAAATATTTTATGTTATTTGTTGATGATTATTCTAGAATGGTCTGGGTAACTTTTTTAAAATATAAATCAGAGGCTTTTGAACGGTTCAAGAAGTTTAGGAAAATGGTAGAAAGAGAAACTGATTTAAAGCTAAAATGTCTGCAATCATATCAAGGAGGGGAATTCACCTCTCAAGAATTCATTGAGTATTGTGAAAGACATGGCATAAAAGACAATACTGAACTACTCGTACACCACAACAAAATGGTGTTGTGGAAAGGAAAAATAGAACAAGGAAAGAAATGGCTAGGACAATGTTGAATGAGGCTAAGTTGCCTGATAGGTTTTGGAAAGAGTTTTTTGATACAGCTACTTCTATTATTAATAGGGCTTAGATAAGAGTTAGAACATCATATAATCCTTATGAATTGTGGTATGGCAAAACTACAAATGTTATGCATTTTAGATTATTTGGTTGCAAGTGTTTCATTAGGAAAGATGATGATATCTTAGAAAGTTTTGGTTCTAAATCTGATGAACGTATCTTTTTAGGTTACTCCACACATAGTAAGGCTTTCAAATGCTATAATAAAAGACTAAAAAAGATTGTGGGAGCCATAAATGTTGTGTTTGATGAAAGTGATATGTCATACAAACATCATGAAAAGAATGATGAAGAAGAAAAATCATAAGTTTTGAATTAGGTATTCAAAATCTGAATTCTCATAATGAAGAATCAGATCAAGAAACACCAGAATGCAATGAGAAAGAGAGTCTATCAAGTCCTAAAGTTAATAAAAAAAAACCTTCTAGAATCATTGCAAAAAGATATCCTGAATGCTTAGTCATAGGGAATATTGATGTAGGTATCTTAAATAGAAGAAAAGCAAAATCTGATGAACATGCTCATATTGTAGAACATTTTTGCTTATTATCAGATTTTGAACCTGCAACAGTATCTGAAGCTCTTAAAGACTCTAGTTGGTTACATGCTATGCAAGATGAGATAAATCAGATTCAGAAAAACAAAACATGGGAACTTGTGCCAAGACTTGATGACAAAAATGGCATAGGTGGAAAATGGATTTTGTGTAATAAACTTGATGAAAACAAAATAGTTGTCAGGAATAAAGCTAGATTTGTGTGTAAAGGATATGCTTAGCAAGAAGGGATTGATTTTGGAGAAACATTTTTGCTTGTAGCTAGAATGGAATCCATTAGAATTTTTCTAGCTTATGCCAGTTACAAGAAATTTACTGTCGATCAGATGGATGTTAAAACAACTTTTTTTAATGGATACCTTGAAGATGAAGTTTATATGGAACAGATGGAAGGTTTTGTATCCTTAGAAACACTTGATTATGTGTATCGGTTAAAGAAGGCATTATATGGATTAAAACAGGCCCCTAGATCTTGGTATTCTATGGTGGATAAACATCTTCTTAGCAATGGTTTTGTTCGAGGTAGTGTAGACAACACTCTCTATACTAAATTTGTTAATGGTGAGATTTTAGTAGTTGAAATCTACGTTGATGATATTATTTTTGGGTCCTCTAATAATGATTTGTCCAAACAATTTTTAGATATAATGGAATCTGAATTTAAAATGTCTCTTTTAGGTGAACTCAAATTATTTCTGGGTTTAGAAATATCTCAGCTTCCACATGGCTTGTTCATATCACAAACCAAATATGAAAAAGAAATGTTGAAAAGGTTTAATATGGTTGATTGTAAGCTAGTTGGTACACCCATCGAAACTAGTTGTAAGTTGATGAAAAATGATGATTCTCCTAATGTTAGTCAAAATGAATACAATTCTATGATTAGTAGCTTACTTTATTTAACATCTTCTCGACCAGATCTGATGTAGGTTGTGTGTATGGTGTCTTGGTACCAATCTACTCCCAAATAGTCTCATCTCATTGTTGTCAATCGAATATTGAAGTATATCCAAGGTACTCTTGATTTTGGTCTTTGGTATCCACATGATTCTGATTTCACTTTACTTGGTTATACAGATGCAGATTGGGGTGGTTGTACTGATGATAAGAAAAGCACCAGTGGTGCTGCATTTTTCCTTGGTGGTAGATTAGTTGCTTGGCATAGTAAAAAACAAGATTGCATTACTTTATGTACATGTGAGTTTGAATATGTTTATGTTATTGCTTGTTGCACATAATTGATATGGATGTCCTATCAACTCTCTAATTTGGGTATTCAGGTTTCCAAACCAATTTCCATTATGTGTGATAACACTAGTGCTATTCAGTTACGTAAAAATCATGTTCAACATTCTCGTAATAAACATATTTCTATCAAACTACTTTTTCTCATAGATAAGGTTCTTGAAAATGAGTTCAAATTGATTTATGTTCCTACTCAGGTCCAAGTGGCTGATATTTTCACTAAGGCCTTGTCTAAGGATGCCTTTGAAAATTTTTGTTCTCGGTTGGGGGTCTTCTCTCCATCTCTATTGTCTTGATTCAATCTTTCAGGGGGATTCTATGTGTAGGTCCCTGCTACTACACACAGTCATCTTGTTTCCTTTAGCAGTGTTTTGTCCTTGATGACAAAAAAAGGGAGAGTATAATAACTATTGTTTCGGTGTATTGGTATAGAACAAAAGGTGGTACACGGGTACTAGTTTCAGTTTGGTTTAATACATATTACTGTACTGGTTTTAGTGTATTGGTACATAATAAATAGGTGGTACAGTGGTACTAGTTTTAGTTTGGTTTAATACATATTACAGTTTTTGGTTTTGGATTTCAATTTGGTTTAATACATCTTTTGGCATGCTTAGTAATAGGTATTAAATCTTGATTTCTTGGTACGGGTTCAGATTGTTATTTGGCATGATGCAGATCTATTTTGGCATGACAATTTTTTTTGGTTCTTGATAAGACACATTTGTGTCACATTCTTTTATCAAATCACTGGATAGAATTATTGATAGTGGCATTAGTTCAATTGATATATTTTTTGGATCAATGTACAGATTAGAGGGTTTCATTTTTTTTTAACTCTCTTGATGGATTTTTTTTCCATCAAGGACAAAGCGGGAGTTTTTTGACTTTGTAGTTGTTGTCCTTGATGACTTTTATGTGGCACGATGGCTTACGTTGTGATTATATGGGACCACTTATATGTTTTTTGATTCTTCCTTGAAATGGGAATAATAATGAGTTTAGTGTTGGGTTAAGTGGACATCTTAGCATGGACATAAAATATTATTATGTTTTGATTTGGGGCATAGGATGTGAAAAGGTTTTTCATTATTACTTTGATTTCATTCCATTATGCTTGGCATTTGGTTCTGGAAATCTTCATGCATCGTCTCCATAGTAGTTTGGAATCATTTGATCACAACTTCACTTAAGGCATTGTTACAATTTCATAGTGTGAAAGTTTTTGGATTATTGGTAACACATTTCTCACCATATCTATTGTTTTTTATCAAGCAATGAGGTATGTTTCTCTACCTGTTTGTTCATGATGAAAGAGAAAAATGATCTTGGTTGGAATTTGCATTAAATATGATGTTAATAGGACATGACATAAATAATTTAGTATTGTAGTGATGAAAATTTTGATTATCCCTAAAGGGGCACGACATAACTAATAACCTTTTTCTATTAAGATTCTCTCATGAGCATCATAAACAGTTTAGTTTTGAATCATAACCCTTTTTGGGTTAGGCAGTGACAATTATGACTATTTGTTATGATATTCTTAAATTCTTCGAATCCTGCAGTCATTAGTTTCTTGTTTCAAAACCAAAATTTGGTTGGACATTTTTTTTTCCATTTTGTATCTATTTTTCTAAAACAGAATGATTTTTTGACAGCCTATTATGAGATACTTCTCTATATATGAGATGTATTTGTGTATGGTTCAGCAAGAAAAAATTGTTCACACACACACACACATTGTATCATATACAAGAGTATTTGAGTGATTGAAAGAAATATTGCATAGTTGAATTTTATGTAAAGTATATGTTTCAATGCATACATTTATGTAATTGTAACTGGAAGAATATGTTCAGATAATTTGTAACAACAGGGTTGTAGCCTTGGCAGTTGTAGCTGTAGAAAAATTGTAAATTTTTTGGTGATCAGTAAACGAATTCTTTGGAGTGGTTTTTTCATCCTATGACAAAATCAATTTGATTTTGGAGGGTTTTCCCACTCAGCACAAATCTGGTGTGTTGTCTCCTTTTCATGTTGTGTTGTTATTTTGTTTCGCTTATATATTTCTCTATCTTGAATGTTTATATGGTAAGTTGAATTTGATCAAAAGCCTATTTTAAATGTTTAAAAATTTATAAACCCTATTATTCTGATTCACGCCCCCCCCCCCCCCCCCCCCCCATCAGAATAGTTTCCACTTCCAACAATTAGATCTCCAATTCTACCACCCCACAAACAAAAGGGAAGCAACTTTGCAAGTTCAAAAGTTTGGATTTGTAAGCCAAGAAATGCAACTAAGCTCTGATGCAACTGAGCTCTGATACCACTTGATATAGTCAAAGATAGGGAATCCCCAAAGGAGATTTCAAATCCTTGTAGCTAGAGATTACATAGTGGAAATGACAAGAAAAGACATCAATAACACCATAAAATTATAGGGAATCAAACTTTATATCATAAGCATGTAAGAAGCTACAAGAAATCTTCCTTGATACATGTCATTCTATAAGGTCTACCCAGTTGTAGCCTTACAACATGACTAAATAAACCATTTGATCCTTCACAGATCTACTCTATTCTCCCATCCCCTAGCACTCCCTAAAACAATAACTACTGCCTCGCTTATATACAAGATCGCTAGCCACAAGTTGGATTATCTTATCACAATCTCCAAGATAAAGAAATGTTTTACAAATATATAGGCCAGGACCTAAATCCATAAGAACAACCATAAATAATTATATCGTGACTTGTAATTATGCAAGGAGGTTGGCCATCAGCATAAGAATTGGGACCTAAATCCATAAGAACAACCATAAATAATTATATCATGAATTGTAATTGTGCAAGGAGGTTGGCCATCAGCATAAGAATATCAAAAAATGTGCCATAGTAAATCACAAACTGTGAATCTTCACCACAAGGTAGATCTCGCCACCCTAGCCATTAGAATAGGAAACTGATATAGGACCAAACCCAATCATAAGATAAATTTATCTGGAAATGTCGGATCGATATGTGGTAAAAGACATAAGATCTTCATGATGTCAAGAACACATCATAGAAACCACATAAGATGATGATCCATCTAGATCGAATGTACCTAGAAACAACAAAAACTGCCCAACTAGAATAGTAAACAAACAAACTGAAAGGAAATCTTTTTTGGGGGTGATGCAATATTGTCGATGACCCAAAGGTGATCCTGCATCAACCTCTAACTAAGGGGGTTTTCCAACTAGATGGTGTGTGCTATAAATGTGTCACACTTCTATGGATCATTACATGCAAGGAAACTCAAGAATGAGCCCTCACAAATCGATCCATAGCTCCCTAGGCATGGAGTGCAAGGGCTTTTAAGAATGCTCTAAGCTAGAGCTATTTAGCCTATAACCTTGCTAGTAAACCATGCAATGGGAGATTCAATGAAGGCAAGGGCAAGAATGCCAATATCCTCAAGAATCAAGAATGAAAATGAAATGCAATGCTATGCTAGAAATGGAAATGCAAGCTAAGCTATGAAAGGAAATATGCAAGTGTTACAACCCAAGCTAATAATCTATGTGAGCTAATCTAGAGCATAGAAATGAAGCTAATCTAAGAAAGCATAAATATGAAGCTAAGCTAAGAATGCAAGAATGAGATGTAGATGCTAAAAATGCTCCAAATCTTCAAAAGCTCCAACGTGACCTAGAAAAACCTGCAGCATAAAGTTAGCACAAAAAGTTGAGGATCCAGAATGAAGAAGAGAGCTCTTCTTTTATAGGAAATGAGGAGAAATGGACCATGGAGATTAAGAGGCAAAAGATTTAATCAACAGCGGAGCTTGAAAGCGGAGCAATCCATGTGCACACATATCCTCCAATGGGAAAATAAGAGTTGACTTTTGTGTCTATATGAGACAAAAAGTGCTTTTTCCCCTTTTTATAAAATAAGAATAATGCTTTATTTGTGCAACTTAGGATAAGAGGAAAAGTGGGGGCTTTTTATTTATTAAAAGGGGAGGAAATATTCCTTTTAGTAAATAAAGACTTAGGATAAGATGGTTAGCCCATAGAAAATAATCGAATAAATGATAGAGCTAGGATTTGATCAAGAGCAATCAATTGATGATTTTAGCAAAAATGGCTAGCAAGGGGCTAATAGTCTAGGTGACCATTTTTAGGTGTATATAGATGGAAATTCTATAAAGAAAGTAGGGATATTAAAATATTTAGAATTGGCCTTGTATGCATGTCCTAGTTGCATTGTCTTGTAAGACATATCAGTCATAGACCTCCCTCCACACCGTTCCATCTTCCTATCTAGAGATTTCACTACTAAAATAGGTGGTTTTATATCCTTTTATTGGTCCCACATGTTTCTAAGAACTAGATATGGCACAAAATCTTTTATAGGTAGAACCATTGGCCATCAATCATGTAGAGCCTTACATGCTTAATCTTGAAAACATGAATTGTAATTTTATGATGGGGACGAAGGTATGATCCATGAACTATAGAGAATCATGAACTAGATCTATTTAGACATATGCATGAGGCTAGTATGGGAGTCCACATTGTCCATGCACATGGTGTTATTGTTCTGAACTTGATGCAAGATGGAATAAAACAAAAGGAAACAACACCTCAATGAGATTTTTGGTTCTGCTATGGAAGATGATAAAAGGTGGCTAGCCTATTTGAGAAACTCCCTTGGATTTATTGATGATAATGAGAAAATCTTATTTGGTATAATTTAGTGGAGTATTTTGAGTAGAAAGAATGGATAGATCACTTGGAAAGAGTGTTCTTTCAAGAGGCAGTTGAGAACATTTTTTCCTTCAAAGATGAGAAAGGGGATAAAGATAAAGTAATCATCAGGTCGAGCATTGTGATCACATGAGAGGTTCTTTTTTTCCATCAGACTCCTATGGAATAATCAAGTACAACTAGCATGATGGTTTTAGGAGTAGGGTTCTAGGTATGTCAGCATTCTGGGATGAGGAAGAAAATATGTTTCCCTCCTGGAGATAGATAATTTGGAGATAGAAAATTTTCTCTTTTTTTAAGTTTTTATAAGTTGCATATTTCATGTTTTTACAGGTGGCTAACACATCATTTTTAGTATTGGTGACTCCATGCTCAATAGATTTCTTAAGGCCATTCATCTCATGCTTAGCTAGAAAGAATCCCCTTTGAGTCACTAGAAATGTTGGCTATTTTTTCACCATTAGCCCACTAGATGAACTTTAGAGTCCAAAAGCCATATATTAATGAGACTTCCTTCTAGTCCTAGTGATGTGTGATTTTTCACTAAAATTCTCATTGAAATACATGAACATGGTTTATTAGAGTGAAAAATAAAAATTTCAATAAGAGCTCCTTTGGGTCTTACCAAAATGAAGGATTTTGATGAGACAAAACAGATCACTAGAAGATTGAAAACATACCTGATGGGCCCATGTTACCATGATGAGAGTTATTTCAATGAGATTCTCACCAAAATGTATCTATTGTAAGATCAAGCTTCACAACAATGGGTTTCAATGAGACAATGGTCTATCTCTTTGACCATGAGATACAATAATGGTTTTTGATGAGACAACTCTTCATTTTGCCAATGGATTCTCATTGATGTAGCTACAATAGTCTAAGTAGTGTTTTAGTGCTTCATTGAAATTAAGACCTTCATTGATAAGATGCTATCAATTTATAGCTTCCTCTTGTCTTATCAATGGGTGGTTCTAGGAACAACTATAGTGGTATATGTAATCCAAAGGGGTCTTATTGATATGCTACCAACATCAATAAAGTTCATTTATGAGACATTCCTTTTGTCTTATCGATGGATAGTTTCCACACATCTTGGGCATTCAGTGAAGTATTTTTAGAGTCTTATCAAAGTCGTAACTTTCTTGGATAAGATAGTATTTGATATAGCTTCTCTTCTATCTCATCAACAAGTATTTTTCAATACATTTAGTTGGTCTATGTGATGTCAAGGTGTCTCGTCGATATGCAGAGCTACATCTATAAAGAGGATATCGATATAGATTCTCTTCATCTATATCGACATGATCTTTCTAGATATAGATTCTCTTCATCTACATCCACATCCATTCAATTATATGTGCATATTTATTGCCTTATGTTGAATGTTTCTTTCCTATCTTCTAAGTTTTATATGTTGTGTCAAATGTGTTCATAGATGTTGTATTGTGAATATTATTCTTCCTTTCACCATCCATTAGCTCTAACATGTGTATGATTCCTGGTGGGTAGATTAGATTTAAGACTTGTGTATATTTTGTGATTTATTGATGCTATGTGCAGTTATAGGTAGAGACATCCAAGTTTTAATCTGATGCATCACCCATTTTTCCCTTCTTATTCCTTCTCCTTTTCCTTCAAATTTCTTAGTTTAGGTGCATTCTAATTACAAGGAAGCCATCCTTCTCCATAGATTCAGCCTCACATGTGCCAAGTCCCACACTTGGAGGTTTTTTCCATGTTTCACAAGGTTTCCTGAGGGTAACACATCAGGCAAGGGTGAAAATATTTGTGACAAAATTTACCATAATTTTGTATGAACTTTATTACTAGGTGTTTGTTACTATCATTTGTATGTCAATGACCATTTCATACAAAGGAATATAGGTGAATCTTAAACAAAAATTTTAGCAACCTATGAAAGGGGGTTGAGGCTCTCTAACAATAGCATGTCACTTCTTAACTTGATTGCTTGTGATAATTGTAGTTTATCCAATTGCAAAGAGTCTTTTCTTGATACACAATGTCTATTTATTTTTGCACCCACCAATAATTTTAAGACCTCTTTGGAGAATTTCCATCAGACAAATGATGGAATAGCCACAAATTTAAGTCACGATAAAAGTGTGCTAGCTTGATGAGGCCAAGAACCACCAAAAAGTGTAAAATAGAAAGAAAAAATGAAGAGAAGTTACAATTAGAAGTGTTGATGAATAAGGTGGTTCTGCATATTTCCAAATGAATATTAGATTTAATTGCATCTTACTAGTTATTCATTCGCACTCCTTGATCAGTAGAAGGCATTGTAGTATAGGTTTCATGACAATAGAAATGTAGTTTGTCCTTAGTTTTCTATAAGTATAGTTAGGTGGCTTAAATAAAAATGAAAACAAGGAGTTGAGGTGTGTGAATAGTGTAGGATAGCTCTTATAGTGACCACAACATGTTCTATTGATGCAATTCTTAAGATTTTATAGAATTTTGTTAACTTGAACTATTATGTAATTTGACCTAGATATGAAGCAAGTTGTTTGCATTTGTAAATTTTGGTGAGAAGCCAAGATGAGAATACACATGATCCATTTAAAAGCAATAGGATCCTCTAATGGTCCACAAAAAAAAATTCAAATAAATAATCACTCAATAGTAGCAGTCGAGAGACAGTGTGAAGAAACAGTAACTCATCCTAGAATCCAAGTTAAAAAAGGGATCTCATTCATAATTTGCACTAGGGAGGCAAGAATTTTAGAAACCAAAAAAATAGGGTCACATACGTTCTCTAAACAAAACAATGCTATCATTAAAGAATTTCAAATGTGTGAACAAATAAATGTAATTTATCATTTAACAACACTAGTCCAAAGAGAGTGCAATACAATGGTACCTTTTTTTGGCTCTCAATTTGTCTTGATGACAAAAAGAGACTGACATATGTGGCACTTTATTTGGTGATGATTATGCTTACTAGGTCCTACCACTTTAGACCAAAAGCATGTTTGATGACATGGCACTTTGTGTATGACTCAACAAAGTGGACCAGTATGAAATGTCCTTCACTGTGGATAACAAAATAGAATTCATTTTATTTATGGACATCAAAACATCATACATTTGAGTTGATGATAAAAAAAAAGGGAAAAAGGAGAAAATAGAGAATATTATGTGATGTTGAAAGGAGGCTTTTGAACCCTAACAATAAGCCGCCAATGATGATCTCAATTGATTTCCTTGACCTTTTTTTCACATTTTCAGATCTAGGTTTTTTATATGCTAGTTAATGGTGACAGAGACATATTTTGACGGTTTTATTTCCAGATATGGTGGGATTCATAGCAAGATACATGGTTAGTTTATCATATTTCCTTTTTGAATGGTTTTTCAAGTAACATCTAACTTGGGTTTTTTTCAGATGCAAAGTTTTTTTCAACTAAAATTAAATAGCAAAATGTAAATAGAAAATATTTTATTTTTGCGAAGGAAAAGCATTCAATTTGTTTCTTGTTTGGTAAATGGTTTTCAATAAATTTTAATCTATTTTTCAAAGGCCCTAACTCAAGTTAGGTAGAGTATATATTAGATATCTTGTAGTGTTGTTTTATGTTTCGAACCATGGACATTTTTTGTTTTTTGTATATTATTTTAAAGGCTTGGTTATTTTGTTCATACCCTAACATGAGGGTATTGGTGGAAGACTTGGTTAAAATCTAATACTTGGTAAAATGAGGGACAATTTTGTGTAAATAAAATTTACTAAGTTTGGTTGGACAGTTATGGACATAAGTGTCCCTATGTATGTAAGCAAGTTTATGCTTTCTTATAAAGGATAGGTATACATATAAAAAGATAGGTCAGGACCAATGAATGCATATATTGTCTTAAATTATTACAATATTGAGAGAGAGATCTTTGAGAATTTGATAATCTTGTTGTTGCACAAAAATTTGCAGTGTAAGCATATTCACTGCTCTTTTCTTATCACATTTGCAAGGGATATGAGTTGAAGCTCCATGCGGTTGAAGCTACAAAACATTGTAATGAAGTGGGTCCTCTATTGTAAGTGAATAAAATATATAGGTTCAGGACTAGTTTTCTACCCCAAGAGGGTTTTCCACTCAGCATATCTTGTGTCTCTTGTGTCATGTGAATTCTTATGTTTCAATTAGTGTGCTCTGATATGTTTCTTCCATGTCTTTTCTTGTAGTCTTTTATTTACAATATAGTACTTTGAAGCATTCATTATACTCTTGAGTGTTGGAAAATACTAAAGCATAAAATTGTTTATCCTATCTAATTTTGAAATCTATTTTGAATGTTTAAAAGATTGCTTGTACTTTGATTCACCCCCCCCCCCCCCCCCCCCCGCCCCAGATTAAATACTTCCAAAAAGTGGTATCATAGCATAGGGTCCCTCCATATAGATCATGCCTAGGGATTATTTTGGGCCTCTGGAAGTGTTTGTATTGGCTCATCAAGAAAAGGATTCTTCTCTTACAAGAGCTCTACTTTTGATGGTGATGACTATGTTATTTGGAATGTTATGATGGAGTCATTCTTGAACTCTCTTGATGTAACTTTGTGGGAGGTTTGTTACTATCAAGTATATTGTTCCAAATTTTGTGCCTATTGATCTTGGTAAAAAAAACTAAGTATGAATTAAATGCTAGAGAAAAAATTTCCATATGGTGTGCTCTTACTAAGGATGTGTTTTTGAAGGTCTTCCAAAGTAAAAGAGTCAAATCTTATTACCCTCAAAACTCAATTTTATGCTCTTAAAATGAATGAGGATGAGAATGTTGCAAATTATTTTCTTAGGATTGATGAAGTAGTAAATGCCCATAGACGTCTTGGAGAAACCATTAATGAATATGATGTCATCATAAAATTTGTAAGAACTCTGCTTCCTAAATTTGATACTAAAATTTTGACTTTAGAAGAAAAGAAATTTTTTTCCAAGATGTCATTACACAAACTAAAAGGCATTCTTA